>MJHO01000160.1:97933-497592 GCA_002076135.1 Xerophyta viscosa
TCTCTCTCTCTCTCTCTCTCTCTCTCTCTCTCTCTCTCATCCACAATAAACACCGTCAATGTAAACACCGAAGTTGAGGACGCATCTAAGGCACCAGGGCTCATCAAATAGAAATACAAGATGGACAAACATGTAATGGTGGTTTGTTTCTTTGTCCCTTTGAGTTTCTTTTTGTATCGTTAGGTGTGGTAATAACTTGCCGAATAACTTGTTGGTAATGGGCAATAAATCATGATAACTCTAAATTAATAAGTAGTTTTGAGAAAGATAATAAAAAAATTTCTTAAATTTTGGCCTTATTAAAAAGTTGAACTCTAGATACCAAACTTGATGATATACAATTTCCCAGTTTAACTATTTAAGATGTTGTGTTCTTTAATGATTTTGAAATTAACGTGAGGAAATTCTACCGATAATCGGCCTATTTTTATAGTTCCGTCGTAATAGATAAACCCATGAATATTATCGATCCATATTCCACGTTCTTTTATGTATTTCACTCTTCAAACCTATGACATTTTGACTGAATTTTCATCGTATCTATTTTGGCATTAATATATATATATAATATATATTATAAATATATATAATTATAAGTATATATATATTAGTATATTATATATATATATATATATAATATATATATATAGAATATAATTTAATCGCTGAATCTTTTTTTTTTTTGAGATGATGAGGCAAAACCTATCTGATCTCAAACCATGACCATTTTTTAACCGACAGGTATCGAACCACTTTGGCCCAGCGTGCGGTCAGATAGTAAAACTTCGGTGTAGCGTCTTCTCCCAGACTACACAGTAGAGTAGCCGTTCGAGCCCACCACCTTCGCACATACCGTTTGAAAACTCGACGAACGCACTTATCTCACATCCATCCGAAAGTTCGGGCGAGTGGGCCTCCGCCAGAGCTCGAACCTGGGCGCTCGCTTCCTGAGGCGAACGTCCGGTCCACCCCAGCTGGGGGCGGGGGGCCAAATTCCTAATATGTGAACATTATCATTTGTCACCTTACAATTAAGAATATTTGAAAATTATCATAGGAATTACAATGTAAGAATAGATAGTATACTGGAGCTGTAGGTAATTATCTCACCTTAAAATTTTAATATAACGATGGACAATCTTCTTTTTTTAAAGAGAACATGGACAAATATATCTAATTTTAGAGCTTCAATTGATTATAGAATTACATTTTCTTTTTTAATTATCGAGAATATTCGTTCTACAAGAGGCTCATGTAGTGAATCTCTATGATTATATGATTAAGTTACTTCAGTAAATTATCATCCAAAGAAAAGAGAAAATTTTCAAATCATCTCTGTTAATTGATAATAAAGTTAGAACGCCCGGCAACTAGTTTGGTGATAGTTTGAATCACATGCTTACCTAGAATTGTTAAAAAAGTCCGCAGCCATCATAAATAGTACGAGCCAAATTATGTCCCATTCGGAAATAGTATGGTTCCAGTTCTATTCACATTGTATCGACAGATCGAGCCGAGCCACAACTTTTAGTATATTCGGATAATGTCGTTAGAGGGGTTCAAGCGGTCCGGACCGGATCGAACTGGACCGAAGACCGAACCCAAAAGAAACGGAGGATCGCAGATCGGACTGGAATTAGATCGATCCGGTCTGGACCGGACAGCAAAAGAGCGTGGGCGAACCGGACCGGGGACCGGTTTAAATCCTACGAGTCGTCGTAATGCGTATGTCGGTATAGTTTCGGACCAAAAATTGGCCGATTCTAAAGTGGATCTTATTTAAATTGGTCAAATGTACAAATGTTAGGACCAGATCTTTTTTAAATTGTTCAAATACGCAAATACTAGACTTAGACCTTATTTAAATCGGTTCTCGGTCCAGTTCTCAATTTTTTGGATCTTAGATCGGACCGAGGACCGATTAATAGCCAATTCTTGGACCGTGAACCGGACCGAACCAACTGGTCCGGTCCGATTTTTCGGTCCGGACCGATATATGAACACCCCTAAATCAGTTAGACCAGCCTACACTATCTTTTATTTTAGACGTATAAAGCGACGGACAGGATGGTGTCGTGACCCGAGCCGGATGCGTTAGCCCGGCTCGCACTATCGGCATCCCTCCGCTTAACTTCTGAGCCAAAAAATTAAACTCGAGCTAAAGAAAATAATTAACCTTCTCAAAAATTGTTAGTTAACCGCCAAATCAAGCATCCTTAGAAGTAATTGTCAAATTAACATTTGAATGGAAGAAAAGGAATGAAAAAATTCGAAACGGAAGAACGGGCGCCGGGAAAGCGGTCGTTAAGCCGTTCACGCGCGGAGGAAGAGGTCTTGGGACCTCACCACGTTGCCAGCAACTCGGCGGCTATTTATATGTGGCTTCGCCGGCAAACGAGGGGGCGGAGGCAGAGAAAAAAAAAAACAAACAAAAAACACGATTTCGCGAATTACACCGAATTAGTGGCTGTGAAGCTCGAGAGATCGAAGGAGAGGTCGAAGAGAAGATAATCGAAGCACTTGCACGTCAGAAGATAGCGTCGGATCGCCGGAAAACGTCAAAAACCTCCACCGCCGTCGGCCGAGCTCGGGAGCTAAGGTAGGCCCCTTTACAAGCCAAAAAGATTACATTTTCGGGTTCTTTGTTCGTAGGACATCGTGAAACGTCGCCGTGGCGGCGCTGACGGCGAGCCACGGCGGCGGAATTCGAAAATTTAGTTTTTCACCGAAACTTTAAACGATTATAACTTGCGATAGAGTCGTCGAAATCAAATTTCGACACCCATATAATCCGGAAACCATCGAAAACATAGGGATACATATATGTTTTTGCGATGTCGCGGCGAAACGCCGCCGGCCATCGGCGTCGGCCGCGAGCTCGCGGCCGATTCAAGTTAAAGACGACGACCGGCTCAGCCGGTCGCGCGACCGGCTGAGCCGGTGCGTCGATTTAAAATTAAAGACGCCGCGCGGGTTAACCCGCGCGCGGCCGGGCTTCGGTGCGTGACCGAGGCCCATTCGGTCGCGAACCGAGCCCGTTTGTTAACCGACCGAGTCGGTTTTAAAACCGACCAGCCGTTGCATCGATCGGACCATTTTCAATCGTTCGAGCGCCAAATTAATTCTGATCGAGTCAGTTCAATTCTGACCGAGCCATTTTTAAATTCTGACGTAGCCATTTTGCGTCATAGGAACCTGGTTAATGGTGCCAAATCTATTTTTAATCAATTTTGATCATTTGTTAGTTGATTTTAAGCTATAATTACATGATTCTGATAATAAAAGATGGGCTCAAAATATTAAAAAAACACAAAATCTTTTAAAAATAAGGTTAGGAGTGAGGCGGTTAACGATTCTCGTGCTACACCTTATTAAATATTAAAATATTAAAAAATAATTAAAAAATGACAAAACTCAAACTCTTTTAAAATGATAAGGCTCTCTCAGGGAGCGGTAAACCGATCTCTACACCTTATTAAATTATTTGATATATAAAAATTAATAAAATAATAAATCTTAAAAATTTTAAGAAAAAGGTTAGAGTGAGGCGGTTAACCGATCTCTACCACCAAAATTAAATTATTTAAAATATAAAAAATAATAAAAAAGATAAATCTTTAAAACTTTAAAAATAAGGTTAGAGAGAGGCAGGTTAAGCCGATCTCTACACCTTATTAAATTATTTAAAATATAAAAATAATAAAAATATAAATCTTAAGAAATTTTAAAGAAAACGGTTAGAGTGAGGCGGTTAACCGATTCTCTACACCTTAATAAAAATTTTCAAAACATAAAAATTAATTAATATAAATATCATTGAACATCTTTTTGGGTTAGAGTGAGGCGGTTAACCGATCTCTTACACCCTTATCCAAGCCAAAAAAAAAAAAAAAAAAAAAGAAGAAAATTTAAATTAAATTATAAATGAGACTAGAGTGAGGTGGCTATCCAAACTTTACACTCAAAAAATAAAAAAAATATATTTTCACACGTCAAAATTAAGAAGAAGCCAAAACACACGCAGTCGATAACATATAAATCTATGAAATAAAAATTTGATAAATTCCCAATTTTAAAAATATAAGCCGTTTAATTGAGAGTACCCTACTTCGGAGGGCGTTGTGGGGGTGTTCCGTCTTTCCCCACACGTAATCCGAACACACGAACCCAAGTAATCTCAACGTTGCCTTATCCCGGTTTCCTAATTTTCCATAAAAATTTTAGGTGGCGACTCAAATTTTTCTTTCCCCCCCCCCAATCCGGGGAGGGGGGAAGGTCGTCAACACACATCATCAAAGGTCGTAATACCTTCATTATGGATCGCCATACATAGACACCGCATATCGAAGTGAACGAACACACTTTGCCTGATTGTTCAATTCACTAAAGATTACCCCAAGATGCCTCTCAATTAGTCCATATCATGGCAACATTGTCTCGATGTCTGTCATGGTGGTGATTGGGATTCAGCTTGTATTGCGTCAAACTTAAGGATCATTAGCCCTAGATATGGTCCGTAGCGCCACCAAAACGCAATTAATCTGGTCCACATGCACTTTGCAAGTAGGAAGGTTTCAAATCTCGATCAGATCATCATTGCATGCAGCTTAGCATATAAAAGCGCGCACTACGATCCTTGTTAAACCAGGCCTGATATTCCAGATCCCTGCGGTGTTGGGCCGTATTCCCCTTCCTCAGGTGTTCCATAGTGTTAGTTAATGAGTCGCAGAACGTGTGGGTGCTCGTCGTTCAGTAGATATTGGAATCTTCTGTGCCCAAATGTCATAAATTATCCCCATCTAGCTTTTCATTGCGAGAAAGCTCAACGATGGTGGCCTTGGTTTGCCATATCACTTTCAACAATGTCATATTATGCACAAGTCGAATTAAGTGTATATTTTGTCTCTATGTGATCTTATCGCAGATATTTATTTGAATAGACTTATATATAGTTGTTCGAGGGCACCTGTACAGATCCACGATCATCACATTGTACATAATAAAGAGAAATAAATAAAATTTATAAAGATCATTAATCGCACATAAAATACATTATTTTATATGAAGTGCGATAAAAATTGAGGACATTATGTTAAGACGTATTCTTACAATCACATCAGTTAAAAGAATGCATCACAATAATAGACAAAGTCATGATTAAATTAAACATGCAAACTTTGTTCTACCGAAAGCATAAATGATACAAAAAAAGCAACAAGTTCTTAACTGAACATTAAACACAATACAGCATACTAAGTCTGCATTAAAAAAACTACATTTTAGAAGATTAAACATGATGAGATTAGGACTTCGTAGCTTCCATTCCTCCATCGATTTAGAGCGTCTAGTATTTCTAATTCTCTTCCAGCGAGAGAAACAGATCCTCCAAATGAGGATGCAGATAGCATACGTATTAAACAATGCATCTTGTTGTTCATGTCCTATTATGCGCCAGGATTTTAACATTAATTCCATATTTGTTGTCTTAATTTCAGCCCTATGCTGAAAAGATCTGCGCCAGTGTTGAGGACCTCGCTCCCAAGAAAAACAGCTGAGATGCTCTGGCCGTTTATGCCGACGTATCTCCTCATTTCTTCTAATGGAGTCGACTCAAACCGCTCTATGTTCCCATCTGGTCAAGGTGCCAGATCGCTCCTAAACCATCTAGCACATTAAATAATACCAAAAATTATTAAATAATGCATATACATTGCTATCATTACAATTTTAAGCTTGAAAAAAAATCAGTAATTACATTAATTACTGGGCAAAAAATAAATTATATACCTAAAACAGGCCTTAAGCCGTTTTATATGGAAAATGGGCCGGCTCGGGTTGATTTCTGCGGCCCAAGCAACAAGAAAAACATAAATCGCTTAAAAAACAAGCTGGGCCGTCGCGGAGCCCATTAACGCGCGGCCCAGAAAACGATTCAGTTTTAAAAAAAAAAACCCGTTAACTGATAACGGATCGAATCGCGCCCGTTAACCCGCTAAACCTGTTAGACGTTATAATTAATAATATAACGGATTCGTATGAGATCCGAGTAACCGCTAACCCGCACGAGCGGTTCGTCCTCGCCCGCGAGACGCCGCACGTCGCGTAAAAAAAATCGCCCTGCGACGTGCGGCGCGGCGCGAGAACCGCTCCCCGGCGCGTCTCCCGGCGTTGGTTTCGACGGAAATCAACGGCTACGACACGAGGAGCCAAGATCGCCGCATGGAACCACGCGACCGTGCAGCGTTCGGACGTCAATTTCGTCCGGGAATCGCACCCTCTTGTCCGCCGTGTGCGGCTCGTCCGGCGGCGGCGCAGCCCGCGCTCGGACGCCGAGTAGCGAGGAATTCTCTCGTTCGTCGGCCGTATCTCTAGTCAAGTTCTAGATTAATCTTTGTCGCTATAATCTATCGACCGCGGGATCGGACCCGAAATCGGAAAACCGAATTCCGGCGGCGGCGGCGGTGGCGGCGGGCCGCGCCGGCGACGGGGAAGCACGACATTATCTGCTCTGATACCAATGTAGATAAATTTATGGATCCTAGCATGCTTGGATCTAGATATCGAAGTCTTTCGGAATACCTTCGAATTCGGTGCGGAAGCGATTGATCTCGTCGTGCTCACTCCCGAACTCCGGCGATGCTCCGGCGATCTCTCCGGCAGCGTGGGTGACTACCAGAGACACTCACTTGTTCACTCTCCAAGTTCCGAGATATCACGAATGGAATTACGTGTGGCCTCGGGTGTCTATCAATATGTATATATAGAGTGAGTGGGTAGTTACGGAAACTACCCGGCGGAGTGGGTAGTTACGGAAACTACCCGGCGGTTACCATGCCCATATGGATGCTTGACTCGGACTCGACTCGAGTCATGCCAACAAAAAGTATTAAAAATATTAAAAATTATTGTTTGTATTTTCCTTGGCCAAAATGGCATCAGCCGTTAAAAGACTATACCAGGCTAAAAATGTTGTTTTTAATTGTATTATTTTTATATTTAATTATTATTTTACATTTTGAACATTATCTAGTTAATTTTGATCAATATCAATACCATAAATTTTGTTGATAAATGTGAGAAAATGGATTTGAATTTTTTTTTTGTTTACGAAATAAGAAGTAGAATAGAATTCATTTAGAAGAAACCTTCTAATAAAACATTTATGTTTTTATATTGTATATCTATTTATAATTTATATTCTTGTATCATGATTCTTTAATACATTAAGTTTATTATATATTATTGACTAGTTGTAAAAATTTATTAACTAAAATTAGAAGACTAATTACTCATATATTAAAAATCAGCAACAATTACTTTCTTCTCATAAAAAGACAATTATATTATATTTTTTGGTGAGAAAGTGAAAAATTAAAATAAATAGAGAGCCAAAACTTAAAAAAGTTATTAATATTTTTTTATCTTTGTTCAAAGCAGATAAGATTTTCCTCTATTTTACTTTGTACCACTTTTTCTCTTTTTTTTTTCCTTTTTTTTTTTGGAAATGTAAAGAGACCTTATCAGCATGATGATAATTCTTGATGGTCAAGACATAAATCAAGCAACAAATAAATTCATTACTTCAAAAAATGTGTCGTCAAAAAAATAAGTGAATGAAATGGTTTTAAATTCATCAAAAAAATATTTTTTTGGATCTTTTTTTCACATCGGAAATTCTGGTTGAAGTGTCGGTGAAGTACGTATAATAAATACGACAAATTATGGGTAATTACGACAATTAAATTATCTAAATAGTTCCTAAATTTTCTCAAAAGATACTTCCCTACCTTCATTTTGCTATTTTTTTTGGCTGGTCAAACAATTTGATAATTTCTGAGATTTAAAATTAAATAAAAATACAAAAATAAAAATTTTACCAATAATTACCACGTTAATCTAGTACATTTTGTTAATAATTCAAAGGATATTTGGCGCATAAAATGATGTCGCATACCAAACTCTAAAAGTTGAAAAAACCTAAAATCTATTATTGAACATGAACATATTTGATAAAGTTTATGAATCGTTTATAGGTACGTAAAATGGTACGAAAATGTTAGGTAGACATGAATCTTTATGCAGCTAAAATACTTTTTTTTTTTAAAAAGCTGGGGTGCAATTTCATATATATATATATATATATATATATATATATATATATATATATATATATACAGAATGCAGTGAATTCATTATAAAGAGTTACTAGAACAGTCAAAAGCTGAAAATAAAAGTACCACAACAGATCCATGTCTCCATACAAAGTACAAAATCAAAACAAAATACACACACCGGAAGATCATCCTTCACCCAATAAATATAAAGGATAGATCATCACATACATCCAAAAGGTAGGTAAATTGCAGTGGCGGAGCCAGGATTTTCGGCTAGAGGAGGCGAAAATATTCGCGACAAAAATTTTTATTCAGATATTATATAAAAGATTATTCAACATCAAAAATAAATTCAAATACACAACTCTATAATAGCTAGGACAACAATAATAAAAAAAAATAACAATAAAATAACAAAAATAAAACAGTAGCAATAAAATATGATTGGTGACAAAGCTACAATAATGAAACACAGTTGTAAATTGTAATGATTGAAAATTATAAATTTTAATAATTAAAACGTAGGTAGATGGCAGCCTTCGGCGGCTGGCGCACTGTCGGCGGCAATTTAGAAATTAGGAATTGGTATAGTCAGTTAAATAATAATTTTTAGGAAGTCAACTATGCGGGAGTTTGGAAAAAAAATTAATTTTTAGACTGATATTTTAAAAATATAGAGGTGGTATAAATGGAGGCCGGATATTTTGCTCTCGTTTTATGTTCGTATTTTCTATTCATACATCATAAAAAAAATTTACATGTATTTTTTTAAAAAAAATTTAATATAAAAATTATAGATTTTGATGAGGTCTACAAATTTTATATTTTAAATTTTTTTCAAAATATACTTCTAAATAGGTATTTTTAGACTCCAAAATCTTAGCGAATTTAAAAATAGTTTTTAAAACCCGTTAAGATTTTGGAGCCGCAGAACACCTATATAAAAGTATATTTTAAAAAAAAATTTGAATATAAAAGTTGTAAATCTCATCAAAATCTATAACTTTCATATTTAAATTTTTTAAAAAAAATGCATAACATAAGTATTCGGCCGACGGGTTAGGGGGGGCACCCCCCAACCCTCATGTGGCTCCGCCACTGATAAATTGGTGGTTCGAATTTCAGCAAGTGCTAGTTTTGAAGAACTATCATTAGCTCAATTTTTTATAGAAATGTAGGATAGAAATCGAATCGGTATCATGATAACATGATAACTTAGTATGAATTCCTTCGAGAAAGTGGTGCAGGATGAACTCCAAAATAAAAAAGAGTGCATAATATTATTTTCCTATAACTAGGGGTGCAGGATGAATTCCTTCGAGAAAGTGGGTCGATATCATGATAACTTAGTCATACAAGAAAAGGATATGATTTGAGGCCTCGCAACGATCGAAGCCTAACGAAATAAGTGATCAAATTTGAGAGTGACATATACAAAGACATGCCTCCCCGATTTGAACTTCACTGGCGTCCTCCGTTAAAATGTCGGAGATTTACCATTTTCGCATTTCCCGAAAAATGATATAGGTCATCCGTCTGTCCAGATTTAAAAATTGGTACTCTAAACCGACATAATTCTTTAGATAATCTTAGCAAAAAAACTTTTATGAAGACACAATCAATTAATTAAACTTTTATTTAGTAGATGATATTATGTATATTCGACATATAGTATTAATTGTACAAAGGGATACCATTTTATTTATTGGTTTTGATATATCAACCCCTTTTAAAAATTATACCAAAGCAGCATGCTCTGTAAAATCAACTTCTTGCTGACGTTAGTAAAATAGGAGCTGATCTCGATTAGGTTCTAAAGATGAGATTGATTTGTACATGTTTTAAGGGGCAAGAGAACGACTGAATTATCATTATTCATTTTATCTACTCCGTTTCAGGTACTCTGAAACTCGGAGACTTGAGAATGGGAGAGGCAAGTGATATGGATTGTTGAAATATGATGATATAAAAATATATGAACTTGATAATTTGATTACAATGAGATGTGCCTCTTATATAATAAGAGGAGAACTATGTTTACAAGGAAATAATAAAAACAATAAAAGAAACAAGACATAAATTGGAAATGAAATTACAAATGGAAATTCTAAATATGTAATCTAACATCCCCCCTCAAACTCAAGGTGGTCGAGTGGATTGCAGCTTGAGTTTGGACACAAGTTGCTGAAAATTTTTAATAGAAGATAATTTGGTGAAGATATCTGCAAGCTGATTGGTTTGATTGACACTGGAAGTAGCTGAAGAGTACCACGATTAAGATGTGTTCGAGTAATGTGACAGTCTATCTCAATATGCTTCGTGTGTTCATGAAAAATATCGTTATGAGCAACCTGAATAGCACTCTGATTGTCGCAGTGAAGAGGTGTAGCAGTCTTGAAGGAAACGCCCATGTCGCTTAGTAACCATCGTAACCATATTAACTCTGTGGTGGTGTCTGCAAGAGCTCGATACTCTGACTCGGTGCTGGAACGAGAAACAATAGATTGTCTTTTGCTTCGCCATGAAATAAGTGAATCGCCGAGAAGAAAGCAAAATCCAGTAGTCGACCGTCTATCTGTAGGATCACGACCCCAATCTGCATCGGAATAGGCTGAGAGCTGAAGTGAATTTGATGAAGGATAAAACAAACCGTGAAAAATAGTACCCTTGACATATCTCAGAATACGAAGAACTGCAGCAAAATGGACTGATCGAGGGGACGACATGAATTGACTGACACGGTGAACAGCATAAGCTATATCAGGTCTTGTTACAGTGAGGTAAATTAGACTTCCAACAAGCTGTCGATAAAGGCTAGGATCTTGAAGTGGTTCGCCAGCTAATGAAACCAGTTCCCAGTTTTCTTCCATTCGGAGAGGCCGCAACATCACTATCAGATATACCGGACTTGGAAATCAAATCTGAAGCATATTTTGTTTGGGACAAATAGTAACCACTGCCTACCGCGAGGTGACCTCAAGTCCAAGAAATAACTAAGTCTTCCAAGATCCTTCATTTTCAAAACTTTTGAATAAAGAAAGTTTAATTCGTCATGTATACCTTAACATCTCTCCTGTAATAACATTATCATCCACATTAAACCCAAATAATATTAAGATTAACCCTGAATCTGTTTGTCTTCGAAAAAGTGCAGCATCATAAGCACTTGAAGTAAAACCTAGCAATATCAAAGTAGAACTGAACTTGGAAAACCATGCACGAGGAGCTTGTTTAAGTCCATAAAGAGCTTTACGAAGACGACATACTTGGCGTGGAGAATGGGAATATCCTGGCGGCGGCTGCATATAGACTTCTTCGGTCAAATCTCCATTGAGAAATGCATTTTTAACATCCATCTGAAAAAGAGACCATTTTCGGGAAGATGCAACTGCAATAAGAGCCCGTATAGAAGTAAGACGAGCAAGCAGAGCAAACGTCTCTTCATAATCAATTCCGTATTCCTGAGTATAGCCTTTCGCAACCAAACGTGCCTTGTAACGTTCAACACTTCCATCTGCATGAGTCTTAATCTTGTACACCCACTTGCAACCTATAACAGATTTTCCTAGAGGTAGATCGACTAAATTCCAAGTGTTATTTCTAATAAGTGCATTAGTCTTCATTAATAGCTTTGCCAAAGAGGATCATTTAGAAGCTTCGGAAAAATTGGTGGGGGTCATAAGAGAAGCAAGAGCAAAATAACAATGGTAATCTTTTAGTAGAATACTAGGTTTACTCACCCTTCCTGATAATGTACGAATCTCATGTGTTGAATGTGAAGGAGAAGCATGAAGGTCACTTGTGCTGGATGCAGACGAAGAGTTTGGGCCGAGAAATTCCGTAGAAGTGGTTTCGGTTATATCTGTTGAGTTAGGTTGGATCGAAGAAGTTAAGCTAGGAACAGTATCGATAGGATCATCAACAAAAATTAATAATTTGTGGGCTGTTGGCTTAAGGCAATCGAATTGAAGAAATTTGAAAACAAAACATGTTCCCAGAAAACAACATGACGAGATATTCGCAATCGTTTTGATATAGGATCATAACAACGATATCCTTTTTGCCCTATTCCATATCCTAGAAAACAACACATGCGAGATCTGGGCTCTAACTTACTTCTTTCATGCGGTTGAAGTTGAACAAAACACACACATCCAAAAACACGTAAAAGACTATAATCAGGAGAAAAACCATGCAAACATTCATAAGGTGTTTTATTTTCCAACAGTAGAAGGAATGCGATTGATAGTATAAACAGCTGTTATGTTAGATTATTTATCCCAGAGAACTGCCATTTGACTGTAAAAATCTTGAATAGATTGACCAGAAGTTTGGTGAAGGCGATGAAGTTCCAAATCGATTTGATATTGAGAACTTTGGTCGGTGACGGTAAATGTTTCTGCTAGATAGTCCCAAATCTCTTTTGCTGTCTGAAATGGCCCAAATAATTGGTTGATTTTTGGTATGGAGGTATTAGAAATCCAACTGATGATCTTAGCATTATCAGCGATCCAATCACTTCTACGGATCAAGCCAAAGTTTCTATATCTGCATTCCACCTTCTTACGCCCATTGGTAGTGCAGTAACAGTTCCAAACAATCATCAATCCCATAAAATTTTACGACCTTGTAAAAACACACACGCATCTGTTGTGCCCAATAAGGTTAATTGGTATCATCTAAAATGACTTGAGATAGGCCTCAACAACTTACATATTGTGAACCGAAATCATTTTTTTTTTAATAGTGTAAAGAAATAAAAAAACAATCACGTTCTATTCCACAATCGATTAGGGCTGTCCAGTTTCGAAGGCGTCGTGTCTAGACTAAACGAGTGGATAGAGTTGACAACGATCTGTTTCGTGACGTCGATGTAAAAAGTATAAATAACGGTCGTTGACAAAGCTCAAGTCTCAGAAACGGTCCGACGAAAAAAAAAATCGCAAATGAAAAATATGTTGCGATAATAAATAATGCCCTAGCTCGATTATGGCTCTGGTACCATGTTGAAATATGATGATATAAAAATATATGAACTTGATAATTTGATTACAATGAGATGTGCCTCTTATATAATAAGAGGAGAACTATGTTTACAAGGAAATAATAAAAATAATAAAAGAAACAAGACATAAATTGGAAATGAAATTACAAATGGAAATTCTAAATATGTAATCTAACATGGATAATAGTGAGCACTCAATACAAGGATCATTATAAGATTTAAGAAAGGATAATTGCATATCAACCCTCCTTATTTCAAGGGTTTCGCGTTTTAATCCCTCGAAATGCAGAAACGCGTCATGCGGCGCGCCGTTACGTCGGCGTGAAAATATATTTTGAGGGACTGAAACGCAAAAAGTTTCAATCGGATGGCTAATCTGTAATTATCCCATTTAAGAATTAACGTCTCAATAATAGTCAATTCAATGCTGATCGCATTCTTATAATTATCGGTTATCATATATAGTATTACAATACGAAAATCGACCATTAATTACATATTAATATACATTATCACTATATATTCTAATATAATAGTGTTATTGACTGACAAGCTCTATCTTATATTCTTCTTGACTAGTAAATAACTTCTTTTTCTCTTCAGTGAATGTAGGCTTCGGCTGAACCTCATAAATTTGATGTCCATTAATTTCTTTTATTTTACTGTGTTTTTGTCTGTTGATCAACTTCTTCAGCAAAGTTTAATTATTCTAAGATAAATCATAAGATTAGTTATTTCAAATATGCCCATATTTCAAACATTTTTCGAATGAACCCCCACATTTTAAACATTTTCAACCAGCACCTAATCAGAAACTTACTAGTGTTTGAGACGGCTAGTGCATCATTGCCACTGGTATGTCGTAGTGTTATTACCACTGCATCGCCATGTTGGAGCTGGAGTATTCTGAACAATCTATATTAGTATTTCTAAATAAACTATATTAGTATTTCGGACGAACTATATTAATGTTATACAAATTATAATAGTGTTGCAAAATTCAAATTTGTGTTATTGAGAAGTGAACTTATTGTTGTGAATAGATCAATTAAAGGGGTTGAGTTGAAAGAGAATGACAGATAATAGGTTAATATGATAATTCCCAAAAAATTATCATAATTTAAAAATAATGTCTAATAATTAAATACGTATAGTTTGTGCAATTTAACATTTTAGATTTAATAAAAAAAAATGCTCAAAAGTCCGTGGCATTATCTTCTTTTGGAAAATTAATCTTGAGAGGACGAAAAAGTAATTTCAAGATTTAAAACTTGTATAAGAATTGTCAAACACGCCCATAGCGTGGTTACCTAAACTGGATGGGAGGTATCTTACAAAGTATCACCACTCAGGTTCGAATTCGCGTCGGGTGAAATCTCTCGTAAGTTTTTCTAAAAATAATTTATACTGCGTGGCATGAGCTCTCGTTCATGAAAGGCCTATACTCGGATCCTAGAATATCTTCGGGGCTGCCCGTGAAAGTTTTCTACGAATTTAAAATTTCTACAAAAATATACTCTTGTATTACGAATTCCACCACGATAATTTTTAAAAAAAAAGTTAAAAAAAAATAAAAGAATTGTCAAATACAGCCGTTGAAATTCGGTTATTCGTTGGCTGAGCCGCCGGCCACAAGAGATGCCAACACACCTAGCAGAAGCCGAAGGGATCTTTGGATCCTTCTCTTTCACTCCGTCGTCTTCATTCCCTCCACTCCAAAAACCATTTTTTCACGTATTATTCTCTCCATCTTTCTTACTCTTTTATCGCCTAATAATCTTCTATACCTCCATCAAAACTAAGCTCATGAAAATTTCATGATCCGCTTTATAACCTACTCCAAATCTGCACACTTTCCTTGCCTTTTCTTTTTTTTTACAATCATGACTCTTAACTGAACCCTTCTTTTCAAGTTTTCATTTCCTATGATCATCATCATCAACCAAAAATGGCGACAGAAAATCCCGGTATTTACATGCACTCGGTAGCAGGCACCGGCCGCATCATGCCGTCGTCGGGACGATGGAGCGCCGTGGAGGTGGAATACGGCCTCCTCCCGTCTTCTTCCAAGCCGTGTGATTTAACTCCGGCCAAGTACAGCAAATCTTATGAGTTTTATCTGACTGTTGCTGACAAAGCTCATCTCAAGAGATTTATCTATGTCTCAATCTCTCTCCTCCTCTTAGCAATCGCAGTAGTTCTACTAATAACTCTCTTACACAGAAAGCACAACAATCATAGCTCTTCTAACGACATCCAGATCGCCTTGGACCGTTCGCTACTATTTTTTGATGCTCAAAAATGTAATTAATTTAATTTTATGCATGATAACTTTTATACAGTTTCATAGAGTGGGCTGCTCGAACGGTCGAGTGCATGGCTCATGAATCATGTGTCTCGGGTTCGAGTCTGCGCGGCTGCAATATCTCTGTGCACTCGCTCACTGGTGTACCTGAAAAAGTGGCAGACACCCCCATTATAGATGGCACATACTCCATTCTAAAGAGGTGACAGGTCCCTTAATGTGCATTTACCTGTTACGATGGTTGCTGGAATGGAAATAAATTCGGTACGAAATAAATTCGTAATATCTATTATTATATATAATTGAATTTTTATATTTATTTTAATAATTTTCTTTTATTAATATTATTTTATTTTATTTAAATAATTTAAATATAATAAATTGTACGGATCGGCACGGTCGGCACGTGCCGAGTTTCGGATTTACTGATACTCGATTCGGCACGGCACGTAAAACCTTGCTGGATAGTCTCTTCTTTTAAGCTTTTATGTAGATCTAACTATGTAAATTCTGAATTCTATGTTGAGTTTTGCAGCGGGAAGATTGAGAGACATTGATCCGGTGGTGAAGTTTCGGGGAGATTCGGGGTTGTGGGATGGCCACTGGGGTGATATGAATGCTAGTCTTGTCGGAGGCTTTTACGATTCCGGCAACAACATCAAGTTCAGCTTCACCACTGCCTATGTAGTCACCCTTCTTAGCTGGACAGTGGTTGAATATCATCATAAGTATCAAAATGTTGGTCAGCTTGATCATATCAAATCCATCATCAGATGGGGAACTGATTATCTTCTCAAGCTCTATATTCCCGCCAATTCGAAGGCTAAACAACCTTCTTTGTATTCACAGGCAAGTCCAAGCATCAAGATGATGTATACTTTCATTCTTCTTTGCAAAAATATAGTGTGCTCATAGTGGATTGATAATTATTATTTTTTTTTCAAATTTTATTATCTAGCATAAGTTTCAAATTTTTAGTTATCTCATGGTATACTTTTGTGAGTATTGGGATTATTGTATGAGATTTTGCCACAGTAATAGAGGGACTGAATTGGTACATAAACAAGTAAGAGAGAGTGAAAACTAATTCGGTCGAATCGAGGTACGGATTTATTTTTTCTTATTTTTTATGAGAACTTATATATACAGTTATTTCAGGTTGGAGGAGGAGGAAAACAGAATGGAAGTTTGGAAGATGATATCAGTTGTTGGCAAAGACCAGAAGACATGAGCTATCCAAGACCTGTTTCTATTTGTGCCAGCTCAGCATCTGATCTTGCCGGAGAAATTATTGCAGCATTGTCCGCGGCATCTTTAGTATTCATTCAAGACGATATCTACTCATCAAAATTGATCCAAGCCTCCGAAAATTTATTTGAAACAGCAACCAAAAGTCGCCGCCATGGAACTTACACTGCCGATATCGAATGTGGAGGGCAATCGAGGAATTTCTACAACTCTTCCACTTACAGGGATGAACTTGTGTGGGGAGCCACATGGTTGTTTTTCGCTACGGGGAACTCTTCATATCTCAAATACGCGACCGATCACTTTCAACGCGCGGTGGATGAAGAACTTAGCTCTGATTACGGCGCTTTCTATTGGAACAACAAGCTTCCTGCCAACACGGTAATTTCCATTACCTAAAATGACTCAAAATTATGTTTTGACAGGGCAGATTCTTCGTATTCACGTTTTAATGCGCCTTTTATGTCCAAGATTTTATTAGCAAGGCTACTATATCTACGAGATCCTGGCTTTCCTTATGAAGGAACGTTGCGGTTGAGTTCTGATATCGCGAACAAGCTCATGTGTTCCTACCTCGCTTCATCTAATGTATTCAATATGACACCAGGTCAGCTCTTGGAAGATCTAGCAAATCAAATTAAACATATTGTGCCCACCCAGGTTCGAGCCCCGGCGTCGGCCGCTGCTGTCCCTTTTCAGCACAGCAGACGGGTACGCACGTGTGCCCCCCACACGTGACGGATACGCTGCGCGCAAAAGGCCTGGAGCCCTAAAGGGGTTGGATGAGCGCGCACCGATCCTTCTGGGCTGAGCCAGGTGTCGCAGCGTATGTGCACTGGGACGAAAGACATTACCCTAAATGGGTTTTGCTCAAAATAAATAATAATAAAAAAAAATTATAGTGTACAAGCATTGACATGAAAATATCTACGCTGACTATATTACTCATGAAAAATATTGTCACAGGTGGATTGATACTTATACAACCTCACAGAAACACACAAGTACTCCAGCTCGCAGCGACGGCAGCTTTCCTTAGTAAAATCTACGCCGACTATCTCAGCTCCATTCAGATACTCACTGGAAGTTGCAGTTCTCAATCCTTCACCTCTCAAGATTTGAAGAGCTTCTCTCAATCTCAGGCAAGCCGCCGACTATGAACAATATTTCTCCATTTCATCAGAATATGTTACAATGTTTTTATTCCCCCTACAGGTATCATACATACTAGGAAAAAATCCTATGAAGCTGAGTTATTTAGTGGGATTTAACAATAATTACTCTAAAAAAGTGCACCATAGAGCTGCATCAATACCATACGATGGAAATTACTATGACTGCAGGGATGGCAAGAAATGGAGGGACTCGAAAGACCCGAACCCGAATGTGCTAGTGGGAGCTATGGTTGCTGGACCGGATAAAGACGATAAATTTTTCGATGATAGGGATCGACCGGAGTACACAGAGCCTAATATATCCGGCAATGCTGGACTTGTTGCAGCCCTTGTTGCACTTCTAGAAGATCCCATTGCCGGCAGTGTGGACAAAGATGCTATCTTTGCAAACATTGTGGTTCCTTTCCAATGAACTGAGGAATTTATGTTTTTATATTATCGATAATTCGAAATTGTAAAATATGCCCTCCCTAATTTAAATAATATTTTTTATGTTGTCTTGATCGTATGAAATGACAAAACTACTTCGGTCAAGTTAACTGCTCTCATCTTTTAAGAAAAATGATAAGAACAATTTCGTCATTTTATATAATCAAAAAGTATACAAATATCATTTAGAATTAAGAGGCATAAAAATTATAGAGAAATGTCCCAATGAACTATGAATCTATGATAGTTTTCTAGGGGTATATAGGTTTCTCTTTTTTTTTTTTAATTGGAGAATAAAAGTACATATAATCAATTCACAAATCTTCACAAAAGAACCAACTAATATACTTTGGTGAATAGACGGCTAATAAACTATCACTCAAAAATTCTAAGTTATGCTCATTGGAATATGAAATGAACTTTTTTCGGAACTTTTAGTGAACTTTTTGGGAATTGTGATATATATAGTTATAATCAACTTTTTGGGGATTGTGATATATATACTTAGAATTAACGATGTGTCGAAAAATAAAATATGTCTCGGGTTTGACTTCCTTAAAAAATTATATATCGTTAAAAAAAAAATTATATGATATTTTTATGGTTGCCAGGTTTGTCTGGCTCTGAGCAACTACTGGTTGTCTTGACTGCAGTGTTGTTACTGCTTATTTCTGGCATATCTCCCATCTAATTGTCTGTTTATTTGCAGTAGTATTTTGTGTATTAATCTAGAAAATATGGAGAATGCCAGTTGATGCCAGCGGAGGTCTCTATTAATCTAGAAAATATAGAGATGGATACGGGGATAAAAACACGCAACGACAAAGATATATAGTACGATAATTTTTTAAAAAAAAAGTAAGATACGAATACAATTTGGATATAACAACAAAAATATAAATAATTATAAAATAATTTACATTAAGTATGAAGAAAATATAGTAATGTTTAATAACAAAATTCATATATAATATAATATTTTATATTTTTAATATAAATTTAAATATTAAGTCTAATTATAATAATAAAATTAAAATTTATTTAAATATATCACTATATTATATTATTTATATTTATGTACTTCTAGCCTATATAATATTTTACTTTTCTCCAAAATATTTTTTTTTAAAAAATAAAAGATAAATATAGACACAAGTGTCGGATATTTTTGTCTGGCATGTCTTAATAACTTAGTATGCTGCTCCGAATTAACATTTTTTTTCAAGAGATTGGAATAAAGGTTGCCGATCAGACAAAGAAGTTTGGGAAGGAGATGATGCATAGTGAATTTTTTTTATTTTTATTTTTTGGATGCTTTTTTGGCTTGTCCGATACGTATCCAACGTATCCACGAAGTGTCGGTTTTGCACACTGCTTGGAAACTATATGGATAAATTTTGGCGTCTCCGTACTTCATAGCTATTAATATATTAATGACATAGTCTTTGAGTATTTCAGTGAAATTTACTCAATTAATTAATTACTTTAAAAATTAATTTTAGTATATTTATGAAATCAAAGTCGCATCGTTATTTAACTAGCAATTAGAATATGTCAACGCACAAAGAAGTATTATCGACAAAAATCGTCGGTTCGCCATTTAAACTGTCGACAGCTCTCTCTTCTTTTTTTTCTTAAAACAGGATGCCATCAGTTAACTGGCAACCTTTTTTTCTCTTAAGTTAGATAATTAGTAGCTTCTGATTTGAAACTTATTTTTATAAATTTGTAGCTCAATTGTTTTTTAAAGTATCAACGATCATGCCGAATCATGTTTTATAGTAATTAGAACAATTTGTCTAGTATTTTAAGAAAAATAATAAAAGATATCAACAAATATTAGTTTAAGATGGAGTGTTAAAATACTTATTACTTTAATTTTTAAAAAAGAAATCAACAAATATGCTGAATGGTATGTTATAATCGTCAGAATAATGCATAATGATAAAATAAAAATTATTGTTGTTCGACATGGTAGTTAGATTTTCTTTTTTTTTTCAAAAGACCATATGTAGAATTTGAGATGGAGTATATTTTAGAAATCTTGTTTAAAAGTATTATTGGAGTGACATTATGATTTGAATTAGAAGACGTTTCAATTTCAGAATTTTCACACAAAGTGAACATGTAGAGAAAGATTTTTCTATGTATACAAACTGCCAGAGTATAAACCAATATATTGAATTTCCATATTAAATTTCATTTTATTTTGTTTAATAGTCCAGTTTGGCAAGAGGAAGATACAAGTAGATTATTAAAATATTTTAATTATTTACCTTCTAATTATTATATTTAATTTATATTTTCTCCTTTTCGGTGTGAAGGCATTCATCCAGACTTTATTTTCGCTTCTTCATAAGCTTATTGAATGAAGCTACCTCCAATTTTCTTTTAAAAATAAAACTTTTAAATTTTTGGTAGAAAATTTCCAAAAAAAAAAAAAAAAAAAAAAAATGACATACAATATGTATAGTCTGTATCCTGCTGCATATGGACTGTAACTTGTTTATCAATATGGTTCCTTGAACACAATAACATATATAATGGAGCAAATAGCAATCAGTATGATCACAATATCAATAGTGAGTGCAGTTACCGTTTGATCGCTGAGCTTCATGTTCCTCCCACCAAGCCGATCGACCATGTCCGGTATGGATTCCCAGTTCTCTACGTCTTGCTCGTAAGGATCCTCGATCTTCATCCTCATCTGTGCAGCCCTCCTGCTCGCCGCCTCCTGCGCCAATGTCCAGTCATAAAACCGGCGACTTTCCTCCTTGCTCAGAACATTATACGCCTCTCGAAGTTGCATGAACTTCTGCGAGGCTGTCTTCAGAGGTAACGAGGTTGTATCGGGATGGTACTCCTTCGATAGTCTACGGTAAGCTGCTTTGATCTCCTCCATATCTGCATCTACTGGTACTCCAAGAAATCTAAATTGGGTTCAGGATAATTAATTACAATCTGCAGCTAAAAATGCCAAAACCCAAAATTTTTCCCAAAAGTCCAACATAAACTTACATGCATTGTTTAAGATTTAACTAACTTATATGGTGTTCAAAATAAAATTGATTTTTGGGAGAAATTTTGGAAGCTCTAGAACTCAAAGTTTCAAACTACGATCAAACTAGCTCTGAGCAGAATACTGAAAAAGCTCAGATTCAACTTTTTTTTTAATGATTTCTATTTGTTAATTTGTTTTAGAAGCATTGATACAATTGTTGCATATAACACGAAGAGCAACTAAAAAATACTATCATTTGTCCCAGAAATTCAGAATAAATAACTATATGGTGCAAAATAAAATTTGATTTTTGGGAGAAATTCTGGAAGCTATCTAGAACTCACACAAATAAATGACCCTGAGCACAATACTGAAGATCTCAGAAACTTCTATATAAATTCTATTTGTTTATTAGAAACAGTGTTCCATTGTTGCATATAGCAGAAAGAACAACCAAAAAATGCTAGAGCTCTCAAAATTGTCCCAAGTTTTTATGTAGATGATGATCAAAATAACTTCAACTGTAAAATTCGAAGCTCCAGTATAACTCAAACTACGATAGCACCGAGAATAATACTGATACACTCGGATTTTAATATTTCATTTGACATTACGTTTGTTTATTTGCAGAAACATAGAATGAATTGTCGCATATAATTTGAAGAGCAATTGGAATTACTGGTAGTGCGTGGCAGTAGATCTGCTAATGAGGTCTGCAAATTTCTCGCCTAAATATTCATTCTTCTCAGCTTCTGTGGATTCAGGCCGTGATTTCCCCCCAATCCAGCCGTCTTCCTGGTTGTCCCAATGTATTCTTGTATCAACAAAAGGCTTCTCCTTGGCTCGGCCGGAAGGCGGCTGATCGGAAGAACCCGATGATGTCGTGCCTAGCGCCGACACTCTGTGGAGGTGATTGTGCCTTCTTCTTAGAAAGAGAGGGGAGAAACAAGAAGTTGCCGTCGAAGCCATGAACTCTATGATGAGTTCAGAGGGCGAGAGAGAGGGAGAGAGATTGGATGTGAGAGTGAGCTATCTGCTATCTTAAGACTAAAACCGAGATAGTGTGCTCACCATTGATATGTGGCTGTTGGGAAAACGGGGTACACAAAATATTTGTGGTCCATACTTGCAAGCAAAAACTTGAAGATGTAAAAAAGGTTCAAATACATCAACTTATGATCCCCGTCAAAATGCTTTTTTTTTTAAAAAAAAAATAATTAAATTAAGGATATCGACGATAATAATGAATATTCTAGTGAGACGGTATCCCGGTTAGGAGGTTGGAAATTTTATTCCCGAGTTTCGGATTCGAATTCCCTAGCCCACGTTCGTGTGCTTTCCCGTTGGTACTTTAATCCAAGCTGCTAACACTATGATCCTTGCCTAGAGAGATTTCTCGACGGCCAGGAAGCGCCGCAAGCTTGCTAAGGGCATTCATATGCTACAATAGCGACGAGGAGGAGAGTCTATTGCTCCTTAAGAGAGCCGGCAATGCGAGTTCATCGACCATAAGCATCTGATCCTTTGCTCACCTTTATATTCTGATATTTGGTTGCTTTAGTTTTCTTCATTTGTAGTTCTGAACTGCAATTTTAACCGACTCTCTCTCTCTATATATATTCTTCTAACCTTTTGTTAATTTCTGATTTCTCAAACAAAAAAAAAAAAGAAAGAAGAAGAGAGAACCTAAGTTATCATGTCTACGGCAATACTTGTAAAAGTTAGTATATTTCGACGGCATATGGATATTTAAAACCCTCTTCTTTTTGCTCTAAGATCTCAAAGCTATTTTGACACTTGTAATGGTTCATTATGTTTTAAGATATGTGTTGAACACTTTGAAGTACTTTCTAACAATTAGCAATATACTATTTAAGGTAGTTCAAAGTCTTTATATGGTTATAACAATGATACTGTGTTAGTATATTGAGCTTAGTCTATATTATAAACAAGTATCCATCAAAGCACAGTAAGATACTGTTCGGTCCAATTACAAACAAGCATCTACCAAAACACTAAAAGGTTAAGGTATATGAATATTATAAACAAGCATCCATCAAAGCCCACTAAGATATTTTCGGTCCAATTACAAACAAACATCCACCAAAATTATATCTAAAGAAGGCTAAATAGAAATATATAAGAGGAAATAAGTGTGAGGGCGACACAAGAAAGGGGCATTGCAACGTCAAAGCATTAAGAATTAATTGGTTAGCGTGGCAGCTCAACATTGCAAGCACTATGTACGTCAAATCTACTAAAAGAGCTAAGGGGATTGAATGAACAGATATTAGTCGGGGTAGGCTCAGGTATAGGAGATACTGATAAAGCAATAGTTAAGAGCTTTGGGAGGAGGGGTGGGTTAACTGCACAGTAGCCAGTTGAGTCGCTGACTTGGAGAAGTGATTAGCTGCGGATGTACAGCATAGGTGACATGTAACCAGACGAAAAGCACGATAATGCTTGAAACAAACACAGTTACAGAATCGATCGGGATCCTATAATTTAAGACTTGAGGACCAGCATATAGCTGCTTTGGTGCATGACTGTTTTATTATTGGGATTTGTATGGCGAGAAAATAGTTTATTATAGATCATGCACGGAAAGGATTGAGGGTAAGAAAGAAAAAATTAATCACAAACATAGAAGAAGAAGATTAGTGCTTATATGTGATTGTATAGAATAATATAACGAAAAATGATCTCTAGACAAGCAATGTTGAATGTTAAAAATACGCATAAAGAGGATAATGTTGTCCGTGGGAATGGCCTAAGAGGAATATATATGTACGACATTCACAGTGGAGAACGGTATCGTAGCTGTTGTCATATTGTGGGGTCAGATTGGGTCAAATTCATTAAGTGAAATGCAATTCTGTCGTGTTTAGATGGTGAGAGAGAGAAGAAGAGAGAGGAGGAGAGAGAGAGAGAGAGAGAGAAGAGAGAGAAAGAGAGAGAGAGAGAGAGAGAGAGAGGTTAAGCTGGTAGTATATATATATATATAGTTAAAAAAAAAATGAATACAAAAAGTAATAGTTTGATTGGCCTGCAACTATTGTATTAGAATTATTTAATCAAATAAGTTTCTAACTAGATGTTTTGACATCTAAAATTTGTGTTACAACACTTCAGAGATTTAAAATATCTATTTAGATTAATATTTGGAAACAAAATTTCAATATAAAATTATATAGCACATTAAAATCTATGTACTTTGCATTTGAAATTTTACTAAAAAATATATATATGTGGTTTCACATGACTTAATTATTTAAAAAAAAAAAAGAGTTTATTTAGAAAGACAAAAAAAAAAGTTGATAGGGTGTGTTAATAATATGATATATTAATGTCAGTAGAAAAAATAAGAAAGAAATAAAGAAAAAAGATGCTGGCTACTCCGGAGTAATAGATAATATGAACATGAACAAGTATGAGGAAAAAAGTTATGTTTTAAGATAATCATTAATAACAAGTCGGATTGCACCAAGTACACGTATAATGTATTGTGGATGTGGAGATGAGTTAAGTTAGAGGATAAAAAGAGTGAGGGTTCCCAAAAGTCCATGATGATAGATTGATTAATTACAGTTAGCCGACATGCAAACAGAGGGTAGTTAAAATGGGCAGAGATCCCAAGTTATAAACTGATATTATAACAAATATCATTAAGTAAAGGTAAACGGATTGGTAGGGGTAGTTGAGAATTGCAATCAGATTAGCACGCTTTTGTCAGGGATAGTGATGGAAAAATAGAGGAATCAACGTATTTGACAGAAGACGGATCTTGCTTGCAGAAGTTTAAGTAAGATAAGGCTTGCCACTTCTTATTGGGATGCTCCAGCGATCTCCGGAAAATTTGTTATAGATTCGTCGGTGGCAAGTGAGACTATATAGTCTACAGTATACTCTCCAGATACATGGTTATCGTGTCGCTTAACTTAAGATTTGATTATTATGTATATTTATATAAGTAGGTCCAAGAGCAGTCCCGGACACCCTACTCGGTCGGACTTAGCTCGGGTTGAGCTCGAGCAAGAAGTAGGGATTAGAGCAAAGTCCTTATCAAACTAGGCGATTCGAAGAAGAATTTCGGAGATGTTATTGGTACTTGTTGGTAACAATACTACTCATAATTACATAAATAGATTTACGTGCCTTATAGTGGCCGAGTCCCTGTGGGGCTGATAGGTAAGTAGTTTTTGAAAGATGCAAAGTGGATCTGTTTAAACCTAGGTTTGGACCGAATTAGACCATGCTTGTGCATGTAAAACTACAATCCCTAAATTGTCCCGTATTGGCTGGTGGATGAAGAATGACTAATATGTTGGTTAAGCATTTTTTGAGAATTAGAGCGTTCCACTTCAAGCGGAACAAGCCGATCGTGCATGTGATATTAAAGTGCGATGAAGTTGAGCTACCCCTGATGTTGTGTTGGGGGATTGTCGAGTACTATGCGCAAAAGTAAATCCGAGTCTGAGTCACTACGAAGATGGATAGACATGTGGCTTTTGAAAGACGCACAATAGACCAGTATGAACCTCGTGTAGGCCAGTTGGATCATAACTTGTGTAGGTAGTATTGCAACCTATATTGTCTCATATTTGCTAGTAGCTAAAGGCTTTTGAAAGGCACACAGTAGACGATCCGAATATAGGATGGGCTAGTTGGACCATGATTTGTGTAGGTAACACTGCAATCCCTCTATTATTCCATATCACTGAAGGTTTTTGAAAGGCATATAGTAGACCAGTATGAACCTTAGATAAGACTAATTAGATCCTGACTTGTGTAAGCAACATGCATTCGCTATATTATCTCATATCGGTTGGTAGCTGAAGAATAATATACTTATATGTGAGTTAAACGTTTTTAAAAATCGAAATATTCTATTTTTAAGTAGGATAAACTGATCCTACATGATTAGTTTTGTACCTGGTTTTGACACTCTCACTTACGGTCCTGTGGTGGGGTTCTAGAAGGGTAATTTAATAATTATTACTTTATTAACTTGCTAAAGGGTTGGAGGATTTGTCTTCTAGAAGGTTAAGACCACCACACCAGCAATGGTTTTTTTAATAATACACCTCCTCTGAAATTTCAAAGAAACGAGGCTATGTTTGAAAAGGACATCCCTTTGAAAGAGACTGTAAAAGGAGCAGCACCACAACACAAACCGAGATACATTATTAAAATAATAATAATAATAAAAAAAATAAAAATAAAAAAGACATTGGTAGTTTATGAGAAGCACTCCAACTGTGGCTTTTGCCCTTTTCGTAATAAACACAAAGGCCAAAACATGTATCGGCGCATAGGGATAATTGCGTATCAGCCCTCCTATTTCGGAAGTGCACAAATCAGTCCCCTAAAACGTGTTTTCGGAGGGCTGATTTATTAAAAAAAAAAAAGCAAATCAGCCCTCGAAAACGTATTTTCGGAGGCTGATTTACGCAAATTTGGAAAACGGAGGCTGATACGACAAAGCCCCTTTAATTGTTATATATATGGTTGTACAAAATAGTAAGAGCATAAGTAGAATTTTTTTTACGATAATTTTTAAAAAATCAAAGCATATCCCTAAATGCTCCTTTCACTATTTTATTTAAATACTTCATATTTTTATTTACATACATATTCTTAAGTCTTTCTATCTATTTTTCAATTTAGCTCAAAATGGAGTGATGGCAGGCTCAACCTCAACAATGATAAGCACCGCCAGGAGCGGACCCAATCTTTTAGTCTTTAGTTTTCTAAAAACCATCTAAACTTCTCGGCTCTTTAGTTTTCTTCCAATCTTACTAGTCTTCTCTGGTTTTCGGTCTGTTTGGCTAGGGCTGAGCATTCCGGTCAACCTAAACTGAACCGACCCGACTGAAAATTTTTTAGATCGATCCGAACAGAATACCTTCAGGCACGAACCGACCCGAATTTTCTTTCAATCCGAACAGATCCGAACCGACTACAATTCGGATTAATTCGGGTTGGTTCAAGTTGACCCGAATAACAGAACAAATTATTTTTATTCAACACCAATTCGAATTCGGATCGGTTAAATAGTTGTAATATGAATATTTTATTTAAAAAAAAAAGAATTACACATAAAAACCAACGAAAATTTATTAAAACGTGACTCATGAAGATAATTCGGGTCCAACCCAAACCGATCTAAATTTTGACCACGAACCCGAACTGAATTATATAGACTCAAATTATTAAAATGCTGACTCAAACCGAATCCGAAATTTTGGTTTTGTTCGGATCAATTCAGTTCAGTTTTTCAGATAGGTTCGGATAATGCTCAGACCTATTTTCGGCTCTTTGATCTTCAACTCTCTGCCATTTGGTCTATTTTCTGTCCTTTGGTATCTTCATACTCTTTCGCTCGTCCTCTCTCAAAGTAAACGCCTGCATTCGTCATTGGATAAGCAGAACCTTGGAGTAAAGAAGTTGGCAAAAACTTTAATTTCGTTTTATTAAATGGAACATTAAGTGATAAAAACATATAGTAAAGCCGGTAGAGAGAGCCAAAAGTGGGGGCATAGGTTTCTCAATCAAATGAGATCTAGGAAGCACGGAAACTCTAAAATTTTGCTCGGTATAGTGTCCGACACGTATATGCCGCGGACACGGCCGAACACGTGTCGACACGCCGTAGAAGTGTCAAAAAAAAAAAAAAAATTCGGACACGCGTGTCGGACACGCTAAACAGAAATGTCCGACACGCATATCCGAATTTTTGTTAGTTTTTTATTTTTTTCAACAAAAAATTTATTTTGTTTTGTTTTTTTTTATTGTTAAAGAAGTAATATATATTACTAATATTAAATAGCAGTAAGTAATATAATATAGTTATATATTTAAATATTATATTTTTTATTTTTGTTGGTATAATTAGACTTTTTTTGCTTAAGTTTGTTTAAAAAATATATAATATATATTATACATGAATTTTTATTAAGTATTATTATACTTTCATATATTCAAATATTTAAATCAGTTATTTTTTAATTATTTATATTTTTATTACCGTGTCCGAACTGTACCCGATATTTTTTTTTAAAAAAAATTATCGTATTTCGTATCCGTACCGTGTCGTGTTCTCGTATCTGTGTTCCTTGAACGAGATCGTACATTGAATCATTGGTGGGCACAAGAGATATACTTGAGTGGAACTTTTTGATCCTCCTTTGTTGTTTTCAACTATTTTAGATTAGACAAGCTTTTTTTTTTGGAACCGCGCGTTGCCGCGGTCCGAAAAAATATAAATCATGATGTATTTAAAAATATATCATTATGCATCCAATAATATAAAAAAATCTTTACAATTTTATAATAAAAGTTGTAGAGAGTTAATTAAAAATGTATAAGAAAAAAGAGATAATTTTCGTCTTGAAAATTTAATAAGATTTTATTTAAAATAAATTTTTTGAAGGAAAAATCTTCTGAATAGTACGTGGTTATCCGATATTAATAAATTTAAAACAACTAAAAATTATTTATGATATAACGGAAATCGATCAAAATATAATTCGATATACGTTTTTTAGGAATATAATTTTATAATAGAATTCGTCTGCTTTTGATAAGTTATTCAATTTATTTTAACATTTTTCTAAAAAAAATATTTAATAAATAAGTGGTCTGAAGGTAAATAAATTAATAATTTTCAACATTCAGAATATCAATTAAAAGTATTTTCCTCGGGTATTCACAAAAAGTAATTTTAAAAAATTTTACATGAACAGTTATGGACTCTGAACGATATCTATAATTTTCCATGCATAAAAATATTTTGAAAAATCTTAGTAAAATAAATGTATTAGTAATATCTTTAACAGATAAAATACATAAAAAAGTAAATAGAATTTTTAACGGATTTAAAACAAAATCAAGTTCGTATTTTCGGTGTGCAAAACGTATAAAACCATAATTTATAAATAATTTTTTTATAAAATATTGCAACATGTTAATCGTAGATTCTGACATGAATCTACAATTTTTGAAGTATAATTTTGAAAAGAAATATCTAAAATTAGTTGTTTTATGAGTTTTCAGAATGTCTAACGGATTTAAAAAACAAAAATAAAATCGTATTTTCGGTATAAAAATGCATAAAATACATATCTGAATTATAATTTTAAAAAACTTTCAAATATAATGCGTAAAGTTTTGAATGAGATTTTACTATTTTCTCATAATGTTTGAAATTTATTGAAAAATATTAATTATATGAGTTTTTCGATTTCGGTACCAGGAAACGTTATAAAATATATATCTTAAATACTATTAAAATAGCTTTTAATATAAAAAATGTAGATCTTGATGGAGTTTTCTAAAATACCTTCTAGTGAGTATTTTTCGGAGTTCATATACATAAATATCCAACTAAAACATAATCGTATTTGGTTATCAGAAATGCATAAAATATGATGTCAAAAGATAATAATTGAAAAAAAACTATTTAAACATGAAACTTATACGATTCTGATGAGAATCTACAATTTTTTTAATGTTGAAAAAGTTTTTGGAAAATATATTTCTAAGAAGTATTTGGGGTATCCGAAATCTTGACGGATTAACAAAGTAAAAATAAAAAAAATAAAAAATCCGCAAAAAACTAATCGTATTTGGATATCAGAAACGTATAAAATATATATTTACAGATGATATTTGAAAAAAATTTTAACATGAAATTTATAGATTCTAATGAGATATGTATTTTTATGTTGAACCATTTTTTGAGAAACTCTAAATGAGTGTTTTCGGAGTTTCCAGGAGTGTAACGTATTCAAAAATAGAATATAAAATCGTATTCGGTAATCGAAAATATAAAAATATGTATCTACAGATAAATATTTGAAAAAACTTTAACTGAAGACGTATAGATTCTGAATGAATCCTACAAATTTTTATATTGAAATTTTTTTTGAAAAATAATGCTTCTAAATGAGTGTATTTCGAATCCGAAATCCTTAACGGATTAAAAATAGATAATAATAATAATAATAATAAAAGTTAAAAATATAAAAATAGCCGTACGAAAACTTTTTATTTGCGTATGTAATCTTCTTTTTTTGTAAATTACGTTTAAGCATTCAAATTTCAGATATTTAAAACACCTATTTATAAACGTCATCTAAATAAACTTTAAATATGAAAGTTGTAGCTCTCGTCGGGCTCATAACAACTTTCATGTGAAAGTTTTCGATAAAGATACTTCCTAAATAATTGTTTTGACCGAAATAAATCACAGTTCTAAAAATTAGGGGGTGATGTTTTTTTTTTTGCAAAATACTTTTTATCGTCGGTCGATAATTCTATTTTTGCATTGTAACCCTCTTTTTGTTTAAATTACGATTTAAGCTTTTAATATTCGGACCTTAAAAACACCTACTTAGAAGCGTCATCTTAAAAAATTTTAAACATGAAAGTTATAGTTCTCATCGAGTTTTACAACTTTCATGTTGAAAGTTTTTCGAGAAGATGCTTCTAAATATTTGTTTTGGCCGGTTAAAATTTACAATTTAAAAAAAGAGGGGTTTTTTTTTGCAAATCAACTATTAGAGGAATAGTAAAACCGGGGATTCTTTTAGTATATAGTATAATTAGAGAAAAGATAAGATGCGGTGGGATACTGTTCGGACGGTCACCTTCTAGAAGGAATTCTGCCGATAACTTTTCTTTTAAAAAGTCATTGTTAAGAAATAAGAATCATATTTGGCAATTTTATTAAACATAGCATAGGTCAAATGTGACATTTTAATATGAAATTAATGTTATACAAGTAAAACTAGAGCTCCCAAACATTTTTGTAAAACTTCATTCAAAAATAATGCTTGAACGTCTCATGATTCGATCTATATTGCAAATCTGACGTCAATTTTAGACGAGTTTTTAGAGCTCTTGTGTTTTTTTTTCTTTTATTTTGAGATTTTCGTGGTGGAATTCGAAACGCAAGCGCACGCCTCCGAAGAGACCTCAAACTCGCAGATAAATCCCCACAGACGGTCCTTTTTCTAACCCCGTCAACAGAAGAGCGTATGGAAGCACTCCACGTAATACGCACCCATAAATATACCGTGCAGAATTCGAATCCGGATGGACGCACACTTTTCGAGGCGTAACGCTCCGTCCAGGCGGCCCAAGCGCGGGGTGCTCTTGTGACCTTGTCATGTTTTCATATATGCTTGGTAAAGATCAAGACATTTCAACTGCTGGCCGTTGCTTCGTAGTCAATAATGGATATGATTTTTTTAATAAAAAAAGAATAAAAGAAGGGACATTTGCGCTTTTATACCTCCTATAACTCCAATTGTAAAAATATGATCCCCTTATTTGAAATAATATTTTATGTCATCTTAATACTATAAAATGACGAAACTGATCTCATCAAATTAGTTGCCCGTCTTTCCAAGAATGGCTAATAGTTTTGTTGTTTCACTATGTAAATAAAGGATCGTAAAAATGCCATTTTGACTTTGGGGGGCAAATGATATAATTTTAAATTATGAATGAATAAAAGTACAGACGCCCCAAAAAAATCCAAGCATATCAGAGCTCATGATGACATGTATGTTTATTGTTTGTTCATGTATTTATTATCAAGAAAACTCCTCAATTTTCTTTGGCAATTGCGTATGTCTAGACTAGGGATGACAATTCAACCCGAATATGAGGCAATTATATCCGACCCAAAGCTAAAAAATTCAAATCCGACCCGAACAAAAATAACTCGAATCTGAATCCGTATTTTAAGACTTGAATCGGAATCGGAATCGGAGTCGGATTCGGATCGCAGGCCAACCCGACCTGGATATATATTTATACACATATATAAACCTAAAGGTCCTAAGTCCTAACTCCTATTTTATGGTTTAGGTAATTTTATTGAGACCATGTTATTGTTATTTGTTTATTAAAGTAGTTTAATGAATTTTAAGGTTATTAGTGTAAATTTATGATGTTATGGTCAGTTTTAATATTTTTTTAAAAAAAAATTGGGTCGGATACCAATCAGATCTGGGTTTTAGATTTAGATGTCGGGTCGGTCTCGTGTCTCAGATAAAGAGGGGTCAGGTCGGGTTTCTGAGGCTGTCAATGTGGTCAGATTGGATTCGGTAAAGCTAAGCCCGATCCCACCCGACCGGTTGCCATCCCTAGTCTAGCCGCTCATCCTCCTTAGCTAGTTTGATCATTGGTCAACTTCATCAATGTCGGTTTTATTCGATACTTAAATTTAAAAAAAAGGCAAACAGAATATTGCATTTCTATATTTAATTGTAAAACATATATATTTTTAAATTATTATAAAAATTATGTCCATCCGTCGCATCATATAAGCCTTATCTGTGTCATCATATAGCTTCTAGATGATCTATTTATCATCATATGTATGACTAAGCAAAGACTAGGAGGAATATGTTTGAATCAAGGACATGATTTTAATTATATTATCTTGATATGGAGCCACACCAACATCCACTCTCCATTCCTTCAACATCACATGCATTACCTTGACTGCACCCTTAACCACCCTTCTTTTAATCCCATTTAAAATCAATGAAAACAAAACAATTTTTTTTTTAAAAAAAAAGCACTTGATTTTTCCCTCACATGCAGCTCTCTTTTTTTTATTGGCCCCATCTTCCCACCTAACCAAACACCTCACATGCTCTCCACACTCCGACGTGACAAAACCCACCAAAATATACGAGCACTGTTATTTCGCAGAGGTTCCTAATAATCGATACAATTAGAATTGTCAGTAGTATACTGAAATATTTGTAATATACATCTTAGAGCATTGTTGATGGCTTCGATTATATCAGGACCGATAGGCTCCCTTCTTTGGATTCCCACACGACAAGCTACCGCACAACCTTTATCCTCTTTCTCAAGATCAAAAAAGTTAGTTCCGAAATTCAGTATATATGGCTGAAATTTAGATAAAAACTCAATTTCCGCCCCTTCATGTCTAATTTCTAATACCACTTCATGGCAAAAACATTTATGAAATATAAAATACTATTTATCAACGCCAATTGCCCTTATACATCACAACCGACATATTAGTTAGCCTTATTGGCATGTCACATTTGATGTAGAAGTATAGAACATGACCTAAAAATCCAATTAACTTTACTATTTCAAAGAGTTAGTTTGATCATCTTGCTTATCAAATTGTTGGTTTGTATTGTGATTGACGTGTGGCGGCGAAAATCAGACCAAACTTTAAAGATTCTAAGAAATTTATAATATGAGCGAAATTGCATCAACCACATATCAAATTGTAGATCCCACTATACTTGAAAATGTGGTAGCGAAAATCAGACCAAACTTTAAAGATTCATTTGGAGTTTAGGGTTAGTGGTACAAAATGTTTCTCATTCATCACAAGCTACTATTCATTTAGAGTTAACGGTTAGTGGTACGAAATGTTTCTCATTCATTTGGAGGTACCGAAATGTTTCTCACTCATCGAAAACTACAATCATTTAGAATTTACGGTTAGTGGTAGAAAATATTTCTCATTCATTGAGAGGCGCTAAAATTTGATGTAAATGAGGGCCAAAACAAACCTAATATCATATATTCTACCGGTGTTTAACTGACTCCTTAGGACATGAATGTAAAATGCCATGGTTTTTAAGCTACATCCACCTTCCAAAACATATGAGCACTACGGCCGTTACATTCCATGCAATGAGGACTGTCTGCAGTATTTCAGAAATATGTGTGATATATATTTCAAATACTAGTGATCGTCCTGATACTGTTTAGGGGCCCATAACGGTCCCGATGCAATGAGGGTCAAAGAAAACTCCGATGTGTATACCACCTGCGTGGGCCTATGAATAACCTTACTCTTCTCAAACTCAACTACTTCAAAAAGTGCTGGTTAAAAACTTCATCTTTTGAGCCCAATATCTAACATATATAGTAAAACTTATATCATCATTAACGCCGTTGGTGATGATAAAACTTTACATATCTAAAGCTCCGTGAAAACTAGCTCAATCAACCAAAGCTAAGCTGGGCCTGTAGTATATCCTAATCATATTATTACTATTATGAGGATTTTGGATTTTTTGGCAGCTGCAAGCATCATTTCTCTTCATTCCAAGGTTGCAGCACAAGCACACCGCTTCCTCCACCACCATCGCCGGCGGCGAGCTCGGAGGCTGCGCTGCCTGCAACGAGTAATGAGCCTGCGCTTCGAAAGATTGAGAAGAAGGTGGACTGATGGATAAATCGAGGTTGAGGTCAGGGAATCTTTCGTACTCCAGGCTAGTGACGGCGCTGCCACGGTCCTCTTCCGTCGAGAGAGCTGCGGATGGTGTGTCATCGTGCGTCGGTCGGGGCGGTGCATTGTAGTTCGCCGGAGCAGCGGCACCGGCGGCGGCGGAGGAGGAGTTCAGAGGCTGGTGAGTCTGCGGGTCAAGGCCACGACTGAGGAGCTTTCGCTTGATGTGTGTGTTCCAGTAGTTTTTGATCTCGTTATCTGTCCTTCCCGGTAGCCTTGCCGCAATCACAGACCACCTGTGAAAATTTTTTCCGCCACTATTAACCCAAGTTGCACCATCATAATTTTTATAGAATTTTGTCAGAAATTTTAAAAAATTCTTTTGTAGAAAATGTGTGTGGAGCTAGCAATACTCTTAATAATGTCATACTCTATTCATTATGAAAGAAAAGGAAAGTATAAAATTAAAATTTGAATTTATAGTTCATAAAAAGACTGAGGAAAGCTCACTTGTTTCCGAGCAAACTGTGCAGACTGATGATGAGTTCATCTTCTTCGTCTGTGAAATTTCCTCGTTTAAGATCAGGTCTGAGGTAGTTGATCCACCTCAGTCTACAACTCTTCCCACATCTCATCAACCCTTAATAAAACACAAAATAAATGAAGACATTAGAAAAGTAAATAAAATATTTTTTTTTTAAATTTTTTGAGAAGAAATATGAAATATAACCCTTACCTGCAGCCTTAGGGAGTGATCTCCAGCTGCCTTCTCCATGGGCTTTGATATAAGCTATGAGCCTCTGATCTTCCTCCTTAGTCCAAGCCCCTTTGTTAGTGTGAGCTTTCTCACAGCACGGTGATCTCCCCATGCTTACTTTTACAGACTTTAAACTACTAATTCTCGCTAATATCAAAAGGAAAATTAAACAAAAAGTGAAAGAAATTCTTCTTCTTCTTCTTCTTTGTGGATCGATGGTGATATTGTTTAAGATGTATGAAGCCCCAGTATTTGAGTGAAGACTGGAGAGGAGAGTTATATGAAGTGGGGGGATTTGGAAGAATTCCAGTACATCTGCCCACGACTTGACCGAGTTGGTGGGGAAGAAGCAGCAGTGAGTGGTTCAAAGGATTTGGTTGGTAGGTAAGCTTTAACCCGAGTACTATAAACATAATAATTTTCTATTTCAACATTATTATTTCGGATTCAGTTTATCTACACCAACTTATTATATTTTATAATATTTTTTTAATCAGACGTTGATTCGACAAGTGTACCTTTTAATTATATATTATATAACATTTAGTCATTACATTAAAAATTTTAAAAGGTACCTACTAACATCTGATTGTAGTAGCAATATTAGGTATAGAAAGATGACGCAAAAAAATTAATTCCTTATTATTTTTATTAATATATTATATGTTAATATTATATATGTACTTCTTTAATAATAAGATAGTATATTTATATTTTTCTCTCGACAAAGCATTTGTTTACTCTTCTCCACTCACTTACTCCCTCCTTTTAAGAGTTCTAGAAACCCTAAAAAGATGACATTTGAAACTTTGATTTGGTCACTTCCTAAACCCTAGTTTGTTTTATTGTTGAATATCTGCTTTAGCTTCCCATATTGGTTAGGACATCAAAATTCTCTTGGCCAATTAACAAATTCATCATATGGCTTTTCTCGAGATAGGTGTACTTAGATATTGTCTCCAATATGTATGTCTCAAACCATTGATCTGAGTATGACCACAATTTAAAACATCGGATCAGATTCGGATTAGGCCATAAATTGCCAAATCCAGTATTCGTATTTCTCAAAAAAAATATTTTTGAAAAAAAAAAACCCATCATTTATATATTTTAACAAAATACTTTAATATCGAAACTAACATAACTTAGTCATCAATTAACACTTAAACAAATATTGTATATTGATTTTCAATTAGTCATCATATATCTTGATCTAACTTTTCATGTTTATTTGAAGCACCGTTCTCACATTATATCTCAATTTTATTACCCCTTGTAAAGCTTCATGGAATAGATGAGTCATTAATCATTTACAATTTCGACTCACGTCCGTAGCAATATATGATATAATATTTTTTTGAATTTTAGAAAAATAATATAATAGTTGTGGCAGTTGTATATCTGTACTCAACGGTATGTCTGAGAATAATGCATGCAAAATTTTACTTTCCGACCACGGTCAAGAGCTGTTGTTAGTTTTGTTATAATTAAAAAATAATAATAAATTAGCTAGATCATTGGTTAGTGTTGGCATGTGCTTTCATTAAGGATGAAATATAAGATGGCAAATCCAAAAGACGGCTACCGGCATCGTTCAAAAAATTATGAAATCACGAACTAAGCACCCTTGTGAGATCGCGATTGATTATTATGATAATGCAGCAAAAAAAATAAAATAAAATAACAATTGCAGGCAACATTGAAAAGTGTTTGTTAATGTAACATTAAATTGTATTTGTACTTGTTATTAAAAAATATATTGTATTTGTACTCTATAATCTATACATACATATATAAAAACTGTTTTCTCAAAATTATTTCATCACGTGGTATTTCAAATAGTTTTTGATGTGCCATACGATATTTATTTTTATTTAAACAGAGTCATATGATATTTGCATCAAAAAAAAAAAAAATTATAAAGTCATTTAACTTATTTAAAAACCTAATATTAAAAATAAATGCTTAATAAAAATAATCTAAATAAATACATAAATAATTATATAAAATAATTATATTATATTATCTAATATATATATATATATTTACTATCATTTTATTATCAACTTGTATAAAATTATAACATAAAAATTATAACAAATTAAATTTTAATATTATTATTTATATACAATTATATATGACTAGTATCCGTATATCGTAACGCAGCAAAACTAGGAAGAACTAGAGATAGGATTGGATGATTGATATACATACATCTAGAAGCTAACATCTCTTTAATTAGCAACTAAATCGTCGCCGTTCATTGGCTGTTGGGACGTCACTGTCAATATTTATTAGATAATTAATTAAAATAAATATTCATTAATAGAGAAAACTGCATATTATAGGGAGAGGTAGGGTCGTTTTACATATATAAGAGTACTAAACTTGGATAAAGCTAAATTGAAAACACATCAAATGAAATATCTTCCTAAATTCCTGTTAAAAATTAGTTTTTAAAATATTATAGGGATCAAAGTCCTTATAAGAGTTATATTATTTGGTTTCATATTGACAAAATAAGAAGAATATTTGATTTATATAAGATTTTCCATATTAGATTATAGCTTGGACATATTGGGCTGATTGGTTACTGTAATATAGCCCACCTATGCAGGCCTCAAATATTTTAGTTGGTTACTACGATGCGCTCGAATAAAAATTATATTTCTATATATTATTTTATAAATTTATTTCTAAACATTCTAGAAGTATTCATTTAAAGTTCAAATTTGAATTTAAAAACGGATGGATCCGAATATTGTAACTACAGACCGTTATAAGGAGCTACAACTGTAGAAATTTTGAATAGTTACAACTGTTCAAAAAGTGCCCTTTTGAATCCAATTAATATAAGCAGTAGTACCCGAAATTGAACATATACTGATTTTTTCTATTATTCTCAAAAGTTAAAAAAATTGTATTTAATAGTGCATGCTGCAGAAAACACAGTCGAAATTAAATATTTCTGCGAACGTCAATGTGTTTAGTGGTATGGTGTCGGTAGTGCAAGACGTCGCTGAACGAGCTTCATTATATTTTAGAGGCTACTGATCCATCCATATTGTACTATCTGGTCAGGTGAATAAAGTTTTAAATATATTAATATTGTAACACATATTGGAACTATTTTCGTGAATATCAACACTGCTATTGCTCTTTTAATTTTTCCAACAATAACAATGCTGTTGCCGGACTAAGATATCTTATATAATCTTCTATTAAAACAGTTTTAATTCTCATAAAACTGTAATTAACAAAGGTCTGCTCTTGTTTTAATTCGCATAAAACTGTAATTAACAAAAGGTTTATCGAATATGTAATATCAGGTGATGATAAATCATACTTTCTTTTCAATACTTACTAGTGGACGATGCACCCGCTATTTATGTATTAAAAAATAATTAAAAATAATTCTTAAAATTTATAACTTCTTTTATTTATAATTATAAAATATTTTTTTTAATTATACCGATCTATTATAAATTATATTTCTTTTGATGAGAATAAAAATAATTGATCTTAAAAAGAATCTAATCTGCGAATAAAATGAATCTAGTTTAAAAATTATATAGAGAATACAAAGGAAAAAAAAATAGACGTTTATAACTTCTTACGAAAAATAAACGACATAATATTTATAATAATATTTTATATAAAATTTAATTTATTTTTATTATTAAATAATTATATTATAATATAAGACACCACCAAATCTTCCTCTTACACTTTAATATTATAGACAACAATTAGAAAGATATTTTTTCAATTTTTCAAAAGAACTTCTCGTCGAAAGGTCAAAAATATTTAAGATGGTCAATTTAGTGTTCCAAACAGTTAGTATAAAGTTGCCAAATACTTATATCGTATGTTCGGACTGAAATAAAGTTAACAAAGTTTCCGGACAAGCTAAAAAGTGTTCCAAAAAAACTAATTTAGTATTTTTATTTAAAATGTTGATTTATTTAAATTTTACGATACAGGTTTTTTTTTTTTTTCTGGCAAAACCCCATAAATCGTCATGCATTTGCCAATTGGCTACTTGATAGGGTTAGTATTAGTATGTATCAAACAGTTACATAGCTAAGTTTCTAGATATGATATCATCTCCCGTTACGGTTGAGTTGTGCAGGTCAATCGGCTTCCGCCAGCTATATTGGGCCGAGCCACCCACACAAAATCAGTATTTTTAGAAAGAGAAATTAGTGCACGCATCATATTCATATTTTTTAATAAAAAAAACGTCCATATGGACCAAGAATGCCGATACGAACGCTTGCACGATGGGGCTCATATAGGCCAAATTGACCAACACGGGCGCTTGCTCGGCATGACTTATACGGGTGCTGGCACGGCAGACCACCAGACCTAGCCGAGCAAGTGCTCGGAGCCGGCTCAGCTCATGCAGTAGACAGTGCAGCTAAAAACAAGCTGATTTCTTAGCTTATTGCAAAAGTCTACACGTGAATATGTCATTATAAATATAATCAACTATTGGCCTTTTCTTCCCCAAAAAAAAAAATTAAAATAAATAATTATAACAAACAATATTATCAACTTGTGAAGAGTTAGGCAGAAAGTACAAGGAAACATTTACTCCTCTGAGTAAAGATAAATTGGAAGGGATAATTACAAATCAACCCTCATATTTTAAAATTCGCACTTTCAGCCCCTGAAAATACGGAAATATGCCGGGTCAGCGTGAAAACGCGTTTCTAGAAATTGAACTGCAAAACTTAAAATAGGAAGCTGATACGTAAAAACCCCAAATAGGAATCCCATCAGTGTGCAACTTAGATTACCTACCAACCACTGTCTTGGCCAACAGAGGAAGAAGAATTTCTCTTTATTTTTGTTCTTTTTTTATAATATCTGAGAAAAAGGGGAAGAAGAACAATCTGGTACTGTACGTAGTAAATTTTTGTTTGCTCTGAGCAGCTGCTTAAAATGAGCAGCAGCTGCTTAAAAGCCATTTTAACTGCTGCTCAGAAGGTAGGTATCCTCTGATTCCTCTCTCTCTCTCTTTCTCTCTCTCTCTCTCTCTTATGTAATGCATGTACCACCAAAAGGCGAAGGGGCTTTGCCGTATCAGCCCCCCGTTTCAGGCACTCGAATGCATGTACTCGAATTTCAGGCACTCGAATGTACAGTAATACGGTATAAAACCTATCAAATACTACTTCCGATATATTATTAGAAATATTTTGAATAAAAAAAAATTGACCGGATTTATAGATAATTATACTTTTAAGAAATATTTTAAAATATGTATTTTAAGGTTCTAAAATTTTAGTGGTTTAAAAACTATTTTCAGTTTCAAATAGAACAAATATCTCAAAATAGTTCTTCATCAAAATAAATTTCGCGCTGCTTATAAATGAAAGTATGATAAAAAAATGAGTTTGGGGAATTTTTGGTAGCACAAAACCTCAAACAGTACTCGTCTAGCAAACTATTTTGGGACATGTATGTTTTTATCCCCATAATTAAAATTACATTCTATGTCCTAATAATTTAAATGGCACTTTTATATTCCTTAACCCTGTAATAGGGAAACTGTCTGTCATTTTTCTTGAAAGACAAAGACATATTCGTCGATAGGATATAAAAAAAAAAACATAATTTCCAAATAGGTAGCACACTTTTGAAATTTCAATTTGTCATGATAAATATTCTAAGTATTTTTTAGGAAGAGTTGCGTTTGGGTCCAAAGTTGTAAATTCTATTGTATTTGGATTCTGGACTAAATTTTAATTGCAATTAAATCTTTCCACGGAGGGTGTCAAAGTTATCAAAAGAGTGTTAAAAGTTATCAGAAATGTGTCAATGTGTTATTTTTTTATCAGGAGGGTGTTAAAAATTAACAAGAATGTATCAAAAACTTACTAAAATATGTCAAAATGTAAGGTGTTGGATATATGTCGGAGGTGTCAAAAATTTATCGGAAGGTGTTAAAAACTCATCGGTGTCAAAGTGACTAAAGTGTAAAATATTTTTTTGGAGAAGATTTAAGCGATGTTGAAACAATATGGAGGGACTGCAGAGCAATTATCCGTATTTTTTGTCATGCCTGTCAACATTCTTGGTGATAATTTGACTTCTTAGTTTTTATGTACTTACCCCAAGCAAGTAACAATTTTAAAGAAGATATTGACATATGAAAAATTATTGCACGCACCGCGTTCACCACGTCATCCCGTACACCGCATAAATCTACAGCATTTTTTGAAAATATTTTTAATATAAAATTTGTAGATATTAATGAGATATACAACTTGTATATAGAAATTTTTTTCAAAAAATACTTCTAAATAGGTGTTTTAAGACTCCAAAATTTTCATAAATTTAAAAATATTTTTTTGATACTAAGGTTATTTAACCCAAAACTTATACTAGAAATATTTTTTTGAAAAAACCTTCTATATGAAAATTGTATATCTCATCAATATTTATAATTTTTATTTTAAAATTTTTTCAAAATAAGGTTTACAGATGCATCCGGTGTACGGATGATGTGGTGCACTGAGTGCATGCAATAACTTCTCTTGAAATATGTGTATCTGACACTACTCTCCTACTGTTGCCTGGCAACCAAGGTTTAATTAGGATGGAAGCACCCATAGATAGGGGTGAAAATGAGCTAAACTAGTCATAAGTAGCGGATTCGAATTCGTTTAAATTCGGCTCGAATTCAAGCACCACTTCAAGTTCGAGTAATTAAACGAGCCGAGTATCGTACTATTCGGCTCCTTAGATTTGCGAGCCTAAACTATTTTTTTTTTTTAAAGTAGAGTATCGTGCCACTATACTAGCGCAATTTTTATTTTTTCAAAAAATGAGATGTAAATATTTGAAAGGAGAGTTGATATATAATTTTATCGAGCATGATCTCGACTTTGCTGCGTGTTCGAAGGCAGAGTTGACTTAAGAAGAGACATAAGTAATCACATGGAAAAAATATAGTTTTTACATGAAAAATCTCTTGGAGAATTCTTGAGGTTAAAATCACAAACTTTTTATCGTTGCCACCGTAGAAATATACTACAGAAAATGACTGACTACATTAATCTCTTCAGTTGACTTGAGGACCGAGCTTTCGCATAGTCTCAGTATATTCTCTAAGTCCTCGCTCTAAAGTATGGGGACCGGAGCTTGACAGAGTCCTGATCTTCCATATGGTGCTCTTTTAAGTGGTCTCGAATTGAGTTTCGGTCAAACAGAGTCTCTTTCTCAATCTCCTCCTCTACTTATTTATAGATCTTAATCATATTAATAAGAAATGTCTCAAATAAATTTGAGGAAATTCCTAAATATAAAATATATGTAAATCTGAATTCATGGCACAATTAACCCATAAAATATTCATGAAATACAGAGGCTCGTGAAGGAGTTAGCCCAGTGTCGACACCCCATTTTGTCCGGCCATCCAACATAATTATGCACACAAATATATACTTTCACGTGCACATCCACATATCATATATATATACAGGCATGCATACATATAATGATAATCACCATATATATACACATATACATATACATACATATATATATATATATATATCTTATATTTGTACATTGACATATATATAACCACGTACACGTGCATATGTACACACATATTGTACCTCATATATATACATATACAAATGACATGTACATATACACCGTCATGATGCACTATCAAAATGTACCAGTCAGGGGACCCAATAGCGCAATTTGACTTAACCGACAATTAGGTCAATTTTTAGCCTGATTAGGCTCGATCAGCCCGATCAAGCCCAATGTCTGATTAAAAGCCCATTAAAGCAAATCAAGCTCAATTAGGTCAAATTAAGCCAATAGACTTGATTTTATCCGATTGGACCATGTTGGGCCGATTTGATCCGATTGGGTCCATTAGGCCCGATAAGGTTCCAATTGGGACCAAATGACATAATTAAGGCCCGAAATTGGATGATAGATCCCAATTGTAGCATTTGACTAACTAAAGCCCAATTATGTACATTTCACGTATGATGCATATGATGAATATTATACACAATACAACTCGAACAGTAACACACATATACACACGATAACCCTCTGATAGATATAGATATATATATGCATATACGCACCACACAGGTAGACATACATATGCACACATATATTTACGAACAGCATATATAGATATACAACCATATGTATTACATATACACATTACACCCACAACATATATAAAATAAAAAATAAAAATAAAAAAAATTTATAATGAAAGGGGGTGGCTGCATATAAGCCACCTCCCATTTCCCAACCGCCTTTACTCTCTCTCTCCACCATACCCAAAAAGCCCTACCTAACCCTAAACATAAAAAGAACCAAAATTACCCCAAGGCCTCTATATAAACCCCCCACTTCCTCATTTCCAGAAGGGGGGAGAAAAAACTCTGCGAGAAACTCCAGAGAGAGAGGAGGATCAAAAGAGAGAGAGAGAAGAGAGAGAGAGAGATCTTTAGAGAGAGAAAGAGAGAAAGTGAGGGAGTGGAGAGGAGGTGGGATCCGGGAGAGAATGAGGATCGCCTGTCCCCTAGACAACATCTCCTCCTTCCTCTGACTCTTCCATCACCTCCGCGCCGGGGCCTTCGCCGTCGCCGGACCGCCGCTCGTCAAGGATTCGGGCCGAACTCACCACCTCGAGTTAACTCGTCCAAAACCCTCTTCAAGTCTTAAAGACACACGGTACACATTCAAATAACTCATATAACCGGCCCCAAGAACGAGTCTCACCGCCGGTGTCGCCGGCGGCGGCCGAAATAACTGAAAAGCCCCTAACTTTGTACATAAACTCGAACGAACGCGAAAAGTCCCGCCATTAACGGCCAGGTAAAGTTAGACGACGTACGAAGAAGGTTAGAACGAACGAGACGGCCGGCGGCGACCGAGCCGGCCAAAAAACAAGAAACAAAAAACTAACCGGAAAACTACACCCTCAAAAACATGCGTGTATAGTCGATAAAAACTGATTTTCTGAGGCCACCAATGAACTCAGGAGGTCGATTACCCAGGGTGACCCTTTGGGGCGTGAACGGCGGCGTCGGACCGGCCGGACGGCGGTGCAGCCGCGCGCGTACGCGCGCGGCTGCGTAAATCGTCGAGGACGACGATCGGACAGGACATCCGATCGTAAAGTCCGACGCGCGCAGGCCGAAAACGTCGGCCTGCGCGCGTTATTTATTATCGACTGGGCCGCGCGGCCCAGCCTGTGTGGCCCAGCCTTCGCGCCCAGTCCGATTTCTTTTTCTTTTTTTTTTTTTTAATTTTTTTTTGTTTTGTTTTGGTTTTTATTTTTTATTCTTTTTTACTTTTACTTTATTTTCTTCTTTTTAAGAAAAAATCAAATTAATAAATTTTTTAACTTTGTCACATAATAAGTATTAAACCATATTTTTATCAAATAATCAATGGTTTAGCCTAATAATCATCATATAATATAACACATGTATATGTATCTATAAAAATCAAAATCGAGGAAGATGGATACTTCTCTCAAAATTAAACACATTAATAATAATAAAGAATTAAGTGATAAAAGCCGATGGATATTCTTATCCAACTCTCGTGTAAATATTACAAAATGCAAACACGAACATTGTTATATATAAAACGCATAACTGGAATAATCCTATACACGGGATGAGATGGATATTTCTTTCCCACCAATAACTAACAAATAAACATATAAAATATTATTATGGTTGAGATAGATATTTCTACCCTGATAATGGGGCGATGAAGAGGAACAATAAGGCGCTGAGCCCCCAGAAATAAAATAATATTAATTCGATTTTATTTATAGCAGTATATATTTTTGTAATGCATATAATAAATAGATGTAAATATCATGATATTGTAAGTATATATTAAATATATGCATATAAGTAGTTAGAGATTTGATTTTTCCTAGATACGAAGGTTAGGAACTGATGATCCTATCTAAGTAACTGGGGTAAATAAATAATGAATAATCGTAATAAGAAGAGATGGGATATTACTCTCCTAATACGATTAGTCATATTTATAAAAATCAAATCCCATTCAAATAAAGGGTATAAGACGAGGATGATACTACCCTATTTTATTATTAGTCATCAGATGCAAATTTTATAGTTATTTTCTTATAAATTATTATGTATGTATAGTCGTATAAAGAGTAATAACCACTCCTTACCTATATGATTTAGAGCATATAAGGATACATGAGATATATATCCGATCTCTCTCTTGATATTAGGTAAAAAACAATTAAATATGCATATATAATAATAAATATGTGATAAATATAAACCCAAAATTATTCTAATCACCTATAGAGTACCCTCTCCGAGGGGCGCTGTGGGGGTGTTCCGTCTTCCCCACACGTAAACGACGAACGAACCTGACGAATCTCTATGTTTTTTTGGGCCGCTTTTAAAAAAAATTTTTTCCTGGTTTCCTAGATTTCCGCAAAATATCTAGGTGGCGACTCCAACCCTTTCCCTCCCCGGAGGAAGGTCGTCAACACCCAGCTATTGATGCATTTTCTAAAACGGAGATGGAGTCGTCGTCGATCTAAAATTGTGAGTTACTTCATGATATAATTTGGGGAAATACCAAATCAGCCCCCCTTTTCAATTCTCATACCATATCAGCCCATCCTCTTCAAAACAGTCCAAATCAGTCCCCCATTTACTGTTTATCTTTTTTTTTGGACAAAACTGCCCTTTTGTTGCCGACACCGAGATCACCTACTTAGAAATATTTTTTGAAAAAATGTTGAACATGAAAGTTGTAGATCTCGGCGAGATATACAATTTTCATGTTCAAAATGTTTTCAAAAAATGCTTCTAGGTAGGTGTTTTCGATATCCGAACTATTTGTAGCAATTTCGGGTCGGGTCGGGTCGACCCGTTATGCTTCCGACTCTCAAAAACATAACTTTTGAAGTATTTTTTTGAAAAATTTTCAACATAAAAATTATATTTCTTTCCGAGATCTACAACTTCCATGTTCAAAGTTTTTTCCGAGATCGCTTCTAAATGGATGATATCGGTGTCTGAAATGTTAACGGGTATAGAGGTAATTTCGTCCAAAAAAAACTCCAAACAGTAATCAGGGGCTGATTCGACCTAAATTTGAAATGGGGGGCTGATTTGGGATGTTTCAACACTTGAGGGGCTGATATGGTAGTATCCCATATAATTTTGGGAGACTTGCAAATCACTCCCTCAAAATTTAGTTTACAAATAAATATCTCATTTACAACTCATTATTATTTATATACAAAATTATATATTTAAAAATATAAAAATTATAAATTACAGTAAAATTTAATTTTCTTTTACTTAATTGTTAAAAAAATATTTTAAGGTTCTAAATTTTTAACGAATTAGCTAATTAATTTTTAAACTCACTTAAATTTTAAAACTCATCTATTTAGAAGTAATTTTTTTATATAATTTTGAATACAAAAATTATAAAATACATCAAAAAAAAAAATTTATATTCAAAGATCCTCCTAAAGGTGCTTATATAATAATCAAAATATCTATGACATAAAAATCGAAATAAACTGATTTATAAATTATTTGAAATTATAGGATGATTTGTATATATTTTGAAAATGAGGAACCATATGCTATTTTCTCTATAATTTTTTTTTTTAAAGACCAACTAAGGGTGTGGGCAACATGAAATTTTGACCGAGTACATATATGACTTGCCTTAAAAAGTTTGTTGGAAGTAAAGAGTTTGATGACAATGCATCAAGAAAATACTAATCAACCAACCAAATGCGGAACGATACGGTGCCGAACTCGATTGGCGAAAACTCATGAGTTATTTCTATTTAGGCATCGAACTCGATTGGCAAAAGCTTATGAATTCTTTAGGTTTGATTTTTCATGCCGTCAGTTATAAAAATATTATGGTGACAGTACATGTACGTACACTCCCTTACGTATAACGGAGCACTCCTAAATATTTTTTGAAAAAATCATATAAAAATTTTATATAGATAAAGTTTTAATTTCAGATAAACTTGAAGTCTCAAAAAGCTGAATTTTTTCGTCAAATACAAAGGATCATGCCACCGAAAGGTATTTAGAAAGAAAAAATAAATTATACCATGGACTAAGAAAAATCAAATTATACAAAGTATAATACGGTCTGTATCTTGGATTTAAAATTCTAAGATTTAATACGGTTAACCCTCAGGCGCGGCTGGAAGCAGGAAAACCAATGGTTTGGATTAAAAAATCCGATTTATACGGATTATGAGATATTATATAAAATTGCATCGTCCTATTTGACCTATTTTGAAATACTTTTTAAAAAAAATTTGAATTACAAAATTGTATATTTTGATGTGATCTACAATTTTATAGTTAAAAATTTTCGAAAAAATATCGAATACTATGTCAAAATAATGATCTAATTTTGGATCATCATTTTGATATAGTATTCGGTATTGTTTTGAAAAACTTTCAATTATAAAGTTATAGATCACATCAAAATCTACAACTTTATAGTTTAAATTTTTTTTAAAAAATACTCTAAAATAGATCAAATAAATCGATAAAAATTATATATTATATCTCACAAATTGCATGATCCAAATTATCCGATCTGGACCGTCAGTTTTCTGCTTCCTGCGCGAGCCGCGCCCTTAACCCTCTAGGGCCAAGGCTTTTGGTGCGGTGATATTGACCCAAAATTTTTGCCAAGCACACTAAAATATGTTTGCATCCCGCGCGATTTTGAAGCAGAAAACATCCCAGCGACGACATCTTTCCCCCGCTCGCCCAAATTGTTCCTCTCTCTCTCTCTCTAGCTTGATCAATCTCAACGCGCCGTCCAAGTTCGCCGGCGCACCATTGACTTCGTCGCCGGAGAACTCTAAATTCCGGCGCGCTCCGCTAATCTGTCAAGCATTCTTAGGGTTAAATCGTTGATTACGGTGGGTGCTCTGATTGCCCCCAGATTATTCCTTTAAACTTCAAATAAATATGTTTTGTTGTGGAGCTGTTGCTTTTGTTTCTGAATCTTACTAGCATTTGGGGTGATCGACTTGAAAGTTTCTCTGTAATCAAAGAGATTGATTTTAGACAGAAAATCTGCTTCTTAGGTGTTTTGGATTATAGATTAGCTTCACCAGATCGGGATAAGTGCTAGAAGTGACTAAATTTGTTATAGTAATGAATGTTGTTTCAGAGATATTTCCAGCCACGAACTTAGGCTAGGAGTTACCCAAGTGCCATGAACTTGACCATGGGCTAAAAATGAGAACTGAACTTCCAGTTGACTTTTGGACTTACTTCTTGTCATGTAGAAGTGCTTTTGTTTTCTTATTTTATGAGATAGTAATAGAGAAGGGAAATGATAAATCAGCCCCTTCTCAGCTCTAATATACAAAAATCTACCCTTTGTCCTAAAACTGTTAGTGTTCCAGACAAATGTGTGTTAGTGTACTTCAGATCAGTGTTCTGAGGCTGTAGGGTACTGTTGGTGAAAATTTCTGGCCGCGTTAGTTTTCCAGTGATGCATCATAGTTTTGGGAGGTAAAGTGGGATAGTTTTTGCATGATTGAAGTTGCTGTTGTCAAGTGAGGTTGGATGTTTGCAAACGAGGGGATTATTACAGAGAAAAAGGAGGGCTGTTTATGTATTATCCCTAAAAGGCTAAACGAATTTATGAAAATTGTTGACTTAGATTTAATTTCTATGGAACCTTTTTGTCACAACTATTTCCGAACTCAACCTGATTGGCTTATATGAATAATGGCGTTAGTCTAGGTGATTACATGTATAATATGAGCTTAGTAGCTGATTATTTTCTCGAACTGTGTGGACCCATGCAAGCTGATATGGTACGCACAGGTGAATGTTGGTATAAAAAGAGGTCTATGGTCAAGCTTTAGAAAGGAGGTTCCACGGGCTAATGTTCTGCCAATTTATAATACAAAGCATAGCTCGTAGGAATTTCCATTTCCACGGAGAAGGATTTAGTTTATTGAGAAGGGACTAAGCGAAAAGACAAGTACTTATCCATTTTGGTTAATTCCTGCGTATCCACTGGTTTGCTTTTTTTCTCGGATCTTTAGCTGTTAGCTGCAGCTTTTGCTCTTACACTAGTGCTTGAGCTGAAGGATACAGATTTTCTACTTAGTTTATCCGACGATGTAATGCATACTGTTGTTTGTCAAACCTACGATATGTGGATCTGAAATTGAAAAGCTAATGGCACTTTGATTGTTCCTTTTTTTTTTCTAAATCAAATTTTCATTTCCGTTATAAATCTCTGCTATGCTGCTGAAATTAGTAGTTGAAGTTATGGCAACACTTCTACAGCTTACATTTCTCTTGTCAAATAGAGAAACCCCATTCTCATCAGTGCTTGTTTGGTGTGGTGCCTTTGTTATGATAAATACTAACTCTATTTCAGGTTCTGCGACACTCTTTTTTCTCAGAAGCAGTACGCTGTCAATACATATGGGCATACTAAATATCTACTGATGACTAAGGGGGTTACTTTTACGTAAGATACTTAACACTTGATAAGAAATATTTGGGATTATTTCAGATGTTATTTCTTGTCGTTGCCCTGTACTATATCATCTTCACTTGCCTTTGTGTTTCTATCATCTCTCTGTTAATAATGTATCTCTCTTGGTTTGATGCTTACAGAAAAGTGGAATTTGAGAATATTTCTGAAGGCAAACTACCAAAGACCAACTGGTTGCATCATGCAACTGCTTTTGAAAACTTTTCATCTCAGCACAAATTTCTAAAGACAGGTTTTCTTTTCTCTTTGCCAACACAAAGACCAGAACCCAGAGAGAGTGTTGAGGGTATGCTCCTTACACGGTAAGGATGCCATCTCTTTTAGCATAATTTCTGTCTCCAGTATATGCTGGCCCATATATGGTAGTCAGAATTGATATCTTGAACTTTCCCTTGATGATGTTATTGTTTTAGGAAGACACAAAGACTTCATGCCTTGTAATTTCAACATTTGTTTTATCCTAGATGTGGACTCCATAAACAGCTTAAAGCCATGAATGGAATTTATGATTTATTGGAAGGTTGAAATGGTTCTTAATATAGCAAAGTGGCATACGAGGATTCATGTAGGACCAGTCCCACCTAGTGGGGCAAAGCTTTGTTGCTATTCTAGTACAGGACTGCTCATGTCAAAGTGGACCTAAAAATTTACAAGGCGAGAATGATTTGTTACCGGAATTATTATTGGTTCCGTTTATATATATTATGACTGTCAGGTCTCTTCACATATTTTCTCTCAGTTATAGCATTAGAAATAGTGGCATTAAAATCATAAGAATTGGATGAGCTAGCTTTTATAGGAAGACACAGAGACTTCACGTCTTGTAATGTCAGCATTTGTTTTACCCTAGATTATGGTCTCCATACACAGCATAAGGCCATGAATGCAATTTATGATTCTTTTAAGGGAAGATATGGTTCTTAATAGAGCATAGTGGCGTACAAGGATCCATGTAGGACCAACCCCATCTAGTGGGACAAAGCTTTATTGCTTTTTCTAGTACAGGATTGCTCACTTCCAGGTGGGCGGGATTTACAAGGCCATAGTGCTTTGTTATGGGAATTATTATCGGTTCCTTTTATACATATTTTGTCTCAGTTATAACAATAAAAATAGTGGCATAAGAATGGTAATATTTACTGATGCCACTATTTCTAATGCTATAACTGAGACAAAATATGTCTTTACCTTCTGTACTGTTCCCCCTTGTAAAGTTGAGCAAAATTCTTGATAAATAATAAACGTCATCCTCCTTTCAGCTCCTTCTTGAATGCAGCTCGTAACATTGTTATTGATGTAGGTAAACAGCTTAGTGTGACTGTACTTTGTGACATGTTTTTTAGAGCTGATGGTTTTAGCCTTTCCTATTAGACTCTTTAGCTCTACTACTTTTAAGAATGTGTTGAGATGACATAGTTTTCTGTTGAACCCCTCTTCAAAATTGGAAGTCACATGTTGATAAAACTTTAATCTTTTAAGCTGGGCTTGTTTTAATTTTGCTTTTTGCTCATCATACTGCCCAGTAATTTGATTATTATGCCATAATTTCATATGGTTTTCCAGGCCTATAGTCTTTGATGTTCAAAGGAATGGCAGGCTTGGGATTTCACAGGTTGACAAGGTATATAGTATTTGTTATGGCAGTTGTCTTTTAGTCTGCTTCTATAAATTTTCCTAGTCATGTTTGAGAGCAGTTTTGAATCATTTGCTGTATTAAGTTTCATGCGACATGTTAAATACCTTTTGGCAGGCTTGGAAGACTCTTTGCACCAATCCAGAGTCATGCAAGGGCTACTTAAGACCTGGAGTAACTACTGTGACACATAATCCTGTTCCAAATAACCCTAAGCCTGTGCTACATACATATCACAGATCTGACAGTTCAAGTCATGTAATTGGAGCATCTTCCCATCCATTGTTTAACCTACGAAGTGGTGGCTGTGAATCTTTAAATTATACAGTGAATTTATCCTTAAGACATGTTACAACCAATGCGGAGCTTCATGCAAGTTCTGAAACAGGGATACCAGATGTCATGGGGGCACCTCAAAAAGATGGACTTTCCCGTTCAAGTTTGAGTAATAACCATAGTTTGCAAGAAGAAGCTGATGAGACTTTTGTGGATGCTTTGGATGACGAATTCGTCTTTGAGGTAAGACTTTCATTGTTTGCGAGCCCTCTAGATTCTAGAGAGGCTCTTGTTCTTTCTTTTCTCCATTCACATCTAACTTTTCTTGCTTGGAAGATACTTATAAGGAACCCTTTTTCTTTCAGGGAATAGATGTAGATCAGATTGTTTTGGAACATTGCCAAGGAAATGGAACTCCTGAAGGATCAGTATCTTCAAAACATTCTCCTTTCACTCCAGTTGTTAAAACAGGAATCCACAGCGGAAATATGCTACCGGTGGACCTACTTAATAAGTGTATCCATGGATATGAAGTATGTTTCTATTTTCTCTACTGAACCATCTTTTTAATTTTTTTTTTAATATCTACCTTTTTTATTATTTTACTGATCTCATTGGTGAACTCTGATACATCCAGCTAGCACTTTGCCCAGAAGCAAGAAATCACTTACAGGAGATGAAGGATGAGCTAATAAATATCTCGAATGAACTCCTTGACAATGCTGCCGAGCTAAGCCATTCACAATCTGAGAATCTTCGTCAAGAGCGGTTCGTTTTTCTAACATGTATACACCCATACTCTTTGTGGATTTTATTTGCTTAACACATTAACACTTGTTTGCCTTTGTAAAATATTTTTCCTTTCGTAGATTGCTTCTGAATAAGCAGATTCAACAGCTTGAAAGGCATCTCCATAGTTCATCTCAAGATGAAGACAGAAGGAGTTCACATAGTATGGTTTCCCCAAGTGCAGCCAAAAGCTTTCAACCAGAAACTCCATCTAGCAGATTTGTTATGGATTATAAGATGCTCAACTCCCAGTTTCAAATACGAAATGATCCTGGGAAGCTTCAGGACCCAACTTCTTCATTTTCCTTTTCTTCCACAGATAGGTTTTCTTCAATGCCATTCTCTTCCGCAGATAGGTTATCTTCGATGCCATCCTATTCGACTGATGGAATAAGCTCTACCGTGACCCCTATAGAGCGCGAAGCATATGTTTCCAAAGTAATCGAGGTTAATTACGTTGAAGGATCGAATGATCCAAGATGGAAGAGTTTAGACTTCCCTTGGACCAAAAAGCTTGAGGTGTTGTTTTGCACCGTTGTCCTTTTTTATTTGTGCTAGTCTTTTCTTCTTCTGGTGCTCAATTGTGCATCTGCAGGCCAGCAATAGGAGAGTATTTGGGAACCACTCTTTCCGTCCAAACCAAAGAGAGGTTATTAATGCAACAATGAGTGGGCATGATGTTTTTGTTTTGATGCCAACTGGAGGTGGAAAGAGCTTAACATATCAGGTATAACATTGTAGAATTATCAAAGCAGAAAAGCTTGGGAAATTACATTTTTATAAATGAGTATAAAGCTCTTTACCTTTTCTCCATATTTAATAGTCATTTTTTGTTATATGAAATTTACAACTGTCTTCCCTACTTGCCTCAAAGATATGAAAATCTATAATAGCTTGTAAGTAACTAGACCAGGATATGTTTTGGATTATCTTTGGTTTTGCCTCGCTTCTAGAAGTCACTATGGTTGATATATTGTGTTACTTTCTTCTTTTGGTCCACAAGAATTCGCCTCAAGGGATTGAAACTGGTAGTCCTCCTCATGGGGGAGTGTTTTAACCACCAGCCATGGGTGCTGGTGTATGTATCATGTAACTTTACATGTAATATCTAAGATTCTAAATTATAAAAGTTATTTCTTTAGCGTGTTGTTCTTTATCTGGGAAAATGCTACTCCTTGGTACATAATATTCTAATGTGTATTCTGCAGCTTCCTGCTCTCATTTCGCCAGGAATAACATTGGTGGTTTCTCCTCTTGTGTCCCTCATTCAAGATCAGATTATGCATTTGTTGCAGGTACTACAATTTCTGTTTGGTTGTTTCACCTATATAGTAAACATTATTTCATGCTTTCATTTCCTACTTTTTTTGCAGGCAAACATTCCTGCCACATATTTGAGTGCTAATCTAGAGTGGTCTGAACAACAGGAGATCCTTAGAGAATTGATGTCTGATGCATGCAAATACAGGCTGCTGTATGTTACTCCAGAAAAAGTTGCCAAGTGTGTACTCTAATTCAAAAATTCTATATTAATGTTCCAAAAATTCTTTTTTTTTTCTTTACTTGCACGTTTTAGGGTGGCTGAGCACCATGGCTTGCTTGGTGCTCATGGGATATGATATATGAGTGCAACATGCAAGTTTAGAGTAGCTGAGCGACCTACAACATACAGTGCATAAGCACCTAGAGATTCATGTTAGCTCATGGGATACAAGGAGGATCCATTTTTAAAATTAGCATATGTGATGTACTAGGTTAAAGGGATCCGAGCCGCATGAAAGACATGGATCAGGGGCCGAGTCTGAATTTAGGGTTTGCATTAGATTTATAAAAGTAGTATTTTAGGAGAATATCTTGTAGGCGTAATTGTATTAAAAAAGAGTTTTATTTGGAGATTGTATTAGGAGAATATATGGTAGGAGGCTAGGGGGTAACCTTCATAAATGGGTGATGCATCCTTTATTTTTGATATGGAAGCAAATGGTTATTTCTAGATTAATAAGTTGTAGAAGTAGAGCTGCACTGGGCTGCCGACAAGAATCGTCTAGGCGGTTCTTAACAAATTGGTATCAGAGCAGTCAGTTTCGAACCCTCATTGTCACTGTAATATGCTAAATTTATCCACTACCACCATCATCCACCACATCCACCCCAATTTTATTAAAAAAAAGGGAATGCGTCTTATTGGGACACACCACAATTATCGCCCTACATCCCACACTCACTACCTACATCAACATCGCTTTTTCTTCATAACTAGCTAGTCGCTGCAACAATACAATGAACAATCACTATATACACCGTCTTACTCGTACCCAATAGTCGCCGCCACATTATTCCTAGCTTTATTACATGTAGCCCTCACCACTATCATCTTAGTCATCACCTTATACTCAGCCACTTCTCCAGAAGAGTTGGTACCGATTTCCGCCACCAGAGTTATGATTCTTCTCTGGTATTCATACACCGCAAACTGCAATCACCACCATATCACCATTATTGCCGGCCGACATCTCATATACCAGCGCACATGGCTGAGAAGATACTTGATGAAATAGAAGAGATGTCTTGAAAAATTTATGAAAGATTTGAGAGAATTATCAAGCTACTGCAAGATCAAAGGAATAATTCCCGCTTTCAAGGCATTCTCACCATTCGACATGTTAACTCAGTGGTACAATATTGGATCACATTTACGAGACATAAAGCTTATATTTCCTTCGAGTCCAAACAATAAATTGTCGAATATTCTTTGATGGTCTTAATAGCGATATTCAACATAAGTTGAAGGGAGCTGGTATTCATTGCACTACGCTACTTTTTACTTATGTGTTGGCTTTATTTGTCGAGCTACACAAAAGTGTATATTTTGAAGACATTAAAGATTTCATAATGACAAGTTAGAAGATAGCAATCGAGGACTTCTTGAAACTGTTGGCACTATATTTCAGCGGTTATATATTTTTATGTAGGTATTCATCTCCTGTTTTTATCGGTCACAACCACTAGTAGTTTATTCGACCTATATATTTCTATGGTTTGATGACATTAATATTCGGGAGTATCTGAACATGCCAACCTTGTGGACAAGGTTGTTTTCGAGAGGGTTGGAATTTTATGTACCAAGTTAAATGGGTCCGAGCTGCATGAAGACATTGACCGGGAGCCGAGTCCGACTTTATTGTTTGCGTCAAATTTATAAAAGTAGGATAATATCTAGTAGGAGGTGTTTGTATTAGGAAAGAATTTTATTTGGAGATTATTTTCGGAGAAAATTTAGGAGAATATATGGTAGGTTTCTAGGGGGTAGCCTCTATAAAAAGGCTATGTGTCTCCTTCTTTATCATGGAAGAAAATAGTTTTTTTTAGATTAATAAATTTGTATAAGTAGAGCCGCCACCGTGTCGTCAGTGTTACCTTCGCCGCGTCCTGGCCGCCAATGGGAATCGTCTAGGCTGTTCATAACACCATCTTTTGTTTTTTCGAAAATGAGCAAGTGTACATTGGACAGTGCACAATTTTTAATTAATACAACTGAAATTCATAAGGATGTTATTGTAGCTAAAAATTTAGGGACTTTGTGATTATCTTTGCTTCTATGCTTCCGCATGTGTTGTGTGTGTGTGCATGACTGTTTGTGTATATTTTGCGTATATCTGCATGTTTATGTGTGCATATATCTATGCGCATATGTGTGTATGTATGGATACATGTATATATGTGTAATGTTACGTGGACACTTTTCATAGTTTGATTTTCTTTAAGATAGCATTTATACTATTATGCACTGTATATGCACTGTTGGTGGTGTAAATTGCATTTATACTCGCTAATTCTTTTGCGGAGTTTGACTGAATATATTAATGAGTGCAGAAGTGATGTCTTACTGAGACATTTGGAAAGTATGTATGCCAGACAATCACTTGCCAGAATTGTGATTGACGAAGCTCATTGCGTAAGCCAGTGGGGACATGATTTTAGGCCCGATTATCAGGTAGGTTACATCCGATCTTTTGCTACTTGGGCAATAGCTAATTTTAGCTAACTTTACTTCTTTTGTTTTCTCTATTTTAGGGTCTGGGTATTTTAAAACGAAAGTTTCGAGATACTCCTGTGCTAGCTTTAACTGCTACAGCAACAGCTAGTGTGAGAGAAGATGTTGTACAAGCTCTTGGCCTTGTGAATTGCATTGTTTTCCGGCAGAGTTTCAACCGTCCAAACCTATGGTAAGTGGCAAATATGGCTATTACAATCTCTGATTTATCTTCAAATGCTTGGGTTTTTTTTGCCAGGTTTTCTATAATGCCAAAGACAAAGAAGTGTTTGGATGACATAGACAAGTTTATAAAAGACAAACATTTTGATGAATGTGGTATATTATATTGCCTTTCAAGAATGGACTGCGAAAAGGTGGCTGAAAGATTACAGGTTTTCTCCTTTTTTGTATTCTCTTTTATTGTTTACATCAGAACTCTAAGAACTTGAACAATCAAGCATGCATGCTTCAGCATTTTGATAATTCAGTGCATTAAATTCTCTTTCGGGCTATTGCCATTGTGTACCTCTGCATTAGGATGTTTTAACACTTGGAACCCTACATTTTAAAATCTATCAGAGAGAATCCTATTTCTTGAATGTATATCCCCATCTAACCCTTTATTGCTTGTTTTTTCTTTTCTGGTTAAATCCTAACAGATTGCTGTAAATTAAGCAATTAAATGATGTCATATACTGCATCGATTTCATGTTATTTATTTTCTTAGTGTATAACAATTTAATGGGAAAGAGATATGTTTAGACGGTGATACATGTTCTAAATGTAGACCTGTCAAAATCAGTGTTATTAAACGCTCCTTGCCGTGCGCCTAGGCGCGCCACATGGATCTTTGCCCGCCAAGAACAAGGCAAGGCCCCCGTTCACTAAGCGCACCCTTATCGCGTCTAGTGAACAAGCCCCATTTATAAACCATGTGAGCCCAATTAAGCCATCCAAACTTACCGTTCAGCCCATCTAAGAGCTCCCTGCTCACTACAGTGGGTTAAATAGGAAAAAAATCATAATTTTTCTCAAAAGCAACACGCCTGCTGAATTGGAAGAGGATGGCGAAGGCTGGAGAAGAATCAACCGCAGGTCTGCATCTAGAAGAATCAATCGAGCTCAATGATCAATTTTTCTCATGAATCTCATCATCTTCATCTCCTCCTCAAGTATCAAGCTCCTCTTTTCGCTTTCGATTTTTCCTGCTTCTTTGCTTCCTTTTTTTTATATTATCTCCGGAGCTCGAGGGCAGTGCGATCTTCTGATTTTAAATTTGGTTTCCGATTTCCCTGCTTCTTTTTAGTTTCTTTTTGTTTTTTCCTGATTGTGCTTTAAATCCTAATTATTTTTCCGATAATTTGAGCATTTTTTTTGGAGGTAAAAAAAGCCAGACAAGCTTGCTTTTCATGTGACTATGAGTAAACATGTTCATGTGAACATGTCCATTATAGTCAAGAGGCTCCAGACGAGCTAGTTTTTCTTAATGAACATTAACATTATGTAACATCTCCAAACGAGCTAGCTATTCATCACTTTTTTACACTTTGAGATTTTGAGTCAACATGTTCAAGTGATGTGACTATGTGCTTTTTCAACATGGTTTGTCCAGAATCCATCAATAAGCTAACTTCCGCAAAATTTAGAGGTAATTAGTAAGTTGTACATATGTTAGGAGCTAAGAGTATTAAGAATGATGTAAGAAATTTATCTGTCTATTTTGCTGTGTGTAAGATTTTTGCTAATATGCTTTTTTTGATCTTCTCTATGACAATTTTGGTTTAAATTTATATTTTTTATGGAGATATTTATATCTAAGGAAATAGCGCGCCTTGCGTTAATAAGGCCCGCGCCGCGCCTTGCGCCTAGGCTCCGGGACCACCCTTGCGCCTTTGACAACATTGGTCAAAATTATACAGGTGTTTGCGAGCGCTTGCTTGCAACGGGTGGGCACGAGTAACAAAACATCACAAAAGTGGATGTGTGTGTTACGCCCGTACCAGCAAAGTGCTGGTAAAACGGGCGGACCTGCCGTACCCTCGTCCAATGCACACTCAAAACAACTCTAGGGTTTTATTCAACCGCAACCCCCTACCCCCCACCTCTCTCTCTTTCTAATTATTGTATGTTCTCCCAACAAGTTTCAACTTTATAAAAGCTTACGTCTACTCTAAGTCACAGATTTGAATGCTCTACTTCATAGATGACATTATATTTCACTGATTTTGATACTCGGTTTTCGCACTAAGTGGTAAAATGGATTGCTCAATTTTGTCTTGGTGTACAGTGTAATTTTCCTTAAAATTGTTCGGTTCTATATGTAACATCCGCAAAATTTAGGGTACCTAATATTTGGGAGCTCAAAATGCCTAGTTAGAAGCATATTTTGGAAATATTTTGAATACAAGTAACGTAGATTACGATGTGGACTACAACTTTAGTATTCAATATTTTTCAAGAAATGCTTCTAAATAAGTGTTTTGAGGCTTCAAAGGCTTAGTGAGTTTATATGCTTTAACTCACTAATATTTAGAGCTTCAAAACACATATTTAGAAGCATCTTTTGGAGATACTTTGGATATATTAACCCTTTTGTTTGCATCGATTTTGTTTGTGCTTGCCCAACTGAAACTCTTTGACTCAATATGCTATACTCGTTGATTGATTTTTTATCATTTCTAAATAGTTTTGACTGTGTGTTTTTTTAGAAAATTTTAATTTGCCTCTTTAGCGTAGTTTTACGTGCCAATTAGTATGGTTGTGTCGGGCGGCACAACATGTATTTGTTCCAGCAATTAGCGGTATGGCACGAACTGGCACAGCATGTGTTGATAACCTTATATATGAGTTAGTAAATTAATTCTAAACTTTTACTTTTATTTTTTGAAATAATGAAATAAATATATTTCAGCACGGTCGGCGAGGCAACATGGCACGGTCGGAACATGCAGGATATAAATCTTCCGAAACTCAGCTCAGCTCGGCATTGAAAACTTTTGCTTTTTAGTAGATATGGATAGTTAGGATTGAGCATCTATGATTTGGTAGCATCATGGTGAAGTTAGTTACTTATTGAAGTCAAACACTGCTCTACGACAATGCTAAATGTTAATCATATTAGCAAACCTGTTGCTTTGCCGCCGCGTGCATGATGTGATTGAATTGTCAAAATACAATGTGGACTAGTATTAATTGATGAATATTACTATTATTCCTAGTCACTACAATCATAGAAGTTCTATTTAGTCCATGCCTCCATCTCCATTGAAGGGAAAAGTCAAATGTTTCTTTGATGGTTTTGGCAAAATGCAACATGCAGCTACCATGGATTAAGTTGCTTCCAACTGACTGAATATGTAGTCTGTTTTTTGAGTGTTTTAGCTATCTTTATTTCTATATTAGTCTCTCTTGCCAACATTTGCCTCATCATATGGTTTCTACCAAAAAAATCATATCTCAGTTTTGAAGTGAATGATATTCTACATAAGACATAGCTAGTAAGTCAATCATTATTTAGTTTAGGAGATGTTGTTTTCCAGGAGTATGGGCATAAAGCTGCATTTTATCATGGTAGCATGGATCCTGTTCAAAGAGCATTTGTCCAGAAGCAATGGAGCAAAGATGAAATTAATATCATGTGTGCAACAGTGGCTTTTGGGATGGGTATCATTTGTTTCCATGAATAATGTCAATAGTGGCGTGCTACTTACTCTTTGTCTGGAACTAATATTCCTGTTTGTTTCAGGTATTAACAAACCTGACGTGCGGTTTGTGATTCATCATTCTCTTCCGAAGTCCATTGAAGGGTATCATCAGGTATTTCACTTATCTTTGAAGGCTCATCCCATTATATGAGGAATGGTCACTATAAGATAGGACCACTAGTTATGTTTTTTAAATGTACTTGATTCAGGAATGCGGACGTGCTGGCAGAGATGGCCTCCCCTCAACTTGTGTGTTGTTTTACAATTACAGTGACTATGTAAGTGTCACTATTAATCTTTATGACTTTGTGTTATGCTGTATTCAAATAAAGTTCAAAGTGAGCTCACTCGTATCCTTTTCCAGATACGAGTCAAGCACATGCTTACTCAAGGTGTTATAGAACAAAGCCCTTTACCTTCTGGATCAAGACGTTCATCTTTATCAAATGCAGATAGAGTTTTAGAAACCAATATTGAGAATTTGCTACGCATGGTATGTTCAAGTTGTGGATTGTTATCCAGCGCAAGACGCTCTAAATAAATTTTATATTCTGTGTAACAGGTTAGTTATTGCGAAAACGATGTTGACTGCAGGCGCTTTTTACAACTGATTCACTTTGGTGAAAAATTTAATCCAGCCAACTGCCAAAAGACTTGCGATAATTGTTTTAAAATGTCGAACTCGGTTGAGAAGAATGTGACGGAAGTAGCAAAGCAATTGGTTGTTATACTGGATAGACATTTTTTTTTAATTTTCTGTAAATTATGAGGATTTTTCATTCTAATGTTATTTTCATATTTTCTCCCTCGGATTTAGATTGAATTAGTGAAATCAACTGGACAACATTCAATGTCTCACGTGCTTGATGTTTATAGGGGATCTATGAGTCAAATTGTAGGTACTTACTGTGTGTTTCATTGGATAAAAGTGTTTCCCATTGAGATGCTAAGCTGCAGTTTCTATTTTGCAGGTTAAAAAGTATAGGCACGATTCACTGCGTCTTCATGGTGCTGGAAAGCATCTAGCTAAATGCGAAGCCTCCAGAATAATGCGGCATTTAGTTGTAGAGGATATTCTTGTCGAGGATGTTAAGAAAAGTGATTTTTACGGATCTGTATCATCTGTTCTGAAGGTCTATCAAGTTTGTAGGAATCTACTTTGTCCCATCAACTTAGTATAGCATACTAATGGTTTGCTTACTATTGCTTATAAAAAGTCTAACTACAAGCATAAAGCAGCTTATAAGAAGCTGACACTATGCAAATGGTTGTTGGGATATTACTATAAGTAGTTTTATGCCTTTCCAGAGGGCTATATATATATATATATATAAAAGCCCATAAGCAAGGAATCCTTCTTACTGCTTGTGCTGTTTTTCAATCTATTTATTGTTATAGGTTGCAGTCAAAAGCTTAGTACTCATTTCAAAGACAGCTTGTCAGAAGCTATAAACAAGATGATGTCATCGCTCTAGTAGCAAACAATAAAAATCATTTCATTTTCCTTTCTACACGATGTTTACCTCTATGATGGTTTCTTTTGCAGGTAAATGAAACCAAAGCTCGCAAATTATACTCTGGGGAACTGGCTGTTGTTATGAGGTATGGATCTTTGCATCTATCTATAACTCTACCTTTTAGCCATTTATTATTATTGACATCACTTCTGCCCCGAGTCTTTTATTAATAGAACGCCAAGCATTTAAGAGGCTTGAGAAGTAATGGCACTGTAAAAGATACAGTACTTCTTTTACCGACACATGGAATAGTGCTTTGAAGATGTCAACTTTTTTCAACTTCTACAAATGACATTGTGTTTCTCTATCTCATGCAAATCGTGTTGGTGTAAATGGAGATTCGTCGGTTCAAATATTTCTGAATCTTAGCTATTGTCTGATCTGCTGGCCAAAATGCTAGCAGAAAAGAAACCTTTTATTCTGCTAAAAAAAAGTTGTATGCCAAGCATTTAAGATTCTTGAGAAGTAATTTGCACTGTAAAAGATATAGTACTTTATTTACCGGCACATGGAATATTGCTTTGAAGATGTCAACTTTTTGTACAAGTGTCATTGTATTTGACATCAATTCCACATGCTAGTAGGAGTCTAGAAACTTTTTGTGCCACGTCTCCTCACTAAAGTCTAGAAACTACAGAGGCATGCCAGGAAAGATGTCCTCTGTTTCCTTGGTTGCTATCGTACTGTTCGTTAAGCATGCTCTATTTAGAGAGGTTCCACTATTCTGTTGAATTTTTATGGATCATAGTTTTAGGTTGTAGATAAAGGAAGCAGGGAATTAAATGTATCATGGTAGATGCCAAGTGTATAACTAATGTGATAATAACTATCATGAATGCACCTATGTTTTCTGCCAGCTGCTGCCAAATGTAAAGTTTTGACGGATGGTTCTTGTTTTTACTTGGTGTAGATTTGTAATCTGGTCTTCCGTATGTAACTAGTTCTCCCTCAATTGGTTTAAAAACATCATTCTATGCAACTATCTGGTTAGCCTAAAAGTATAAGCAATGTATGGTGAAAATCTGGGAGCCAATTACTTGCATTGCAATTTTTTATTCTGATCAAACCATTTTTTTCATCGTTGTTGCTTCTGATGCAGGTTTCCTGCTCCTGCAACTGCATTCAAAATGGGGAAAGTTGAACAGACACTAGCTAAAGGTTCGCTTCAAGTTGGTGATGTTCAAAGGGAAGCACATAATAAAGAAGACTCGGTATTGTCACTGCATTGTATAAATATTGTTTGTGGTTTCTACTTATAATAACAGTTGGATTATGAACATCTAACACATTTTTTGTTTTCTCAGAAGTTATCAGCTCATATATATAGTGCACTACGTATGCTGCGTACTGTGTTATTAAAAGAAGCTGGTGATGGGGTGATGGCATACCATATTTTTGGGTGAGTTCCTGAATTATACTGTCCCTGAGATGACACGTGAAGAAATGTGTAACTGGTTCTTCTTAATGCTTAGAAATGCAACATTGCTTCAGATCAGCAAGAAAATTCCAAGAACAAAGGAAGAGCTTATTGAGATAAATGGCATCGGAAAGTAAGCTTCACTTTTAGACATTACTTGCAGTATATCTTGAAAAGTTCTTATATTTTGGTATACGTAGGGCAAAAGTGAGCAAGTATGGAGACCGGGTGCTTGATTGCATAGAATCCACAATCAAAGAATTCGAGAAGACAAGCAAGAACACGAGCAGCAGCAGCAATGACAATTCTGATGGATCTAAAAGGAGAAGAGCTTCAAAAAATGCCGAATCTGACGCCTCCAATGATGATTTAAGTAAAAGCACAACTGAATCTAAGAAACGGCAGACTAAAACGACGAAGAGACCCAAAGGTGTGCCCAAAATCATACCTACCTTCGATCAACGATGTATAGATGTGGATTTGGATGGATCAGACATGGAAAACGAAAGAGAAACGGAGGCAAGTTCAGAGAAGAATAAAGGAGGAAGAGTTTTGCCTCGATGGTCCATGTCAAAACAGAGAAGCGAAGGTCAGATTCCAAATACTGATCCATTCCAGGAATATGCATTTAAGAAGTAGTTGATGATATGAATTCTTTGAACTCCCAGTAACAGACAGCCTTCATTTCAGAAATTAGGAAGTACGTCTCGGATTTGTACTATACACATATTTGCTAGTAGAAATTATGTTTACTTTGCACAGTGGAGCATCTTTCTCATCAATGCATGGTTTCTGCTGATCTTTCTGTATTGCTTGAATAGAATAAAGCATGTTTATTGTATATGTATGTATATAGGAAGGGGAAACATCACTGATCCTCGAAATCTTCTTCTTTATAGAACTGAAGGCTTATAAAAGTCCTAAGAAGGCAAGTGTTTGTGTTTTTATTACCAGACATTTCATTTGTAACTTGAATTGGGGAATTTCATGCCGATAGTCTTCTTCTAAGAGTAGAGAAAATTCAGGCTTCCAAATTCCTGAGAAAGCAAGTATTCTATGTTCCATTGTTACAACAGACATTTCATTCATTACTTGAATTGGGTGTTCATGCAGTGTCCCCAACGAGTGTAGAAGCCTGTGGTTGGTTTTGACTTAGTATGTGACTTAGTATGCCGGTGGGTTTGATTCTTGCGGCCAGCAAATTTAGGCGTCTAGCTCAGGCGGTTTTCGAGGATGGTTCTGAGCTGTCATGTATGACAGTGGAATTCGATGAGGACAAGCTGGCATCAGGTTGTAGAGCTTTCTAGTTATTTTTAGATTAAAAGAGCAGTCTTTGTTATTCTGATGCTCTTGATACAAAAAAATAAAAAATAAAAAAAAGAAAAAATCACTCCTAGCGTATTGAGATTTATACCATACATAAAAGAAAAATTATATCATATATCCATAACATTCTTATTGGTTGTATATAACCAGTACTGTGTGCTGTATAGGTTTATAAATTATAATCAGTACTTTGTGTTATATATATTGTATTGTGTATGTATATAATGAAGGTGCAAATTCATATTTTATTGTTATAGTGGACGGACTCGAACTTGTGAATTATGATTCATGAACTATTAATGTAAACGGTTAAAGTATTATGTAAGAGTAATATAATAGAATATATGTAGGATATTAAAGATAACACCTTATGCTGCCAACGTAGATCAGTAAGTGAGCTAGTCAATATCTTGTTTTCCTTATCAATGCAAAAGGAAAATTAGATATCAACCCTTTCTTTTTTACCATCCCTCAAATAAAAATTTTATTTTTATTTCTAGTTCTTAAATCAAGCAAATATATGTAATTTTTTTGAAAATTTTAAATATAAAAAAATAAATTTGATGTGCTGTACTGAATTTTGTTTATAAAAATGCCTCTAGCTAGCTATTTGAAGACTCCAAAAATTTTATTCGATACAAAAACTTCGGAACCTTGAACATCTATTTAGAAAACAATTTTAAAAAAATCCTTTGAATATAAAAATTATAAAACATAATAAAACTTTTTTTATTTAAAATTTTTAGCTAAAACATTATCTTATGTGTTTTGGAATAATTTGGATTGAACTCCATCTCAAAATAAAATATATTTAGTGAAACATTAAGGTAGGTTTTATAAGATCCACCACAACGCTTTATTTAAAGAGAAAATGAAAAAGTAAAAGTTACAAATGAGTAAAACAAAAAAATAAATATAAATGGTACATATCAACATTAATAGAATAATTAAAGTGGTAAGAAAACAAATAAGTAACACTTTTTCTCAGTCTTCTGATAGAAGATTACGTCCAATCATTGAATGTTCTGTAGATATATATATTCAACAATAAAAAGATATTGTCTGGCTTTCTTAAAAAGTTCGAGCATTTCTCTCTTTCTAAATTACCCATCAAACAGCTACAGGTCCACAACAACTATACACCATTCCCATCGTAGATTTTTTTGAACATTTTTCATCTTCCAGTCTATCCATGGATCATATAAATGGACGAAAGTGGATATAATGTAGGCGAAATGGATCATATAAATGGACGAAAGTGGATATAATGTAGGCGAAATGACAAGTGATCAAGAAATACTCAGCAGACAATTTCTTTTGCTTGCAAAGAACATATTTTTCTGGTGTACTTTTGATTAAATTTTTTACAGCTATTCGATCATTCATTACAAGCTAAATAAAAATCTTAATCTTCACTGATATTTTTTGGAGCAGATAATCCTCTTTTGAAATTTCAGCTATTCTATCATTCATTACAAGCCAACCAAAAAGGGGCTTTTGCGTATCAGCCTTCCGTTTTTTATTTTTGTGCAAATTAGTTCCCGAAAATACGTTTCCGGAGGCTGATTTGTTTTTTTTTTTTTACAAATCAGCTCCCCGAAAATACATTTTTGGGAGGTAATTTACAAACCCCAAAAAAAAGGGCTGATACGTAATTTTTCGAAACAAAAACCTTAATCTTCACTGAAATGACCGTCGTGCAATAGTATGTTTATAGTGACATTCAACACCACAATTATTTAAGAATAGATAAAAACTTTTGATAAAAAAGATAGAGTCGGTTTCTCATTTCTATTTGGTTTTGTCATTTCTATTCAAGAATTGATAAACCTTGTTTTTATTTTTCATTCAAGAATTGATAAAATAGTTATGTACCAGCCCCTGTTACCCCAAACTTTATGTATTGGCTCTTACAAACGAAGAAATGTGCTGACATGACGAAGCGCGCGCCACTACACCAGCGTATTTTCGTTTTCGGGAGCTAATTTTGCAAATTACACGGAAAGGGGCTGATGTGCAATTATTCCGTTGATAAACCTTATTTTTACTTATCTCAAGCCAGTACGAGATAAGCCGAACATGCCAATGCTGGCGTTGCCAGTATCAGCTTCTCTGCCGGCGAGGTAGGCGCACGGTGGTAGCGTTGGAGACAGAGCACGAAGCTTGCTTGCACGCGCAGTGAACTGCGAAGAACGAGCCCAAGCGGTCTACAAGCGATGTACTGCTAACTGACCGCTGCCTAACAGCGGCAGAGCGCCTCCAGAACTCCGGCAGGTCGCTGGGAATCGGAGGCGCTGGAGTTCTCTTATTGCACTCTTCCAGCGCCACCGTGAATGGGTCCACTGACAGTCGATAGTCGACGTAAGTGTCGACTCGCTTCTTTCTATGGGCATTTGTCGGCGCGCGGTTGGAGCGGAGAGGTGGCGGCAGAGGGAGGAGGAGTTGTTTCGGCGTAACGTCGGCGGCGGTGGCGGAGTTGCCGGATTTGGGAACTCCCGGCTGGTGTTCCCATGAGAAGGGAATCGATGATGAAGAGGGTGGTGAGTTGAGGCGGTGGTAAGGGGTGGATAGAGAAAACGAGCACTCCGAGGTGATGCTAGTGGACCACCTCCTGCGGCGGCGCTGGTCCTTTGGTGTCGCCGGAGATGACGACTCAGAAGCTTCCTTCATTTCTTTTCCGGCGAGATGTATGTGAAGATAGAGAGTGACATATATAAAATGGTTAGCTCTTAGTATCCATTGATCGTACTCTTTTGGAGGCTTGTGTGTTGGTGATCATTAATTATATGTATCAACTAATTATCGTAATATATACGATTAATAAGTTAAGTTGTTAGAAATTAGCGTAAGCAATACTAGTAATGACGTGTAACGTCGACGACGTTAGTTGCTTTTTTTTTTTTGAGTGAAAAATCAGCCAATTTTTAAATTTATTCAAATCATTCTTTATTTTTTATAGATATAGCAGCATTACTATGTTAACAAAAAATGCAGTAATTAATTTAGTATAAATTTTCATTCTTCTAACGCGTATTGGATCTGAATTTGGTCAAAATTCCTACTTGACGTCCTTCGCCGAATCAAACAATCTATTTCTATTCAAGGATATTTCTAAAATTCGAACATACGATTAATTATTTTATGAGGGGCTAGCCTCCTCGTTCTACCCAAGGTTAGATGTTTTTTTTTAAATATAACAAAACAAAAACCACCATATAGATTGATATTTTGTAAAATGAAAAGGGATTTTTTTTTCTCATGAGTTCATTAGAAGGCATTTTATTTGTTGATTAGTTGGTTATTTGCATATATCAGCAGCAAACCTAAACTCCAACAACCTGCTAACTATAATCTAACGAACTCAATAATAAAGTCACATTTTACCAAAAATCAAGATGCAATATTTTTTATTTTTATTGAAGGAGTTGATTAGGTCGTTAAAGGAATTATTTCTTGCCAATAATTAAAGACTAGTGCAAGTCTCTATCAGCTTTTGGACTCCACCTATTATTAACTACCTTTTAAATTATTCTTCTCTCTCTCTCTCTCTCTCTCTCTCTCTCTCTCTCCTTTTTTTTGATACATGACCGCCAAATTTAGTCTATATCCTAAAACTCGACTGCAAATAGAGCGAGACGATAAGTCTCTCCTAGCTCACGCTTGTTAGAATTCGAGCCTCCAACCTATAATTTATAAATAATAGACTCCGGACTTATCTAAATATTCAGTTTCACTAACCAAACGGACCTCTCGCTCCACAGGAGTTGAACTCGGGCACCGACTCTTTAGGAGGAATGGTCTATCATCTATCCTACGAGCATGCATTATCGAAACGGAGTTGATGATGACCTGATAGTGGACATAAGATTATTAGTGCTGCGAATTGATTTATGCTAGATTGGTATGTGCTTTTAATAATTGGAAAAACCAAGTATCAACTGCTGATTTTAAAATATTTACAAAATAATTCTATCTCAGAATTCGTATTAAGAGCATTTTAACTATTATATAAATATTTTTTGAAGAAATTTTTAATATAAAAAAGTAAATTCCGACGCTAACCGCCTAAGATTTTGGAGCCTCAAAATATGCGGGTAATGCTCAGCCCTACATATAAACATCCTATTTTAAACCCATAATTTTTACATCCAAAAATATAAAATATATTATGGAAAAGCACATATGGAAAAACATGGTGGGAGTACCTATTTAAAAATATATTATGAAAAAACTATAAATACAAAAGTTATAAATCACATCATAACAGTGCCTCAAAATTTTCTACCAATACAAATCAGTCTCTATATTATAGATTTATTGTCTACACATTATAAATAAATTCCTCTTATACTATTCGTATCAGAATTATTTTAACTAGTGTATAAATATTTTTTAAAATTTTTTTTAATATAAAAGTTATAAATTTTGATGAAATATAGAATTTTTATGTTCAACAATTTTTTTAAAGCTTCCAAATAGGTATTTTAAGGCTTAAAAATTTTAGTGGATTGTAAAATTAATCTATTAATCCACTAAGTTTTGAAGCCTCAAGACACCTATTAAAAGCGTTGAATATAAAATTTATAGATCTCATAAAAATTTATAGTTTTTATATTAATTTTTTCTTCAGAAAATATTTTGGACTGTCAAAGATAACGGGTTAAAAGAAGTGACTGATTTGCATAAAGTTTCAGATTGAAGAGCTGATAAGCAACTCTCGCAAAAAAATTAAAAAAAAAAGGGCAAAAACCCATATATATATATATATATATATATATATATATATATATATATATATATATATATATCCCACCTACTAACCGAAAATGGACTAGCCATCAACCAGGTTTTGTAGTTAGCCGCACAAATTTCGACGTTGGACCACAGATACGTTTGAATTTCCATTATTTAATCTTGGATGGATATGTTTTAATTTTTGTATGGTATTTGCACTTCAAATTAGAATAAACAAATAAGTAAACGTCGAAAATTAGTTCATTTGTGTAGCACTGGAATAAACACTAGCTGATATATACTAATAATAGTGAGATATGTCAGATTCACAGCAGATAAATAATCATAAAAGGCACTTCGTCTGTGTTTTCTTCAACTTAAAAGGTAGTTCGAAAGGTTCATCTGACCCACAAACCGGCTTGTTCAACCGGTTCAAGTAGCTCATCAAGACATTTGAACCGATTAGACCAACTATTTTGGTTGTATCTGGTAAACACTATTAAAGAAGAACACAGTAAAAATTAACAAATAAATGGTAAATAAAAGTACTAAATTCTAGCTGCAACCAGGTTCATGCCCCAGTCTGAAAAATAACTAACAATGAACAAATAAAAGGTAATAAAATATCAATGCTGCATATTATTTTGATAATAGCAAACTAATTCTTATATGATACAGGGATGGGAATCAATATTCATGGTCCACATGCAGCAACAAAAACTCTCCTAAGTGCTTTCCATTCGGTCTAGACTGTAAACAAAACTAGCTGATTCAACATAAAAACCTCGAATTTTAAGGAAACCGAAAGCAAAAAGTAAATGATGGCTGGGGGATTTCCTTGGTAATTTCTGTTATTGTTAATAAATAATAATAGTAGTAATATGGAGATCCAGTCTTAAGCACTGTAATTAGGAAATTAGTTTCATGTTCCTTAAAGTAGAATTGAGAAGTTGAACTCTTGCAGGAGCCTTAAGCTTGTACTCCTTTAATAGCGCATCTGCCGCCAGAGATTGCAACTCGGAGCTTTCTTTCTCTTCCTTGTTCCTACCCTTGGTCAGCTGGTTGATGGCAGCAGTACACTATCGAAGGAAAAGGGTATAGGCTTATTAAAACTCTGAAAATATGAATAACTTGAGCAACATAGAACAACTTAAACCCAAAATTTCTCAAAAAGTTTGTCATCTTGAACTTCAGAAAATGCGAAGTAGCTCATAATTCACATTCATGTCGAATTCTGGGAGGGTATTTGGAATAAATTTGGGAGGCCTAACATAAAAACTGGATAGACAATAACTAGAGGAATGCTAGAGCTCCAAATTTCTTTAGAAAATGTGTAGTAGCTCATAATTCACATACATGTCGAATTCTGGGAGAGTATTTGGAATAAATTTGGGAGGCCTAACATAAAAACTGGATAGACAATAACTAGAGGAACGCTAGAGCTCCAAAATTTCATCAAAAAATTTCCCAAACAATCAGTCAAGTTCAACTCACGTAAATGGATAGTAGCACATAGTTCACTTCCGTGCAAAATTTTCAGAAAAGAAAATGAGAAAATTTGGATATGGAGGTTTTTCTAATAATTATCTTACCAAGCATAGACCATAAAGAGCTCTAATGTTTTTGCCTCCAGTCAAATGAATAGTCGATGAATAGTACTTTCTTGCTGCCTGAAGATTTTCCAAGCCTCCCATAGTGTAAAGCACCTACATAATTGGCAGGCCTCTAATTAGATCAAGCAACATTACATAACTTGACTTGAGATGCTCTAAACATGTAACATCTTCAAAGAAATAAAAATCAATGCAGCAATGCAGCATAGATTATCAAAAGTAAATTGAACCTTATGCTCCTCAAAGGTGAACTATGTGATGTTCAAAGTGAAGTTGATTAATTTTAGGCAGAGATTTTGTGAGATCTAGAATTAATAATAAACAAAAACAAGAAACAGTATTCCCCCAACTAGCTGGTAATGAGTAATGTAAGAGATTTACTGCTTCTGATCTGTAAGACCAAATACAATCCAGTAAACTTATCACATTAGGCTTACCAGACAGCTCATTTCCATATTCCACACCCAACTCCTAAAGGCTTGTAAGATATATATCCGTCACGCTAAATAATATACATTTAACCAAAAATAGACAAGGATATTCCTTGAAACTCCACAAAAAGCATGGACAAATTTGGGATTTAATAACTGCTTCCTATGCATAGCAAACTAGCTAAATCTAAACTCAATAGAGAAAATTATATTCAACACTACAGCTATAAGAAAGGTAAGCACCTCAAAATATTCAGAGGCACTTCCATAGAACTTTGATATCACAACCTCAAAGATTTCTATAAAAATCAACCGAAATGCTGAGAACTTAACCACAATGAAGATAAAAGGAACTTGCCTCTGCATATGCTAGATGGTATAAAGGTACAGTCGGTTGACATAATATTAGCTCCTCATAACAAAATGCTGCTTGCTTATACCTATACATAGAGGAAAATAAAAAAGAGCATTCATATGCAAGTGCAGAGAAAAACATTGAACAGTTCTGACATGACCCACATTTGCAGCGAAACATAAATCTCTGCGAGTTCTCTCCATGCGTCATGATCCGCCATATATCTACATAAAATTAGCAGGACTTCATAAATCATTGATATCCCATATTTGAAATAGCAGGATACAAAGGCTACCGGCAAATTCAGAAGGTAAAGATCATCAGTACGTTTCCAGATATTTGTTGAGAAAACTGACAGCAGCCAAGATGTTTCCCTGTGCCTTCGCCATTGCTACTCTTCTCTTGTGAAGTACCTGCAATTGGAAGCTTTTAACTCTCCAAACATTCTAGGAGAAGAAACATAATAAGGTTAATGAATTTCCATCTAGAAAAGTGGCTGTCCAACTCTGACCTGGTCTAGAGGGTTATCCTCAAGAAGACGTGCATAAGCTTTTTCAGCCTCACCCCAATCTCCCATTGCTTCGAGAAACATTGCCTCCAATTTCCCTACATAAATATTAGCAAGCAGGAGGTAAGAGCCAGAAAGGCAGACACTTTCCATATGTTCCAATTTTCAGTAGTTTATTGAAGATTGCCATGACAAATTTCATATCCTACTACAAAACTTACCAACCCTCCCACTGCCAGGAAACCTATTTGCAAGTGTTGAAATACAATCCTGAAACAACACGACGACATATAGCATTAGGCAGGACAAGTTACAATGATGATAAAAACAAATACATTGTTCAAAGCTAGTCTTTTTTTTTTCTCTACAAATGCAATTCTTCGTTCATAGTATCACAGCAAAAGTCTATTTTCCTGAAATTTTCTACAAAACGGAATACTGCGAGTTGGCCCGGTCCACTCGCTTGTGGCTCACAAGCAATAAAAAGGCGGGCCGCAAAACGTGGCTCGGCCCACTTGTTTCGGAGCAGACGGGGTTTGGCCCGCACTGTTCATAGGGGCTGCGGGCTAGGGCCTTTCTTGACATCTAATGGTAAAATTTAACGATGACACAAGGTGAGGTCTGTGGGTCCATATTTCAGCTTGCGCGACATATGGTGGGAGAATGTCACAAGTAGGTTCATGGATTCATTTCCAGCATTAACGCATGACATGTTCTCCATCCCTTGATCCATCAACTAAATGCAATTATCACAAACAACACAAGATATTAAGCAGAATGCCAGTGAAGGACTCTGTTCCATAATGGAATTAAATGCCTCAGAGTTGCATTTGACCTCATGTAATTAACGAAATAAGAGCAGAAAATACTTTTGACCCTTCTTGAACTGAGGAAGCTAAACATACAGGGGCCAGCACATGCTTGAATGCACAATTTGACATAGAATGTTTGAGTCAAGAACACAATACAGTGAACAAGTAAAAGTTCACTCCAGATATTAACAATGATCATATACCAATACTTATGAAATACCAAAAGAAGAATACAAGGACCACCTTTGCAACATCAAGCTGTTGACAGTCCATAGCCGCAACAGCTACTTGTTCATAAAGAGTCCATTCTGCAAGAAGGTGCTTATTCTTGTAAGTCTATTGCCCCGATATTCAGCTGTCCATAAGATTTCAAGTTTTCTTTCCATAAACAAGTTTACATGCTCATAAATAATAAGTGGCCTTACTTACAATCTTTTACATAAAAGTATAAAGGGTACGTCTGAGTTCTGAGATAACAATGATTACACGATAAAGCAGTTATAAAAATAAAAGGCACTAAAAGTCGTAACTAGGAGTCTAGGATATCCTTGATCAAGAAAATAAATAGACAGCTAGTACTCGATTGGATGGCTTCCAAGTATGTAAAACATATCACAAGCTACAAACTGTATTATCCGACGCCGATAGCTAAGCTCCTCAAACTAGAATCAAACAAACGAAGATGCTGGTGAGATATAAACAGAAGACCAAATGAAAACTCAATTTCGATCCCCTTTCTATTTGTAAATAAACCAAGGGCACAGCTGGTGCTTTAACCACTTCAATCCCGGACTTCTAATCAAACTTGGATCATTTTTTACTCTTAACAAAATACATCCAAAGCTAAAACTTGGAAATCGAACCATTATTGCTTCTGAATAGAACCCCAAACAGGCTATAAAGATCTAATTTTGAGATTACAACCTACTAAAATCAACAGAGCCACATCAGTAAGATAACTGGAGAGAGAGATCGACAGTGACCTTCAGGGCCGAGTTTAGATCTGGATTTGGGATCGTTAAGGATGGAGAGGCCGTGCTTGAGGACCTTGTCGGAGCGGCGAGCGCTGAGCTTGCGGACCAGGCAGAGATACTCCCAAGCGCCTCCACCGCCGTTATCCACCTGGCTCTCCAGCTGTCGTAGCTTCGCCTCCTCTGCTGCTCCCACCATCGTCCTACCGCCGGCCGCTGGATCGCTAGATCGAGATTGAGGGTGATGACGAACGGAGCGAAGTGAGTCTACCAAAGCGCATTCGCGTGGGAGTGAACCAAAAATCAATTTTGTGCGCATCCGGGTCCAGCCCTTAGTAGTAATTCCAACACTCTTTTTCGGGTCGGAGCATCGGGTCGGAGCATTGAGAATTGAACCGGTTACGGTATGCTCAAACTTAACAAACAATTATATGGTATTTAATAAAAAATATTATGGAGAATTGCGTTTCAGCCCCTTAATTGTTAAATTATAAAAATTTATTTTTAAATAAATATTGGAGCTTCAAAGTTTTTAGCGAATTAAAAAATTATTAAAATAACAAAATATCTATTTAAAAAAATTTTAATATAAAAAATAATAGATTTTATCAAAATTTATAATTTTTTTATTTAATTTTATTTTTTAAAAGAAGCGCTAGATAATTGTTTGGTACGTGCCATATCAATTTTGTTATCATTAAACAAGGGGTTTGATTGCCTCAGATATCACCTAATTTTAAATATGTAGTTTGCTTAGCAAACATTACCATTTAAAATACAGGACCCAATATTATCAATTTCAAAAAGGTTAGAGATATGATCAAAATGTAGGCTATCAATGACATTCTGTTTTAATAACTATTTATTTAGAGGAAGTGAAAGAAAAGTTAAAAAGTGTTGCAAAAAGATGAGAAAGTAGGTAAGAGTTTTCTTACTTAGTTACTTATATGGGATATATATTATTTAGAAATTTGATATTCTTATAATCTGGAATAATATTTTATTAATAAAAGTATTTATATTTACTACTTTTGTTGTGTTGTTTATTTATAATAATAATTAAACTATTATTAATAATTGATAGCTTTATTATCTTATAATACTTAATTTATTAATAATATTTATTTAAATAATTTAATACTAATTTACTAAAAAAAAATTAAAACTTTATAGTTAACATTTTTATTATAATATTTTGTTTAGTATAAATTTATAAAACTTTTTATCCTAATTTCAAAATTATAAATTTTTTAGTAAGTAACAAACTAACAATTATTATTAAAATATTAACGCACAACCATTTTTTTTCCACCTAGTTTTGGTGAATCAGTGGAAGAATCGAAAATTATATAAAAAATGGAAAGTCAATTTTTACTTTCATTTACAAAGTAAATAAGAAAAGTTATTGTTTTATTTATCAGTTTCTCATTTCCCACCACTTATCCACTTTCTAGTCTAAAGTAAACAGATTCTAAATTAATTTTGGTTCAGTTAAAAGCCTATATAATTTGTTTGTCAACACCAAATCCTTGCAGTCAAGCCGACGTAGTGAGTAATGAAAAACAAGCTTTGTTGTTGCAATTGTCGTGATCGATCGTCTCCAACATGAGATTTAAAGTAAAACCCTGCTCTGGTTAATTTCTAACATAAGAACTCAAAAAAATCTCTACAAAAAAAAGGAAGAAAGAAAAAAAATGCTAGAGAGGACGAATTATCTCCACCATGCATCTCCTTCTCATCTAGAAACGATGAATTTTCCCATTCTCACCAGGAACCATCCAAGGAGAAACTTGAGGAGCCAGACTTGCTGGCACTGTTCGCCAAGATCATTCATTTGCAGGAAGTGTCTCCTACAGAGTTTCTTTTAGGACAATTCTCATTAGAAAGATCAGTAGTAGCCAGAAAATAACATGATATCTGATGTTTGATATAAATGCTGATTAGAATGATACACCTGAGACGCTGACACAATTCGACTGAGGAATCATCCACTTCTTTTGAAGAGTGTACTACTTTGCATGACTAAAAATTCAAAACAACAACAGACTGGGAATTCAGTGTTAGAGACCCTAGAATTCTCCCTAATTCTCACTCGAGACTGGTAAAAAAAATGTCTGCTTTTTTACAAATGCACAGAGCCAACAATGTTGCACAAACTTGGCACTTTTGAAAAATGTCAATGCAAGCTGCAGAATAACGTAAACTAGCAAGTAACGAAGTCTAGATGTCAACAATGTCAGCATTCTGGCAGAGAATCTGCCGAAGCTACTCCAGAAGCTGTTGTTAGTGAATCACTAGAACGCCTCAGCTGTGATCGCCTACTCATTGACCAGATGGGGTTGCATGGAGATGAATTACTACTAGACCTTGGAATATAATTTACAGGCAAAGATAGTGTGAAGCCTGGAGATATTGATGTTGTCAGATTGGACAGACGAGTTCGAGTTCTGCTAATTGAGTGGAAGTTAGTGAATGATCTACACGAGCTAAGCATGTTGGCGCCGTTAAAGGAAATTTGGCTCCGAGAACTTGACGAATGAGAAATGTTTATTGATGCTGAGAGGGACGCTGTTCGAGATAGGTTTTCGATATCTATTGGAGAAGAAATTTCTTGAGATGAACTAAATGATGATTGTCTGTTACTGGGAGATGGGCATGACAGAAGCGGTGTATGCTCCGAAGCAGGAGGAGGTCCCACGGTTGTACTAGCATCTCTCTTGCAAACAGGACAAAATGATCGCCAGGTGGTGAGCCAGGAATCAACGCAAGATGTATGGAATTCTGCACAAAAAAGGTAAAAAGGATATAATTCTACTGGTAAGGGAGATCTCATGGAAACTAAAAAGAATAATAATGAAATTCTACACAAGAAACTAAAAAGACAACGCTCGTACATAACAATGCTACTTTTGATTGGACACAAATGAAAATAAAGGTTATTGTGAGTGTTTATGTTACTCTCTTAGCCGGCAACTAATTTTTAAATAAATATGATCAAATGAAGCATTCCAATAGAATCTGAAAAAAAAAAATCAATTGTTGCATAAATCTACAATTAAGATAAAGCAATTTTATAAAGATACAGCAATAAATACGATAAGCATCCTACAAAATACTAGAAACTCGATTTTTACAGCACACTCTTTTTGATTAAGAATCAGATCATGTGAAGCTTAATAAATAAAAACTTACTGTGTCTGCAAGGCAGTACCCTGAGTTTATCCCCGATAGAGTAGTCTTCTAAACAAATAGTACACGTTGAGGAAGTCCAATTATCTTCAGTTACTGCGGTAAAAGTCAGAGTAGGCATAGCTTTCACCAATTGACTGCTCATCCCATGGAATTCTCTAACACGAAAAGTGCTAGGCCGTTCCCGTCTAATGCAGTGTCTACGAAAAAAGAAACAAGTGGCCATGATAATTGACACAGTCAGCAGTGATATCAAAGATAATGCCATTATGGCCCATGCCGAACTTCGATAGCTGGGTATGATCCACAACTCGATATCATCACGCCCTGCAAATTCCTTCAATACTTCACCTGATGCCTTTGAGATAAATACAGCATATATACCAACACTGCTTGCTGATCCTGCCACTGTATTGTTTCTATTGTCAGATAACTACGCTTCTCTAGAAGATATCATCAGATTAAACGAAGCATCACCTTTACGAAAAGGATAAGTAAAACAATGAAAGAATTAAATATAAGGCACCAGAAAAAAATAATAATAATGCAGTGGAGTTCACAGATTAGTACTACGTATTCAGTCAGTACAAACTATATGCTAAAGAATTCAAATCATTAAGTGCACTGAGGAAATCGTGAAACCCGTTAAATGAAGCATCACTTTATCATCAGGAGAAACATAATAGTAACATGCGTTACCACTAATTATTATGAATAAATAGATGGAAATGGAAAATATACATTCCACTGAAGTGCATATTAGTATTATCTATGCAAGATATACTGGATGCAAAGGTACAATTTTGACAGCGATGTTTGAAATACTTGTTAGTTAGATAAAGAGCATTCTTTGAAGCAGATTCATGATTCGTCACCAGTTGTAGGGCAACAATATTCATTCTTCTACCCAGTGACATTTGAAACTCTTATCAGTTAAATCAAATTCATCTATCTATGCAGATTCATGGTTCATCACCAGTTCTAGGGTCGACTTGTACAGATTATGGCAAAAAGGCAGAACAATTCACTGAAAAGGCTAAATCTTGTTGTGGCAACATGATTTAGACTACAAAACACAATGCCCAATCATCTTAAACATGATTTAGACTACAAAACACTTAAAGAGTTCCCAAAAATAATATTAGCCAAGGCTTAAAAAACAACATAAGTATAAAAGCTTAAAACTTTCTCATTAAATTGGTAGGAAAAGAACATACTTGAGACCAACACTCCACTTTCTTTATCATCATACACAGCTGCAGCTTTAAATCCAGCATCTTGCGCATTTCGTATCTTATCCTCAAATGTGCATTCCCCTCTTACAATTAAAACAAATGAAAGCTGTGTGGCTTCTGCAGGTGCATTTTTTAAAGGACTGCATGCATTAAGAGGCTCAGCCAAACACAGTGCTCCATTTATACCCGAGCTTTTTATTCTAGGAGCTGTGCAATATTAAAATATAATAGTTCAGCAACTTTTAAAAAAAGGATGCTCTTATGTATTCTAATATTCTATTTTTTATCCACAATTAAGAATATTCCATAAAGACATTGATACTTTATTCATGCAAAAGATTCAGAATGGACATCCTCGAACATTATTTTCCCTTTCATACAAAAAACAATCAGCGTTTTAATTACATTTAGCAGATTACAAACCCATTGATCACATAAAGCAGCAAGTTACCCAAATAGTGATCAATTTTCCCAAAACTATCGAATTCCTACAAGCGAATATTGATTTATGAATTTCAGGCCAATTTAACAAAACTAACAAGTCTCACAAAAGCTCGGAACAATAAATTCAAAAGTACAAGCTCGACTGGTGGAGATTGGACAATGGCATTATTTTGCCAAGCAACTTTCACCATATATATTTAAGAGTTGATTCGTGGATGAGAAATTCAAGTTTATGGGAATTTCCTGTAAATACAATGAAAATGCTGCATCTATAACAAAAGAACAAAGTTGAGGCATTGAAAATTTAGTATAACCTTAAGAATTTATGACCATGGCAAGCATGCTATTTATTGATTATCTAATTTGATCGGCATGCACTAATTCATATGAGTCTTCTTGTTCTAACGAACATTCAGCGAATCAATGACTATCAAAGTCTTCCATCAGCCTATAGAGTCAATGACGAACATGCAGATCAAAGGAAAATTAACTGGAACAACATTAAAAGAAAAAAGAAACTATATTTTTAGGCTCAGCTCTTACTGAAACTAGCTTCAATCTCATGGAATGACCTTGTTACATTCTTCTCAATCAATAGGACATTCCCACTTGACTGTCCACTCAGGAGATAAAAAAATACCAACACAAGCACTACTCTGAAACTCGCAAATCCCATATTCGAACAAATACTGACGCAAAAATCCAACTTTCTTACTTCCATCTTCTCAACTTCCAGCTCTCGAATCCCTTCCAAATACCACAATCATCTCAAAAGGTCCTGCAGGAATATAAAAACTTTTCGAAAACAATCTCTTTTGAAAAAAAAAAATCTTATATCAAATTATCTTCTGGTGCATCATGAAACAATTCAAGAATTCGAAAAAAAAAAAAAATTATACCAAAACGATTTCTGGTGAAACATGAACCAATCTAAGATTGAAGAAAACGAAAAACAAATTTTAACAACTAATCAATTTCCTTGCAAAATGAACCAATTTAAAATTGACAAACCAAATTACAAAACAATGTATTAAATACCAAATAACTTCTGGTACAATATGAACCGATCTAAGAGTTAAAGAAAAAATACAACCTTTAACACAAATCAACTCCTTGTGCAACAAGAATCAATTTAAGAATTTTCAGAACTGTACCTAAACAAAGCAAATTGGTGCAAGATGACGAATTAAGAACTCTCGACTAAAAGAGCAACTTTTGATGCTAAAATATTATGTAGAAACAAGTAAATTACCCAAAAAAAAAAAAGTGAGCTTGCCTGAGAGGTGATGACTTGGCTAAGAAGATTCAGCAAAAATTTAGAAGAGAAGATGGAGACATCAGCTTCCATAACAGATCTGAACAAACGATTATGGGGGTGGAGAGAGATTTTCTCCTAAGATCAATTATCTGGAGATGCTATGAATTTAGTTGACAATCAGACGTTCTAAAGAAAGTCCTAGAAAGATTCTAAGATGGTCCAAATCAGTTCATAACGTGGGCACTCATGGCGATGGCGAGTGAATCGACGTTCGCTACATCTGAAGTCTCCGACATGTAGTGACTGGACTTGAATTAAACTCGTTTAAATTCGACTGTCTTATCGAGTTGGCAGCTGAATTCGAGCCAAAAATCTGAACTTGGCTGGTTATTGAGCTAGCTAAAAAAACGCAAATTTATTTGGACCAAGTTCTACATCAAAATAAATTTAAGTAATAAAAATACATACTATTCTTAGTAATTTGACCGGACTTAAGCCCAAATTTATAAGTCATTTGAGTTTTTTTTTTTTTTTGATACTCGGTACTTGAATCTACTAAACTAATTCTATGGCAAGTGATTATATTTTCGCCTTAACTTTGCTTTTGCAGTGAAAATTCAGACTTTTTACTTTTGGTCAGAAAGAAAATTTATTTTATAAACCTTTATTAATCTAGACAAAAATTTTCAATTACATCCCAATTCAAAATAGAGAGGGCCTCAATATCGAATGTAAAATATACGTTCTCTTTGTAAGTACTGCAAGGTTGTTAGCTTTTCCTTATATATAAGATGCACCTACCAGTTACGAAGAACTCTTTGCAGGCACTCATAAGGTTGTGGCAACAACTCTCATACAAGGTAGCACGGATACGGACACGAAGACATGACAATTTAAAAAAAAAATAACGTGGATACGATTTGGACACGGTAATAAAAAATTTAAATAATTAAAAAATAATTTATAAAAAATATTTAAATATTAAAAATATAATAACATTCGATAATAAATCTATCTATAATATAATATTTCACGTCCTTAAAATAAATCTTAGGAGTCTAATTATATCAACTAAAACTAAAAAAAATATAATATCTGAGTATAAAATTATATTATATTGCTTACCACTATTATAAATAATATTTAACTCTTCTAAAAAAAACAAACAAAAAATAATTCTTTTAAAAAAAATTAAAAGTGCCAAACAAAAATGTCCGACACGCATGTCTGATTTTTTTTTCAGATATACCACATGACGTGTCCAATACGTGTCTGGACGTATTCGAATAGTGTCGTGTCTAACACGTGTACAGACACGGACACGTCAACACTTTTGTAGTGTCCGTGCTACATAACTCTCAGACAATTCCTCATGCATTTTAAATGCTGAATCCCCAATAATAAGTTAAGTTCAGCTTGAATTCCTGATGCTATAATTAACAACATATGCTTTGTGGGAGTAATGTTTCGTTACATATTTAGAAAAGCAAATTGCGACCAGAGATGGGAGGAAACAACCTCTTAATCTGTCATGAATATATATACAATTTATGAATGAAATAAAGGTTTGATTGCTCATAACAGTTTATTCTCTCCTCACCAAGAGATATGCTAAAAGTGTTCACAATCGGACACTACATATAAAAAAGAATCATACACAAGCATCCCAAGAGGTGGAGGTTAAAATACCCCTTATCATGTATAACAAAAAAAAAAGAAAGAAAAAAAGAGAGATCATTCTGATAGAGGTCTCACTAAACTGTAAAAACGACAAATAAATGATTAATCGACAAACTTCGCATCGCCTGATTGAAATATACCATGGATAACATAATGGTATAGCTGCAACCATCGGCTAAATGCATTTTGTGACTTGTATTTCCCTAGGAATGACAAATAACAGACAGAATACATGTTGTCATATCGCCCCAAATATAGATGCTCAAATATAATAGATAAGAAATCATTTGCAACATTGTTCCAGCGAAAGCCTGTGGAAGATAGTTCATAACAAAAAGGGGTTAGCTGTCCAAAATAAAATTGTGTAGACACCCAACAAGAAAGCAAAACCACTTAACTCCGCAATTAAATCAATGCTATTCACATTCAAAGTGAAACATAATAATAGAAAATGAACGATAATTTTGTCAGCCAAATAGCCAAAAAAAAAATATTTAAGACCCCTCGACAACAGCATGATATGTGCACTTAACAATATGCATCATCGACAGAAACGTTTTTATAATACTTAGATATGATATATACCATTACAAAAAATGCCTTTAAAAAATAGACCATAACAAACGATATATTGCATCCGAGGAAATATTTAAGGCCTGAGACTTGTCAAACCCAGAAAAAGTTCCCAACATAAGCACATGCAAACTGCAACAATTTTGTCCAAAAAATGTTAAAGCATAAAGCCATAGAATGTGATCGTTACTCTAACAGTATCTTAGATACTTTACTGGACATGTAGTCAATCCTTCGTTGCTTGGATCATACGAGATAACACAAAATATGGATGAGTTACATTGAAATCTAATCTAACATTATGATGTAGCGAGAAACTAAAGCAGCAGAAACTTCTAGTTATCCTTTTCTGAGGGATTCTGAGGTACGAAATATCCAACATAGCTAGGGGATTGAACACCAACCTTCAGGTTAGGCTGAATTGACCTACTACTACACCAAAGTGTTTAAGCAGTATTATTTATTCATATGCAAAGGGACTAACTCATGAACTTAAAGTCACCACTACTTATTCGTATCCACAAGTCAAATGCAACTGATTGATAAACTAAAAATAGTTATTTTCTGTAACATAAATATAGCTAAGGACTTGCAGGTCAGTAGGTACATTAATGTACAAGAATGCCCTAAAAAGCCCACAGCATACGAAAAAGGATGAAAGCAACTAAAAGTGTTGAGCACAAAATTTAGACACAAATGGATCTCATTATCTAGTTAAAACTTTCAATGAATCACAAAAGTGCTGCAGACAAAGATATTCTCCAGATGCAATATAAAAGACAAAAAAGGATAGGACATTACAATTTATAACTTTTTTAAACACTCATTTGAGATTCGAGAATACTTTAAGAACTGTGGATATACCCGCCCCAGCATCTCCTGAAAGAGAAAGAACTAAACGAATAATGCACAAAATAACAAGCATTAGAAAAAGCCAACAATTATTAATTAAAAAAAAATCAACTAGATGTGAACGTTGTAATAAATTTAGAGACATTTTAATCCATAAGGCTTTCCAATACAAGATAAGGTATAACTATTAAGGCACTCATCTGCCTCCCAAGGCATCTTATGTTACTGTATTGGCTGGTCCAGTGGATGCATTTCACTGAAGCGACAACAACATGTTAATTTACCTATATTTTGCCATATCAGCATGTCTATATACTTCCAGCCAATAAGATGAATAAATGTATTTCTTTGCGTAATAATATGATAACCTTTTTCTACGCTAGTATTACATATTCCACACCAAATTGATTTTTTTAAAAAAAAATGCAATATACATGAAATACAAGATAGTAAGAAAGCTCACCAACAAATCTGTTATATAGGAGTAAGATTTGGTAGAATGGCAGTAGCTTCACCGTCAAGCACAAGATCTTGGGTATTTTTAAAACATTTTGTAGTGAACTTAACGCTGCAATTTTCAAGTACAAAACTGTGGATTAGAAGTGATAGATGATTGTATGAAACCAAGAGAGTGCAAAGCATACATGTGTCTTTTCTTATTTCCCCATTCCAAATACTTAGTGTGCTTGTACCAATCAAGCAGCAAGTGCAACAGTCAGGGTCCAACATTGGTAGACCGGGTAATGGGTTGGAAATGCAAACTAATCTGAGGACCCAAAAGCATTAGGACCATGCCAACCGCGCCTAAAATTTCAAAAAAAAAAAAAAAAAAAGAGAAAAGAAAAGAAAAGAAAGAAAAGAAGATTAAATTTATTATCAATGTGAAAACACTTAAAATGGGATAGATTTTTAACTCGCAATGGATTGGAGAACACAGTGCAAGATTACAGTAACATCAAATGCCATACATTCTCAATAATAAGCAGAGTGTACCGGCTAAAAAAATGATCTTTACAATAGCTAGTGTGTTATGAATCGACTCGAATCCGGTCGGCGGCCCAGACACGGGGAGATAAGACACCGGCGGTCTGGTGGCGGCTCAAAAAAAAAACACATAAAGGCAAATAAAGAATAAACAAACAAAAAAAACCAAAAAGAAATAAAAGAAAAAAGACTTTCGGCAATTTTCCTTTTTAATTACAATACTATTTTTACCATGTAGCTTTTGCCTGCCAAAATATTTGTAACCCTCTATTTATTTAGGCCCTTTCTTGGGAGAACGGTTGCTCGTGATATAGAAGCAACATCCTTTCCTCGTCTAGTTTATGTATCTAGAGAGAAACGACCCGGATACAGCACCATAAAGGCCTGGTGCTGAGAATGCTTTGGTAAAATTATCATTGCATATCTTATTACGGTTCTTCGGGGTGGGTTTTTTGTCAAGGGGTTAAGGAATTATAGCTAGAGGGGCTTAATACAAAATATTATCTGGCAGTTCCAATTCTCACAACCCACAGCATACTAAGAATGCTCCATTATTCTTAATCTGATTGTGAACCAACTTACGTCAACATAGCAAGGCTGGTACGTGAAGCTATGTTTCTTGATGGACCACAAGTCGGTTTCGAGATGTCTGTTATTTTGTGCAGTTCCCTCAGAGGTTTTTGACGCATAGATCGACATGACCGATATGCCCGAAACATAGTATACAAAAAAAACAAAAAAAAAAAAAAAAAAAAAAAAAAAAAAAAAAAAAAAAAAAAAAAAAAAAAAAAAAAAAAAATAAAAAAAAAAAAAAAAAAAAAAAAAAAAAAAAAAAAAAAAAAAAAAAAAAAAAAAAAAAAAAAAAAAAAAAAAAAAAAAAAAAAAAAAAAAAAAAAAAAAAAAAAAAAAAAAAAATAAACAAACTAATTCAAATTAAGATATCTAAAAAGACTAATTTTCTTCCATAATGGAAAGTAAGGAATACATCGAGTATATATAGAGGCTAGCCCTCCAAGATCCTACCAAATTCTTTTTCTAAAAATCCTCCTAAAATAACTCCTATATATCCTACTCTAAATATATCTTTTCTAACACAAGTATTCTCCTAAATACTCTCCAAATAAAGCTCATAATATATTCTGCAGGAAACCCTAATCTCTGACTCAATCTCAGATCCGTATCTTCTGATAGGCTGGACCCCATCGATCCCGTACATAACATAGTGGTACGGGCCCTACGGGGTCCATTCCTAAACAAATTTGCTATCCATGACAATGGCTATAAGATTGCACAGACCTCTGCTTATTATGGTCAATTCTGACAAAGGCATCCACGTTGTTGTGAACTATAAATACAGAATCAAAGTGACAGAGTTAAATGAAGCAGTTATACAATCTTTAGCTTAGATTCTGTTCAAAAAAACAATTAACAAACGCATTAATTCACAAGGAAGTGTTTGTTAACATGATTCAAGTCAAACTTAAGAATTGCGTTCTTTACCCAATTCAAAAAACTACCGGTCATAACTACCTTGTTATGCTTCACATAATAAATTTTAATACTGCAGTGTGAAGGACAGCTTAGTAGAAGGGTATTCAACCAACAACACATATCTAAAAAAGACACCATGCAGCTGATCTTTCTCTAGGAACTGAATTTTCTGATAATTTGTAATAAGATCTAATAAGAGCACCAAGGACAGAATGCTGTCTCTTGTTTCCATTAGAACTGGTTATAATATGATGATGACTTACGAGCTTTTTTATTTTACTTAGTTGTAATGAAGCAATATTCTATATGTACATATCTCTGATATCAACAACAAAGTGGATCATCCCAGTATGTCTTTAGAAAGGTTGGCACCACATTGTGAATGTGGCCCATGGCAATTAAACAAAGGAACCCTGGCTAGCAATCTTACTAGGAAACTTTGCATCCAAAAATAAGTAGTAATCAAGCAATAAGAACATCCACATCACAATAGACACAATAAATAATAAATGGTTAGCAGTACCGAAGTTGTAGCATTTCAACACTAACTTGTAAGTTATATAAGAGAGAGAGAGAGAGAGAGAGAGAGAGAGAGAGCTCTTACGAAATGGGTGGCAATAATGGAAGGGAAGAGCGACGAGACAAGCATGCCATGAACGATTTGCCCACGTTCAAACCCCACCACAGTACGGGTGAAGTCAGCGTCCAAATGCAGTGGGTTACGGTCGCCACTGATGTCGGCATAGCATGCTACGTCAGAGGCAGAGAACTGCCTCATCTTGCTCAGCACGTCACCAATCCTCAGAAGCCGTGTCGTGGTGGTGGAGTCTGAGCAGAGCCCTCGGATCAGATGCCTGTTGAGCATTGTCGCCAAGGAAAATTGGGATCTTAAAAAAGATCAGTAAGCCCTGGAGAAACAGGCTGCACAGAAAAGAGTACATGTTAAAGGAAAGAAAAAGAATTTAAATTTAGGGTATTAGCGGCTAGGATCCAGGTACTTCTCCCTTGATGGGATATTTTAACCACCGGCGCTAGGGGTGGTTCTGTATGATTCTTTGTTATATGACTCTTTATTTCGTTTCAACTGAAGTTATAACCTCTTTAGCGCGCTTATGTAGTCTCCGATTGCGAATATATTGAGCATGTTTCATGGTATCAAGGGAAAATTCAACTGCTTTTAGCAATCAAACCTTTATTTCATCCATAAATTGTATATTCATGTCAAATAAAAAGCTTCACCTTTCATCTTTGGTAAAAGTTTCTTTTCTGAATGTAAGTAACGAAACATTACTCCCACAAGCATATGTTGTTAACTATAGCATCCTTGATAAATAACTATGGGTTTTAGAACAAAATAAGTGGCGTGATGTAGTTTTTCCAAAATTATGAGCAACCAGTTGTATATCTGAAAGATTTTGCTATAGATACAATACAAGAAAAGGCATCCTAGTCGTGTCGCCGAAGGGATGGTGTATTCGGGATTGAGTACCTTCACAGATTAACATTGTTTGGCACAAATAGCTGTCGCTTGCATGTGCTATGTTGGGAATTTTTCCTGGGTATGACAAGTAGCAGGACGCTCTTCTCGGATGCAATATGCCCTTTGAGTTCTGGTGTTATTTTTAAAGGCATATTATGTAATAGTATATCATATCTAAGTGCTGATAAATGCTTCTATGCCGGATGGTATTGTTAAGTGCGCATATCATGATGTTGTCGAGGGGTCTTATACTTTTGTAAGGTTGTATGATTGACAAAACAAACCTTCATTTTTCTACTATTGTGTTCCATATTTAATAAATACCGTTAATTTAAGTATGGAGTTAAAGCTTTTTTTTCCTGTTAAGTGTCTACACAATGACAGCTAAATTATTTCATTCCCAACTATCTTCCACAGGCTTTTGCAAGACAAATTGCAAAAGATGGTTTATATATTATCTTTGAGCATCTATACGTGGGGCGAGGAAGTAGGACGAGATCTACTAGACACCACAGTAATATTCAAAAGCAAAGCTATAACTAGGAAACATTAATTTGTCCAAGAAGCAAGAATCAGACTACATGAATAATATTATACTAAAGAAAAGTAGAGTAAAAGCAAATATTAAAATAAAATCATTAATCATCCATAAACCTAGCCAAAACTACATTTAGCAAGCACCATTTCAAATGAAACAAAAGTCAAATTCAACGAAATAAAGATGATAGTGCAGAAAACGATCAAAGAATAGAAACGAGACTGAATCAGCCAACAAATAGGGAAAAAGCACCACGCTTCGGGTAAAGAAAGCCGAAAGTAAGATCTGGTGATTTTGATGAGGACGAATACAATCACTAAAGAGCAGCGGAGAGATTGCAATTTCTCTGGAATTGGATCTCAAAGATTGAGATGAGAGACAGACAAGTGAGAGGTGTGAATTGCCTTAATTCAGCGCTATGTCGCCTCGGTCTGGACTGCCGCTCAGAAAGGGGTCGGATACAAAAAAAAAAAAAAAAAAAAAGTGACTTTCGATGATGAATGTATCTCGCCTTTTCGATGATGAATGTACCTCGCCTCTCTTTTTGGGATATATATGTTGGACCAATATAATACTTGAATTAATGGTTGGGTATTTACAATTTATTAATTTTGCACCAGCACAATGTACGGATGTTAGTTATATATATAAACCATTATTGCTCACGTTCGATACACAAAATTTAGTCAGAAACTATATATAAAGGATGATGCTAAAGTACTAAATCTTCAGCTATTTTCATACCTTCAAGATCATATTTAATTATAATTTGAGGTGTCGCGTGATGCGAAATGGTTGTGTTAACTAATTATATATATATATATATATATATAGATGTTATGAATTTTTTCTTCTAAAATAGATAAAATTTTCTCTCTAAAAAAATCATATTACTAAGTATATATATTTAATTATTTTTATGTTAACATATATCTATAGTAAATTATATTTATAGAAATATAATATTTTTTATTAACATATATCTCTTTTAAATATCTTAGACTTTTCATATTCTTTCAATAAATTACATAATTCTGAAATTCATATAAATTAATAAAAATGCCACATGTCTTTCCTAGAGTTAAAACCAACACCACGTGCATACCAAGAATTATGCATGGTGACACGATACTTACATATAGATGATGATGTTAAAATTTTAATTTTATTATATTTTCCTTTTTCCCAATCTCATATAAATTAATAGTAACTTTTATTAATGTTAAACTATATTTATCATCACATGTTATTATATCAAGAACAAATGCCACATGGCATATATAAAAATTATTCGAGGCACTGCATAAATGGTGGTGATATCCAGCTTAGATATACAATCATTCTCTTTTCAAATATGAATAAAACTTTATTTAAAAAAATTTATTATTACCCAATATAGAATATAATTACTTTTATATTAATATTTATGTATGTATGTATATTATTTTTTTACAAATCAATTGTTATCTTGATTAAGTTCTTATATTTTATTTAATTTTCAACCTATCATATTCTTCAAAATTAGTTACATGATTTTTTAAATTATTATCAATTAATGTAAATGCTGCGTGACTATTTAAGAAAAAGTACAAAATGCCGTAGGCACAAGTTATTCAGGATACCACATGGCACAACAGCTTTGATCATCCAGTTTTATAAGATTATTTACCGATTAGTATTTAGTAACGTACTTCTTTCATCGTATACAGCAGTTGAGAGTTATTTAATAAAGAATATCATTAACTTTTTGTTGATCTCATGGCCGCCAGATGGACTCATTGATGTAATTTTGTTGAGTCAAAGCCGAGATAAGCAAGTGATATAGGGCGTCCACAGAAATAAAAACTTTCATTCGTGCCCTGGAGGCTAAATTTAGCAAGAATATACCAGAGAGGCAGTTAATCAAAATATCAGCAGCAAGTTACATAAATACATTAGCAAGAACATAACAGAGGATCATAAATTCTGCACTTTGATTCTGAGCTACAATTAAACCAAGGTTTTAAAATCCGGGCGGCACCAAGCGTCCGGCACGTGCTGGAGCCGCCGTGCACGATCGGCACATATCGAATTTAGAATTTACCGAAATCGGGCATGAAACGGCACTTAAAAACCTTGAATTAAACATGTAACTACCAGAACAAAAAACAACTAAATATGAACTTAGAAATTCATAACAATTTGCACATCTGAGAGGGAAAACTAATTTAACAACCACAATCGAGACGAGCAGAAAATATCGACGACTCACGACAGAACACTTACCGTGATCGACGACTCACGGCAGGGACGGGACTCGCGGATTGGCAGTGACGGGGAGGCCGAGCAAGAGGAACCCAGAAAACTAAAAATCGGGCGGCGTCGCGGCAGACGGGAAATGACAAAGCGGGGAGCCGGGGACAGGGGACGCCGGAGCTACCGAGCGGGAAGCGCCGGAGCGGCCGAACAGAAACGAATTTGGGGTAAGGGGAGAAGGCATTTGAATTAGTGCACGGGGAAGAAGGGATAGGTGAGAACGACGGCACCGGACTCGCACAATGAAACTCGTACTTCAGTTCCTTCCTCCAAACTTAATTTACAAATAAATTTTTTATTTATAATTTTTATTTTTAAAAAAAATTAAAAAAATTACAAATACTAAATTACTTTCTAAATTTCTATTTTTTAAAAAAAAATATTTTATTTTAAACTCTAAAATTTTAGCGAATTGACAGATTAATTTTTAAAAGCACTAAAAGTTTAAAGTTTAAAAACACCTTTTCAAAAACATTATTTAAAATTTTGAATAAATATAAATTATATCAATATTTATTTTTTTATATTCAAACATTCTCTAAAAATTACTTATATACTCGTCAAAATACTCATGCAACAAATATCGCGATATTAGCTAATTTACAAACCATTTAAAATCCGGATCTAATTTGTACATGATTTCAGAAATCAGGGAGGATTATGCTATTTTCCAATAGAATAATAAACACAAATAATGATAATAGCACAAATATGTATTATATAATAGTTAAAAATTTAGGTATAACTAGACCCCAACCAATTCGTGCGCTCCAACCCAGACCGAAAGGTATTATCCTGAATCCCTTGAAATGTCAAATCCGAACCCAACCATAAAGTTCGCATTTTTGAGGTCAAGTCAGGTCGGGTTTTTGGATCCGTTCGGATTTTCTAATCATTTTCGGTTTGGAAATAAAACTTAGTATTAGTTTTAATGCTTTTTTACAGAAAAATCTTTGTTGATAATTCATGTCAATTCAGATTGACATGAAATTTATTCAGATCGGACTTAGTACATATTCGGATCGGATAGTTATCCATATGAATTCGATTCAAGTTGGTAATAGCAAGTTCAGGTTGGGTTGGTTCGGGTTGACCCGAATGCTCAACCATAGATGTATTACTGCTTTCAACTCGGGTTGGCCTCGCTTTTTTTCTTGCTTTACATAATATTTCTATGTGAACTTTTGCGCCACCAATTTAACATAAGCTTATACATATCTTTTGTGCTTGCTTACACCCTATCACTTTCGCTCCCTGAGTTGGAATGAGGTTATTCACTGCAATGAGGTATCTTGGGAGCCGATTGTTGTAAACTATTTAGCAAGCTGTTGAAATTCTGATTCCATTAACAGTAAATTCACTACATTCAGCGTGGCAAAATTGTAATTACGACGAAGCCAGCCAGCTACATGACCATTCAAACTCAAATAAACAGTCAGCTTTTTCACAAAATGCCCTCAATCCATTCATAAAATTTGCAAATCATTTGGCGGATTAAAAAACTTCTATTCTTTTATCAGTGGAGGCGAAGCTGCTAACGAACAACTAATTGAGATAAAATATTATATTAGATTCGTTTCAGAAAGATAGACTAACAAATAATCTTCCGTCATAACATATATATCATTCACTTGATAATCGACGAATAGTTGTCCTCTAAGCTAAATTAAAAGAAATACTATTAGATAAAGAAAAAAAAACTGTAACACAACGAAAAAAATGATAAAATTGTATAATCTAGATAAAAATGCAGCAAATAAAAACATAATTTATAAATATTTTCAGCCTTATATTTCGATCTCATACCTCAGTCTCATATTTATTTGGCCTCATACATCAGTCTCATATTTTGATCTCATACATCTTAAGCATCAATATTCTTGGTCTTCAAAATCACACTCGATCATACCGTTAGTGCTCGATTTTGCCTTTTTTTAAAATTTACTGATGTAGTTATCTGCTTGACAGTAAAAAGTATTCAACATATTCAACAATTATATTTTGTTATTTTATTTCTAAACACCATCAGTTTTAAGTCGACGGACGGTACTCCCACAACATGTGTCCATTTTAACTAGAAGTTATTTAAAAAACACATAATATTTTATTTTTCAACTAGGAGTTCAGATGACGTGATGCCGTGATAGTAAGGATGGTCTTTTGAAATCTCCCATTCCCGATGGATACTATGTGCCGCCATCATCGAAAAATTCGTTGGCAATTACGCATATGTGCACTCATGTGTGATGGCGTATAAAAGGTGTCAGCAAATCTACATCCTCTTGAGAGCGTCAAGGAGGGAGCTACGGGCGAAAACCCCACTTCTTAAAAAATGGAATAACTACAAATTAATTCTTAGATTTTTCCGGCTCATTCAAATTAACTTCTAAATTTTCTAGTTACTTTTGATTTTTAAAGAATCTATTTATCTCTCGATATTCGTGCTGAAGCAAATTTGACCATCGTATAAATATTTTATGAAAAATCTTTCAATATGAAAATTATAGATTTTGATGAGATTTAACAACTTAACGTTCAATATTTTTTTAAAAAATATTTTCAAATAAAAATATTGAGACTTCAATATTTTAGTGAATTTCAAAATCAATCTATTAGTTGCTGAAATTTGGAGTCTTAAAACACTTATTTAAAAATATTTTTAAAAAAAATTTTAACATAAGAATTATAGATATAATTAAAATTTATAATTTTTATATTGATTTTTTAAAAAATATTTCTAAATAAGTATTTAAATATTAAAATTAACATATAAAATAAAGAGTTTGTTTGTAAATTTTAATAAGTGGAAGGGCATGTAAGTCCCCCAAAAAAAAAAGAGCTGCAGCAGTCATTGTTTATTCTAGAAGAGCCCAACTACCAACTGTCGGCCCAAATGTAGTGAATCAATCGGATCCGAGTCATCCGACAATCCAACACGTAAGAGTTCCACATCGGCGCGAAATCCAGTGCAGAGTTAATAGGGACTTTTGGCAACTCGTAGTGGAGGATTATTTGAAGAATACCAGAGTTAATAGAATTTTTTTTTTAATTATTATTATTTTAATTATTATTTATTAAAATAAAGTTAAAAAATATTTATTTGCCAAACTAAGGTCCGCGGCGCCACGTCACTGCCACGTAGGAACTGCGTCTTTTGAAAAAACACTCTTCCATGCTGACTCACCAAGAGGTAGAGCGTTTTTTCAAAAAACGCACTTCCTCCGAAAAAACGTTTTTCGAAAAAACGCTCTTTCCTCACTTTAAAAACTGTTAAAAAAAAACTATACGGAAGAAGTGCGTCTTTTCAATTAACGCACTTCCTCCTCCACTTTAAAAAAAAAAAAAAAAAATTTTACGGCACGTAAATCGAGAACTCTTATAAATTTGTATCTACTTATTTAATCTGTTTGGCCTATTTTTAAGCATTTTTAGAAAAAAATTTGAATATACCAAAAGAATAATTAAAATTTTAATAATCTTTTTAACATAATATTTTTCTAAAAATGCTTAAAAATAGGCCAAACAGATTAAATAAATAGATACAAATTTATAAGAGTTCTCGATTTACGTGCCGTAAACTTTTTTTTTTTTTTAAGTGGAGGAGGAAGTGCGTTAATTGAAAAGACGAACTTCCTCCGTATAGTTTTTTTTTAACAGTTTTTAAAGTGAGAAAATAGCGTTTTTTCGAAAAACGTTTTTTCGGAGGAAGTGCGTTTTTTGAAAAAACGCTCTTCCTTTTGGTGAGTCAGCATGGAAGAGCGTTTTTTCAAAAGACGCAGTTCCTACGTGGCAGTGACGTGGCGCCGCGCACCTTAGTTTGGCAAATAAATTTTTTTTAACTATATTTTAATAAATAAATATTAAAATAATAATAATTAAAAAAAAAATTCGAGTTAATAGAGATGTTAAAAACTTATTTATTTTTATTCAAACGTTTTTTTCAAGGTTTGCGATGCGGTGCCGCCTTGCACGTGCCGGAGCTAGGCACCCGCACGATGCCGAGCCGGCCGGCACCGGCACCGGCATCCTCTCTCTCTTTCTCTCTCTTCCTCTCTCTTTGTCTGTGTAATTGTGTTTTTTTTTTATGGGTAACGTGCAGACGCGGGAGCGGCACTGCCGGTGTCTGCGCACTTTCTTCCTTTTTTTTTCTTTTCTTTCTTTTTTTTTCTTTTAAAAAAATATAATAATATATAAAAAAATATAAAAACAAAACTTTATTATAGTAAATTCGGCACGTTCTGAATTTAACATTTATTGAAATTCGGTATGAAATAAATTCATACTATTTATTTTGAATATATAATTGAGTTTTTATAGTTTATTTTAATTTCTATTTTTTATTTTTTTTAATTATTATTTAAATAATTTTAATATTAAGTAAAATAAATTGTATTAATCGGCACGGTCGGCACGTGTCCAATTTCAGATTTACCGATATTCGACTCGGCACGGCACGAAAAACTTTGGTTTTTTTTTATTCGATCACCTAGTTTTGTAACTTCATTAATGGACTTCATATTTACTATCGTAGACATAGATTGAATACGTAAAATTACGTCTTTCTACTAATATTGTTAACTAATAGAAAACTATTAATTATGTAGTAGCCTCTATTGTGTTGTAACTGTACTACAGTAAGCCTAAGATTTAGCTAAATTTCTGACCTTATCATATAATATATTAATGTCATGTGAACGGTTAATAAAAATTTATATATTTTGATTAATATAAAGTGTCGTTTGAGAGATGAAAAAGTACATTTCTTGAAATAAAAAAAATATATCTCTTGCTACCATTTTAAGTTATAGGAAGAAATTTTAAGAGATGAAAAAACATATTTCATGAAATTAAAAAAGATATATCTCTTGCTACCACTTAATGTATAGGAAGAAATCTTAAGAGATGAAAAGGTACATTTCCTGAAATTAAAAAAAAAACATATCTCCTGTTACCACTTTATGTTATAGGAAGAAATCTTAATGCTCTACGTCATAAGGTTATTTTGTTTTTGTTTTATGATATTTAAATAGATAAATATGCCAAATAAAACTACATTTTACAAATAAATCCTAGGAATTGAATTAATTATAGATTAATAGGTAAATATGTCTTACCCCTTCTTCATAAAACTACATTACAAATAAATCCTAGAAATGAATTAATTATATTAATATTTATAATTAAAAAAATAGTTATATGAGATCTTGGTAGCAATATCTGGATTCAGGAGTGTTTTTGAATTCCATGATCTTAAATGCAATAATTAACTATTTTTTATGGTTAAACAAACTGAATTATGTCGTTCAACTTAAGCCACTTAATTTTGGTTAAATCGATCTGAAAATAAGTTCTTGATTCAATTGATTGAACAAATCGGTTCGAAAATAAATTGACAACACCTGAATCCTAAGATACAATACATGTTAGAATTCAATTTGATATAGTGTTTTTTTTTTATAAAATTGTTTTTGACATAGTAGAACTCTCCATACTTGGTAAATTGATAGGTTTATAAAATTAACTGGACCGTGGTAAATTGTAGGCTTATAACATTAACTGGACCGTGGGTAATTTCTAAATTATCTTTTAATCAAAAATAAATTAAAAAAAGAACGAGTCCATCTCGGTGGTGGACCTTTTGAACCAGTTTTTTTTCGCCACTCTCTGCAGGCGTCAAACGGAGGGCACGATTTTCTTCTCTCGCATTCAATTCTTTCCTCTTCGCCGGAGACGAAAACACATCGCCGGTGACCCACCGCAGCCGCACCTCTCACTGGAACTTGCTCAAGACAATCGATCCACCGGCGCCGGATAAGCGATTCGATTTCGCGTGAGATGAATTCGTTCTTCTCGATTTTGCGTTTATATGTCTCGGTAACTAGAATACCCTAGCAATTTTGGTGTTCGATCATGGCGTCTTCGTGGAACTCGCTCAATCCGCAATCTCCTGGGCTTAAAACCTTCTTCAAGACCCCGGAAGGACGCTATAAGCTGCAGTATGAGAAGTCTCACCCCGCCGGCCTCCTTCACTACTCTCACGGAAAGGTTGTTTCCCAGGTAATCCCAAATAAGGGTTACGTTTTCAATTCCCAACTTCTGATCAATTAGTTCTTCTCTGATCAATTAGTTTGGTTGCAGTTGACGATCGCGTACCTGAGAGAGAAATCAGCAACTCAGCAGCCGACAACTCCGTCAGGGGCGAGCTCTAGCGGCAGTGTGCGATCAGCAGCAGCAAGACTTTTAGGAGCGGGAAATGGTAGCAGAGCTCTTGGTTTTGCCAGTGGAAATGGTGCCAGTCGAGGTGTTTCTGGGAACTCAAGATTAGGAAGTTCTGGATCATCATACGGGGTTTCGGGATCGCCTGCTACTACTAACTATGATGGAAAAGGAACCTATTTGATCTTTAATGCAGCTGATATGTTATTTATCAGTGACCTGAACTCACAGGATAAGGTTCTGGATCTCTTTTGTGCTATTTTCTTTGTGTTTTTTTGGTGGGCTTGATGCTTGATTGTGATATAAATTGTTGGTACAGGATCCAATTAAGTCTATCCATTTTGGGAATTCAAATCCTCTTTGTCATGCGTTCGTTGCAGATGCCAAAGATGGGCATGACTTGCTAATTGGGTTGCAATCTGGAGATGGTAAATAATTAAATTTTGATATCTGCGAATTATTGTGGAACTGCTACTTATTAGTTGGTGCACTAAGTTACTATCTTTGTTCTGACATTGCTCTTTTAGTGTACACGGTATCGTTGAGACAACAGTTGCAAGACGTCGGGAAGAAGCTTGTGGGAGCCCACCATTATAACAAGGATGGGGCGGTTACTAACAGGTATATCTATTGTTTTTTAAGATGTAAACATAAAAGTGCTATATGGCTATTAGTCCATGGAGGAGCTCGTCTTTATGTCATTATATGTTTGCAATTATAGATTATTATTTGTTGATGTCTTAGTGGAGTGTTATGTTCGACCATGCTCATAAAATCTTATTTTTCCTTAGTCCAGAAAGTTATTAAATTGCTGCAGTGGTAGTCATATTTAGTTAGTATTAGCATATGTGAATGAATACCTGTACAATGATTAAGGGATGAAGAGTCTATTCAAAATACCACCTTCCAACATATGTGAAGTCTTATTTTAGTTGAAATTCTATGTGAAATTTGTGATTTATTGCTGACCAACTTGAAACCTCTTTGGCATCCTCATTGTATCCTAGGAAATTAGAGATTTCTTCAATGTAAGGTATCCTAGTAGGATGCATTTCTTTCAGGTCATCTTTCTTCCACAGTGAGCATATGAAATTAAAAAATCCGGAGATTGACAAGGCAAACTTGATATGAGACTGCTCTGTTTTATTCGCTGATAAAGTAATATTGCTTTATGTGCATTCAGTTTCTTGTGTGGGTCTCTTTTGTACCTTTAGTAGTCCACAAGATGTTGTTTGATCTTACTCCTGGAGTAATCACTCTTGAGAAGTAAAACACTATTGCATGCTGGATTCATTTTATTTTATTTTTGCTCAGTTTAGGACCGGCATTGGTTGTAGTCTTCTAATCTGGTCTATATTTCCTTGGATATGTACTTATTAATTAGAGATCATTATGTTTCGATTCAAGTATATTCTTGAAGAATTATGTGGCTGATACATCTATTATTAATTTGTGTTTAAATAAACCTGTTTATATGCAATTGACAAAATTATTATGCTGCAGTCGTTGCACCTGTGTCACATGGGTGCCTCAAGGTGAAGGTTCTTTTGTTGTGGCGCATGCTGATGGTAACCTATATGTTTATGAAAAGGTGAGTTACTTTTATGAATAGTAGTTAGCAAATTTTTTTTAATAGTTTTCAAAATAAGTAGTAATTTGATTTATTTCTTATTTTCCTTAGAGCAAGGATTCCACGGCTGATTGCTCCTTTCCAGCCATCAAGGATCAAACACAATTCAGTGTTTCACATGCGCGGTCAAGCAAGGTACTGACCAGAATCTTGTCCCTGGTAATTATTGCATACTAAGAAAAAGTTGAAGGTGGATCTTTGCTTTTTACGAAGCAAAGTTCCTTTTTATTTATCTGCTGTATCCTAGTTTCTGTTGGAAAGAACCTAATGGTATTTCTGATATATAAATTCAGTTGATTCTGCAATATAAAGAAATTGAGTATGAGGTAGTCATTTTGTAACAGTTAATGGACCAATAGAAGAAAAATCCTGAAGGCTTGAAGCTATTATTGTATGGTTTATTATTATGGTGTGGTTCTTGTTAATTGTTTCAAGGCTCTGTTTATTCAAAGCGCAAATAGTTTAAGGACTTGCTTTCATTAATCAACTATGGCATTTCATGTAATAGATAAAGCGTTTTTGTAATGAAGAAGTGTGCATAATTATTTGTGGAGAAGAAAATCCCTCTTCAAATCTATTGCTATATGGTTTTTACAATGGAGTGGTACTTGTGAATTGTTTAAAGGTTCCGATTATCCAAATATGCAAGTATCAAAAGTTCATCAGCTATGACATTCCACGTAGTAGTTATATTTATAATAATCACAATGCAAAGTATCGCTGTTGAGAAGTCATATAATATGTTCGTAAGGTACCAACATTGAAGAACATTTTGCGTACGTTCATATGGAATGCCATCCATGAATTTTATAAATCTGGTTGATCTGAACTCATATTATATGGAATGCCATCCATGACCTTTATAAATCTGGTTGATCTGAACTCATATTCTATTGTGTTGTGTTGTATGGACAGAATCAATTTTAAAAGTTGAGATTAACTTTGCTAGATTGTGTTTGACTTTTGCTGGAGCTTATTGGGTTGCTATTATTAATATCATTACAAACAACACTGACGACAAGATTCTAGTGATAGGTCCCGCTGTAGTGCGGTATGAGGAGGATAAGATATACGCTGCTTTGCCCGGAGGAGACTGTTTTTGCAGGACATTCGGCATGAAAACCAAGACACGAGCACACAAAACAGTAGTCTGCAAAGCAAGATTTCTAATTCGGGCATGCAAAAAACAAGCAAGGGAGGGTGCACAACAAGTACGCAATAAAAGGGGATAGAACCAAAGAAGGAGAAGAAAGAAAAAGGTCACAACTATGATAACACACGGACCTAACACACACCTTAACTCATCTTAAAAATGGTGTCCCTACTCGAATTCTTCGCTGCCAAACAGTTCGATTGATAGCTAAGTCTTCACCAAAGTCTAAATGGATGAAGTCTTGTCATATGGTTTCTCATCAACTCTTTTTGGGCTATTTCTTCTTTTATTCTTAAATCATTCACATCTTCTAGCGGGTGCAGTAATTGGTCTCCATCGCACATGAGCAAACCATAGTTTTAGGTGCCAGGTTGGCATGCGTTGTGTCGCATGGATATGGCATGGAGATGGCCGTTTTCCGTCCGTACTGGCCCATCTCTTTCATGTTGGTCGGTACGGGAGACCGGTGCTGTCCGAGCTGCTTGGCACGGCACGACACCGCGCCGCTTAAAAAATGGAAAAAAGTGAGGATAACGAAGAAGGCAAGAACCTGCGGTCGCTGCCTCGCCCAATGCGCTGCCACCTTTCGCACACCGTCACGGCCGAGTTCTCCCCCCCATCCTCTCCTCTTTCTCCCCTCTTCTTTTCTTTTCCCTCCCCGAGTCGCGAGCTAGAAGAAATATGTTTTTTGTATTATTAATTTTTTAAAAGAATGAGCTTGCCTATTAGGAATCCGAGCCCAAATTGGGTTAACATCTTTTTTTAATTTTTTTTTTTAATAAATAATTTTAAAAATAAAAATAGTATGGCATGGCACGATCGACGCTTTTGCCACATCTCGAGTTTGAATTTACAGAAACTCGGCATCGCACGGCACGGAAACCTTGGAGCAAAAATATTGTAATTGCTTTTTCCTCATCTTGCCTTCTATAGAAATCACCTCGATTTTTTGTCGATCCATTGTTTTACGTGCTAGTGTGTCGCCATTCTCTCTTTTGTACTTTTTTTATATTTGGTCTCGCGGTTCACCGCGTGGACAGTCATGCATCGTTGATGATCTTTTTAATTGTTTTTATTTTCATTTTTATAATATAAAATTGTTTAATATAATTTTTTTCCCGGCATGTTTCGAATTTGGAGTTTACCAAAATTTGGCACGGCACAGTAGACCTTGGTTTGATCACTTTATTCTATGATATGTCTTCAACTTAAATCTGAGTAGTCGTATGTGTTATCAAGGTTGAACTTGTATTTCGTATACTCAGGTTTGGCCCTGGTTACTAAAACTCGTTGATTTCCATCTCATCCTTTTTTCCTTTAGCTTTACGCAAATCCCCTTCCTTTGTGCCATCGTAAGCACAATCTCATCAGCAAATAGCATGCACTTAGGGGACATCATCTTGAATTTACCTTGTCTACGCATCCTTAGCTAACACAAATAAAAAAGGGCTCAGCGCCGAACCTTGGTGGAGGCTAGTGGTAATAGAAAAGGCTTCTAACTCGCCTCCGGTATTTCTAATGTAAATAACAACATTTTCCTACATATCTTGAATGACTTTAATGTACGACTATGGAGATCTCTTTCTTCTTCAGCATTTGCCATAACATCTTTTTTGGGATCCTATTATCTACTTTTTCTAAATCAATAAAAATCATATAAAGGTCTTCCTGTCTTTTTCTATGTAGTACTCAATATATTAGTTGGAAAGCTTGTTACATTCTTTATGCTTTATCATAAATTCAAGGAAATTACTAGTTTGCACCTTTTTTTTATGGTTACTTGTAGTAGTGAAATGCTTGTATTTGCTAGTTCCTCTCTTGTATGCTAGATATGAAAACTCTCTTTGCTTTACTTTTCTTTTTTAGTTATGTCTTCATTGATTTTTACTGGTTGCTTCTGTTTCCATCTATGAATAAATTCGCATTTGGTGTTCTGAAGATTTATAAGTTGCTTTCAGTATATCAAATAGGTATCATTTTATTTCTTATACACTTGCAGTGCAATCCAGCTGCTAGATGGCATATCTGCCAAGGTTCAATTAATAGCATTTCATTCTCAGCAGACGGTGCATATTTGGCAACTGTTGGTAGAGATGGTAAACCTATTGGTGTAACTGATATTGCTTTCTTAACTATTACCTGAAGAAGGAGAGCTGCGTAGCTTTTTCTCAAGTGATTTTTTAATGCAGGTTATTTAAGAGTTTTTGATTACGGGAAAGAGCAATTGTTGTTTGGTGGTAAAAGCTATTATGGGGCATTGCTATGTTGTGCTTGGAGGTAATGACAGTCATATTTGGTTTTGATTTTTCTTCTTTAACTTGACATATTTTATTATCTAATGCATATTGGAAGAAATAAAAGGATAGTAAGACACATTGTGCTTAGACCTACAGAAGGTTCGTTTTAGTATTTTCCGGCATTGTTTGGGTACTTCTTTTTTCTTCTAGGATCAGGAGCGCCAAGTCCTACTGTATCAAAAGTCCATACTTAAAACTATATTGCATTTTTCTGCCAGCTGCTTTTATTTTACAAAATGCTGTAGTCGAGCAACTTATCCTGTGTTTGTTGCTCTAGTTATCATTGTTGTTCATATGTACAGATACAACGATTTGGTTGCTGTGATTATATTGCTTAATACTTTGTTATTCTGTAGCCCTTACATGTATTTGTTTACATCCACGATGAAACCAGCAACAGTGGCATCTTTTTTACGGTATGGCATGTAGAGACACAGGTTACTCAGTGGTTGTACTATGCATCAAGTATGCTGCCTTGTCTCTGTTAATTTATCCTTATGACACTGCCAAATTGTTTGATTTTTCTAACATTGTTTAGGTTTGTAGATTGTGTTTTTACAAAAAAAAAAAGAAAAAAGAAAAAAGATACGCACACTCTTGACCAAATCTTTTTGTTCTTTCAGCCCGGATGGGAAGTACATATTGACTGGTGGGGAGGATGATCTAGTACAGATTTGGAGCATGGAAGAAAGGAAAATAGTAGCCTGGGGAGAGGGTCATAACTCTTGGGTAAAATGTTTTATCATATTCCTTGATATATCCCAAAATTTTATTATTCGAGTTTTAACAATAGCTTTGACAGGTTAGTGGAGTTGCTTTTGATTCTTTCTGGTCCGCACCAAGTTCAGATGGTTCAGGAGAAAATGTGGTGTATCGATTTGGTTCGGTCGGCCAGGTAGGCTGTGGTCTCTTTTTACTTTAGTCAAGTTAGCGTATTGATAACTTGAGCTAGATCTGTAAGTGACAATAAATGACCTTAAATAATGAATTCAATTTGATTATAAGGGATTTGACTGTCTATTAGAAAGCGGCAAGGCATTTTGGAAAACTTGGTAATTTATGAATCTTTCATTAAGCAAATTAAAGTCTTACTAGAGCCTTTCAATGAACTATGATATAGCCTTATACCTTTTCAATGAATTATTATATTAAATAAATAAATGAGGTGATTGCACTTCAGCGAGACCACCTTCCTGTTGCAACTATGCCATTGGAATACTTGAATCCTTTACTGTTTGTCATGATGGTTTAATTTGTGTCACCTTTGCATGTAGATTTACCTTGTAGTAGGGGACTTCACACCTTTATCGGAACTTACTTTTGAACTTTGCGTAGGTTCATTCTGAACTAAGTGTTTCTAAATCTATTCATCTGTTAGCCTTGCATGTCGAGATTTGTCAGGATTCACTTTTTACCACGTAGTGAAGGGTTGTGTGGGCTTCAGTACTGCATAAAAGATAACATTATTGGGTCTGGCCTTCTTGTTCATGTTCTGTGCCAATGACTGGACACGATGTGATCTTAACCATGAAATTTCTTGAAATAGTCATGGTGACATTAATAAGTAAAAACTGGATAGTCAATCGGTTAATATTGACTGTTGATAAGCTTGTATTCATAAACTCGATGGTTGCAGAATTTGGTCTATGGAGTAGTCAGTCTTAAGCTAGAAAAATAATATATGACAGGAAACAAGCCTTTAAATCATGTACTTGTTGCTTCTCTTTTACCCCGTTCCTTCTCTTGTTTTACTTGCAAGTGGTACTGTTATACAAGAGGTCCAAAATTGAAGGAAGAAACAATGCATGTTTCATGCGTTGACCACATTGCTTTCATTATCCTGCTACAGTCATCTTCTTTCTTGTAACATACTCGTGAAGAACGTGCAAGTGAAGTGGATATCATTTTTTTGAGTGAGAAGTCATATCTCCATCTGGATGATCGCTTAAGAGCCAATCACACTTCCGTGGGATGGTAGGATACTTTAGTTCCAAACTGAAGGCTGGAATTTGGTCCCTAGTTCTTTAATTGGTATTTCTTGTCATTGTTTTGCATAATGGGGGAAAAGATCTTTCTCCAAGGGGGGCGTGGGTATGGGGCTAACGAGCTGAGCCTTGAGGCATGTCTTGGCGCGCAGGGGAATTTAATACCTGGGCTCTTGCACAGCTAAGACTCCAAGCACTAACACTATCTCCCTTCACTAATTTGCCTCGGTGAGATGCTTTCGGCAACTGGTCAATGCTGGTGGCAAGTCTAGCACTCTAAAGGGGCACCTTAGATTTTAGCTTTCAGCAGCACTCTATAGGGACAGCTTAATTTTAGATTTAGCAGCACTCTAAGGGAGCCCACATCTAGATTTAGATTTTAACTTACTTTCAGTCTTGGAAGCATGGATACGGACACTGATATAGGGACACGACACTGCACGGACGCGAGATACGACAATTTTCAAAAAAGTAGGATATAGGTACGTCTCAGACACGGTAATAAAAAACATAAATAATTAAAAAATCACTTATATTAAGTGTTTGAACATATGAAATACAATAACGTCCAATAATAAAACCATGCATAATATAATATTTTACGTCTTTTAGACAAATTTAAATAGAAATAGTCTAATTTTATCAACAAAATAAGAAAAATACAATATTTGAGTTATAACTATGTTATTTATTTATTACTATATACTGTTAGTATTATATAATATTTTATTTCTCTAAAAAATAATAAATAAGTTTTAAAAAAAATTAAAATTAAAATTCTGACACGTGTCCGAATTTAAAAAAAAAAAAATCGAAATCTTGGACACTTCTTTGGCGTGTCTGACGTGTCCGTGTCGGACACTGTATGGGACGAAATTTCGGTGTGTCCGTGCTTCCTAGCTTTCAGTGGAGTTATCGACCGAGCCCTTGGTCAGCATATGTGAAAGCAAGTTTATAATCGTTAAGCAGGTCCATGATAAGACTTGCTGTAAAATTGAGGCAGTTGGTCTGCTGTACTTGGCACGAGATTCATGTATGAGTCATATTTGTGGAGGGTTGTATTTGGCGGGAATGACTTGCAATATTTCTGCTCGTCCTTCTAGTAACGAGCAGCTTGAGTACAAGATATGATGATAAACATAAGCTCGATCTTTAAATGCAGCCCTATGTGTCCTCGCAAGCCCTAACTCACAGAATCATTGAGTATTAATGAGTTGCATAATAATCCAGATCTTCTCTTATTTTCTTAAAGGAATCTGAAACATCTTTAATGTGTAAAATAATGACAAACTCATGATTTCTGAATCCTTATTAATATTTTTGCAGGACACACAACTACTTCTATGGGACCTAGCAAAGGATGAAATTGTGGTGCCACTTCGTTGTTGTCCTCCTGGTGGTTCACCGTCATTCAGCAGCGGAAGCCCTTCCTCTGCTCATTGGGACAATATCTGCCCTTTGGGTACTCTTCAGCCTGCCCCAAGCATGAGAGATGTACCCAAACTTTCCCCAGTGGTGGCCCACCGTGCCCATGTAGAGCCGCTGTCTGGCTTGATCTTTACCGGTGAATCAGTCCTTACGATTTGTAGAGAGGGACATATCAAGGTGTGGGTAAGGCCTGGTCATGCTGACACTAATAACCCATCATCATCGTCGTATAACTCAGAATCAGCTTTAGGCACGTCTAACGGTAGGGAGAAGGCTTTCGTGCCACCAACAAAATCCAGCAGTTCCAGTTATAAGCACCCGCCATCGATCGTGTTAGGCGGCTAGACCTCATCAAATGGAAATCGTTGCTGGCTTGCAACTTAATTGGCTATGGGGCCAATAAAAAGCTTTTATTGGTCAAACTGATTCTGATTTGCTGCAGATGAAAAGGTCAATGAAATTCCGGAACCTTTTTTTTTCCAGGGTTAATACCAAGGGGGTTCTCGTTTGTCAGTTGTTTTTATGTTGCAGCATGTTGCAACAGCCGATTTACATGGAAATAGAGGAAAATAATGAAATATGCACTCATGTATAGAAAGATATCCGCAAAAGGTACGGTGCAAGCTTATTTATTTAGTTGATCATTGCTGATTTTAGATAATGTGGTGTTGCATAGTTGCTCTTTTTTTTCTAAAACTTTTGAATTGCCATTTTAGTAGCTTTTGATCTCCTTTCACTTGCCGATTGAAATGTTTTGTGTTGCTGCTTGTTAGTTGCTCCCTCTAGTTTCTACCGAAGAAATATGTTGTTGTCTTCGACATTATATAGTAAATCACAGATTTGCTACTTGCCTTGCCTTTTTTTTTTAAACCTGTAATGTGGTTTATTTAGCAATATGGTGTGATATCTGCAAGGATTGAATCTATAGATAGAGGGTGACCGCATGGTCTAGTGGTAAGGGCTTTGCCCTCGCCATCAGGCGGCGCGGGTTCGACTCTCGGATGTGCCTTCATGCGTTTCAGACGAAACCAGCTTCTGTTATATCGCGTAAAATTGTGTATAGATATGCTGGCGTAGATCTAGTCAGCCCCACCGTACAGACGTTCCTTCATCTTGGCCAATAGTTGAAACTTAGTGATGGTTGTAATAGCCTCACCTCGCAGTTGTCTTTTTTTATTGAATCTATAGATATTGCTATAGTCAGGGTTGAGAGTATGGTGGTCTGGCCGACCTGATTTTAAAACATCCAACCTGATCCGGATCTATATAACTGACCTGATGCGGACCTTTTTCAAACCCGATCTGACCAGCCTCGAAATTAAATTGAGCCAGATCAGGTTCGTTTCAAATTTTATGGGTTTTTTTTGGGAATAATTTGCTATAGTTCAGGCAGATAGCCGGCGCACTGCAATATCCAATAGACTTACGAGCACTAACGAAAAAGTAGTTTGTTCGTTGATGTAAATCCATCTAGCCATGAATGTTGCCGGATGCAATAAAAAATTCACCAGTCCACTAAAAAAAATAAATTAAAAAAAATTGGGAGTATTTGAATTTTTTTTTTTAAAAATTGAGAATAGATTTTGATTAAATTTATAAATTTTATATTTAAAGTTTTTCGAAAAAAATGCTTCTAATCCAATGTTTAAAGGTTTGAACAGATTTCAAAATTATTCTTAAAATTTGTTAAATTTGGGAGTCTAAAATATCTATTTAAAATAACAAATATTATAAATTTTATTTTATAAATTTATTAATATAAACACTAAACAAAATCTATTATTAATATTATAATAATTTAATGATTTATTTTTAAATTTTTGAAAATTTAAATAAATAACATTACTAAATAATATTTTTATTATTAGTAATAAATAATAATTGTTATTATTTATAAAATGTATTATTAAAATATGAATGTATGAATTATAATATTAAAAAATATATTTTCTTAAATTATAGATTAAAATCTAAAAAAAAATTATTAACTATTTTCAACCCGCTATATTTCTATGTAAATAAAAAATTAAACTTTCTTCCCATTTTATAATCCAAAGTAAACAAAAAATTTCAAACCGTACTTTTTTACTACTTTTTCAGCACTTTCCACTTGATTTTTTTTTTTTTACTTTTCACTTTATTACTTTCATACTACTTTTTTTTTTTTTTTCACTTTTCACTTTAGTACTTTCTTTTCACTTTCTTACTTTGCACTCAAAATAAATAGCCCAGTAGTTAACTCTATATTTCTAGCATCCATGTGATGAGTTGCTTATGTCGTTTTAAGAGTTGTTCATAAGGATTTAGTTAAGGTTTAAGCAACTACGACTTTGAGATGTTAATAGTAACTACTTAAATGCAGATATGGTAAACTTTTCAAGTTTCAAAGAGCTCACCAGCAGCATTTCTGCAATTAAATTCAGTCTAAAAAAAACTTCCAATGCAGATAGAGAAGCCTAGAGTTTCAATCAGCTTCCAAACAAAACGCAAGTTTAACAAGTGTGTACCTGATGACCCTGTCACAGAAACATCTACTTTAAGTCGGATCAAGGAACTCTTCCTTTCTTTTTACTTTTCACCTTTACAGCATCTTTCAGAGTCTTTGGGATTCTACTTCTCTGGTTTGCATCTGATACTTCAACTACACAAGAATCAGAACCATCTGCAATTGCTGCTGCCTCATGATTCAAGGAGTTTCCCTCATTAATGACCATTTCTTCCGCTTGCTCTTTGCTAACTGATACTGGCCCTGAATATAAATGAAAAAAGTTTGTTTCATAAATCTGAGTACTTGTTTTGTGTTCCGACACTGGGCAATAATGTAGTCATCATCTAGGAACAACTTAAAATAGGAAAATCTGTTAAGACCTGACAACATGGGTTGCTTCACAGTCATAATGGTTTTGATGGCAGTATAGATTGCTATTTGAAGGCACTTTTTTCATTTTTCAAACTTATGGTGTCATCCCCTCTCAAAAGCAAACATTCGTGAGCAAGGTTTTTTTTTGCCGAGCTGAGCCGAGTTTCGATAAACTCAGATCCAGGCACATGCCGATGGTGCCGTGCCGACCGTACCGATATATATATTATTTGGTTATTTTTTTAAAAAAAAAAAAAAAAATTTAATTTAAAAATTCAAATATAATATTTTTTGACACGTGTCGTGCCGGTTCGTGCCATGCCGGAATAGGCACGGGCTGCGCCGACCGCCACCGAAAACCATGTTCGTGAGAATGCCAGTGCATAACTAGACTCTAACTCGGCCTACCATTGTCATTTGACCCTTTCATTTTGAAGTTTAGATTCCTTTCTCAGCAGGCTTAACATCAGCTTCACGACTGACTGATACACAATAGATTCCCCTTAGCTGACGTCGGTAATAGACACTTGTTCATACATGCCTTCTGCCTAATGAGAGAGTAAGATGAACAGGAAAGTTCAAAAGACCAAGGATCGCAAAGCTGCCAAAGAAAAAGCTCAGTATGCCTGCACAAATACAGGCTCAATATAGGATGTCTATCATAGCCTCCTATGTTCTATGGCCTTACATGCTCTTTCCATCTATGTTTTCTTGACCATGTATAGACCTTTCTGCGCTGGTTCTACGGCTTTTATGGCCACTTTAGCTGTATGCCAGTATTCCTTCTACAATCTTTCTAACATTAGCAGTGCTACCTTAACTCTTTCGCAAACCTTTTAACTTACCCCCATCATCATCTCCGCAAGTAATGCCGGGATTAGACACTACAAAAGCATGCCTAAATTTTAATGGAAGGAGAAAATAACTCACGAGCAAAAAAGATAGATAACTGAAGGAGTGGAAGGTCAAAACTAACTTATTATCAATCTGGTACCAAGAAATTCAAAAAACATTTTGCAGTAAGACTGTACAGACACACACACACACACACACACACACACATATATAATATATATATATATATATATATATATAAATATAAAGGATCTAGAAAAGAGAAGCCTTGACAGCACGTACTTAGACATACCTTCAGGAGGGCGAGATATGAAAATGCTCAAAGATTCAAGCACTTAAATTAGGAAAAGCAATTACCAGGCAAACTTTTAGAAGTTCTAATGAATTTTGAAATGCCCCCTGAATAAGGATCCCTGTAATTAACTAAGAATTGGTTAGCTCAAGAGAAGGGACTTTGAAGCATAACGTATTTATCCTATTTCGAAGGAAAAAAAAGGAAAGATAAATTGGTGAATTTACCAATTTGACAGGCCCAGCTTGTCATCTTTCTTTGTCTCTTTTGTATTAGTGGAATCATCACCAACATTACTGCTCCATTTCTTCAATTCATTGCCTAGGGTTTCTAATTCTGCTATAATTTCATCTCTTTTGCTCTGTGGCACAGAAACATCAATCGCAGCCAATGAGGAGTGACGCTTGACTTTACTCAAAGCTCGATCCGTATTGTATGCATCTACCTAAACATCCTCAAAGTTAGATAAAATAAGCATGACCCTAGCCCTACAAGTAACACAATTTAGTAACTGTACTTATCTAATATGATGCAGTAACTTTGACTAAAACACAAAAAAAAGAAGTTTGGTTCTTGAATATAGATGGGGAGAGCAGCAAGTACATTCCAAAATAACCCCCTGAAGCAACACTCTTAGATGATGCTAACTAGAAAAATGAACACTAGCTCATGAACTATTCTTATCTAATCTGATACAGCAACTTTGACTAAAGAAAAAATAAATAATTTTGGCTTCCTGAATATAGATGGGAAAAGCAGCAAGTACATTTCGTCATCCTGTGCATGGGGGGTCAGCTGTCAAGTATAAAAGAGAAAAAAAAACAATCCATTGAAGCTTAGAAGTAGCACTTTTAGATGATGCTAACTATGTAACAAACACTAGCCCATGTCAGAAAATTCAGGGAGAAATCTTTTTAATAAATTAGCACATATTACAAGCAATCTTACATGTAGTCTCCTCAACAAGAAGGAGAAAGACTCGATGTTATTAAATATTCTAGTAGACTAGTACGTATCTTGACCTTATTTATTTTTCCAAGAAAACAAGCATTTGTGCAATAAATGAGAAAGTAGCAGAATAATAAATTTTTCTGCGGTAATGCCACAAAAAAACAGGTAGTATATATAACCAAAAAGTTATTTGGAGATATAAAAAAAAATTCAAGACCTAATGAAACCACAATCCCTTAATGCATGGACATATACAAGAGTATTCCCTAAAACTCTACTTAGAAGTCTACGACAGGAGGAATTTAAGAAGAAAATAGCACATATATAGAATACTACCAACAACTTATAGCTATTGCTAGATACAAGATCAGAAGAATCTCAACTGTGGCTAACATTACAAATAGCACATCCCATAAACTTGTGATAACAATACTCACTGCGTTCCTGATTTTGATTGTGATATCGGTTACTTTCACTGAGGCAATCCTCAAGCATTGCATAGTAACACTCAACAAAATACCCTCCCCACCAGCCTTTTGCACAGCACAAACATCATTGTTTGAGTTCAATGTGACAGTCATTCTTCCTCCCATAACAGCTTCTTCCTTATACGTTGGATCAATCACCTGCAATAGTTTAGCATTATAGTCTTATAGAGCACTCCAGAAGGCAGTAAGGCTATAAAAAGGAATTCCTTGAATTAGAATAGCAAACACAATGCGTGTGCAAGAAGGCTTCTTACTTACAATGGCATTGCCCTCACAAAAGAATGCAAATGTGATTGCCACAGGAAGGTGATGGATTATCAAGGGTACAGGCTCTCTAACCTGTTTAGCCAAAACACTATAAAAAAGTCTCCAATATACCCCAGTACTGAAATATCTCTTATTTTCACCTTGAAAGTATCAATGGTGCTCATTCGTTAACCCATTTACAGAAAACTATTGTACCTCAGGCGGATGTACTATAACTTCCTGGCCATTATCTCCTTCTATTGTGCATTCAGGTCTTCTAAAGGTCATAAGAGCAGCCAAAGCAGCAATATTAGCAGCATCAATGAGATTCCTGTAGCGTTAGAAATCCAATGGTTGTGAACAGTTTCCAAACGACTGTACTGTTCTCATTTTATACAGTGAATATTGAATACCCGCCATTGTCAATGATGTGAAGGTCTAGTCGGATTGACCAAACGGATTTCCCTGCAATGACACATAAGGATTCCATGTCCACAGCTCTACTCTCCCTATAAAAACAACTCATTGTTCTTCAGAGCCTAGCAATTATATAAAACAGCTGCCAAATAATTTGAGCATTCATAATTCCATATCAAATACTTATTTGTTTGATAACTTCAGCTATGACTCGCCATGTATTGATAACTCAACAACAAAGATATGTGTAGACTCAATTAATGTATCTAATTTAGGAGAGGGGGATAGGACTTACCTAAGCCCACGATCTATAATACGGCCAAGTTCAATGGCTGACTCTCCTGGTCGCCCAGACTCAAAAGAAGGATCTGCCATGGGGGAAAATTCAGTAAATATAGCTAGCATTCCTTCATTTGGTCTGTCTCTGTAAGGCTGAACAAGTTGGCCTGTTACATAGCACATAACATGGGTATGACCAAGCTGAACCTCTGATGCACCATCCTCTCTGCAAGTAAAAACAAAAATATTTCTATAATATGCATAAATGCAGAATGTAAAACTTTTCATGTCATGATTATCAGCTACGAACATAATCACGTGTAGTAATTTATCCAGCATGCTTTGATAAGTTACATGCAATCTTGTTCTCTAAACACAAAACACTATGATCTTCGTTGTAACAAATTTCAAACCGCTGTAACAAATTCATGTTAACATTTAAACGCACGACCTAAGCAAAATAATATATTCCCAACGTATTCATGAAGAAAAAGTGTAGGAAATGTATGCGAACTACTAGCATCAAAATCAAATTGAATGGCAGAAACAAGAGATGTAAAGAAGGAAGACCAAGGTATACACGCCTCCCAAACTTATAACATGTTAACATTTAAAAGAACTTACTAAACATAATAACATATGCCCAACCTCGTTCATGAACAAAATATAGGCGAACAAGAGATGTAAATAAGGAAGTCGAATCTATACATGCCTCCCAAAAATGATGGTGAGAGGGCGGTAATCGAACGGGCGGCGGCCATCAACCCTGAGGTCGGATTCTAGGGCGGTCTCTATGAAATTCTTCTCATTCACAGACAACCTCCATGAGTTAGCGAGCCGCTGATCCATTCCTCTGTTCTACTCGAAGCTTCGAAATCAATATAGATCAAGGCAAATCGACTATAAGCATGCACGGATCCACCATACAGCCAATGAGAGCCAATTGAGCCCGTTCAAATACTGTGAATCGCAGGGACAGATACCTTGCTCAGCAGCGTGATCGCAAGCTGGAGGAAGCGAGCGCGAACAACAGATGAAGAAAACTCAAGACGCTTATATATATATATATTAGCAATATAAGCCGGCGCGATCAAGGAATGTTAGAGGAGAGGGAGGGTTTAGGGCCATATCCGAGCTGCAGGAGGAATATCAAGCCCAGTAAAATTGTAAGTCCAGACTTACCCCTATTTGGTAATCCTCTGTCCCTACCTTACTCTATGTTTTTAATCTCTATCGCTATACTCTCTCTCTCTCTCTCTCTATATATATATATATATATATATTTTTAATAGAAAATTATAGATTTTGATTATACTTATAATTTTTATATTATTTTTTTTTAAAAAAATACTTATAAATAGGTGTTTTGAGGCTCTAAAGTCTTAATATCTTAACGGATTTATAAAACTATTTTAAAACCCATTTAAATTTTAGAGACTCCAAACACCTAAGTATTTTTTGGAAAAAATTTCAATATGAAAGTTAGTAAATCTCATCAAAACTACAGAAATGTTGAATTTTTTTTTCAAAAATATGTATAAATATTTAGAGTGTGAAAATAGAGATTGGGGACATTAAGTTGGGGCAGAAGATTTCTATCCTTGGTAGGTTGAGGTTATAAAAAATAGGGATAAGCATTATAAACCGTTTCTACCAGAAAAAACCGAATCCAATCGACCTAAAAAGGTTCTAACTTTGGGTTGTTCAGTTCGGTTTTGGTTTGGCTTGACTCTTTAGCGGTTCAGGTCAATTAGGTTCAATTCGAGTTACTTTCTGTATTGCTTTGTGTGTGTATACACATTATAATAATTGTATTTCATGGGTTCAAATCAAATGGATATAAACCTACCCAAATTGTAATCGATTCGGTTCAGTTTGGATTAGGATTTGGATTGGTATGGATACACAACTATTCACTTCAGGTCGACTGTTTACAGTTCAGCTATGGTCGGTTCAGGTTGACCTTAATAAATTGCCCTAACCAAAACCAACTTACTTTAGATTTTTTTTTTAATATTATTTAAGAGAGATATTAAGCCGATAAATATCCGCTACACATGCCCAATAGTATTGGACTCGAAGCTTAACTTTTCATTTGATCATATACTAAGGTGAATAATCCACCGTATATGTTCGTCCATATATGATGTATCACATCCAATGTGAAGATTCGAAATACCAACCTTTTGGTTAGTCTAGATAATGAGGTAAAAAATACTTATCATAGAAGCTCATGTAACAGCATATGCATGGTTTGGATTCGAACCAGGACACTAAGGCTATGTTTGGATGAAGGGAAAGGGATGGAATGGAATAGAATGGAATGGAATAGTGGAAAGGAAAAGAAATATAAAGGAAAAAAAAATGGAAGGAAAGAAAAAAATTTGTTTGGATGAAAGGGAGGAATGAATTGAAAGGAAATAGAATTTTAAAAAAAATTTTAATTGTAAAATTACCAAAACATCCCTCTTCTATTTTTAATTTAATTATTTTAAGGGTCATCATTGTCATTTCAATCATTTTTCCTCCAATTTTCTCCCATTTTGGAAAGAATAGGTGGTGGAAAATTTTTTCTTAGTTTTCAAATATTTTTCCTCCCCATATCATTCTTCCGTACTGACCAAACAAGGGAAATAATTTTTTTTAACTCATTTTCCATTCCCTCCTATTTCTTTCCATCTTCCCAAACAAGCCCTAAGGTGGAAAATACCGACTCCGATATGTTATCACTTGCAAAGCTAAGAGTCGAACCACCGACCTTTTTTTTCGTGCCAATACTATGCCAGTCTACCAATTGATAATCAGTTATTTAAGTAAGTTTTTGTTTTTGGATGATTAGAAACTTTATTACAAAATAAAAGAATATACACCCAAGTAAGAGATAAAATTTCTTAACCACTTATTAGTGGAGCTGAGGTTAATACACTTTGACATAGTTAGAACGTAGTCTAAAAAGTTTAATAACAACAAAGGAGATAGACAATGAGCACGAGCGTGCACCATTCAAGCTTCCGTAAATACACTGTTGTCATGTGACTCGAGTCGAGTCCTAGTCAAGCAAACATCCAATTGGGTTCGGTAACTGACAATTAGTTTCGATAACCGCCAATTAGTTCGGTAACCGACCACACACACACACACACACACACACACACCACACACACACACACATATATATATATATATATATATATATATATATATATATATATATATATAATAATATATATATATATATATATATTGATCTGGACCGGGTTCTGGATTGAGAACCTCGGTTGTATGCGGATCTATCGAGTAGAAGGCTAAAGATGTGTTATGTGTAGTTCTGTGAAAGAAATATAATATAAGTATATTTTCTCTATATTTCTCCTCTTTCAAATGATTAATAAGGATACATATTTATAGGAAGCCCGTGGACAACCCAAAGGTCTCAAACATCTATAAATGCTATCATTAATACATTTTAATTTCTCATAACTATATCTTAATGACGCCTCGTCACCCTTTGGCCTTCTACCTTTTGGTCTTCTGACCTCAACTTCTGGCCTCTTCGTTTCCGACTCTTCGGCTTACTGGCTCTTCGTCTTCTGCGGTCGGCCCGAACACTCGTCGGACTTGGTCTTGACTACCGGTAGTGTTGTTCAAGCCGACCTTGTATTGAATTGTTCCTGATCTCGGTATCGGGCAAGCAAACCTCGGCTCGAGGTTCATGCCGCCTCGGATATTGGATGTTTGATCTTGGTATCTCTTGGGCAAGTCCGACCTCCGGGATTGGATGTTCTGATCTTGATATCGGGCAAGCCGACATCGGCTGAGGTCATGCCGACCTCGGCATTGGATGTACCGGTCTCAGTTTCGATCGGATTCCGCTCGGTTGTGGTTTTGCACCTCGGCCTCTTCCGCATATCGGGATCTCCTGGGATCATCATATATATATATATATATATATATAATGATAGACCCATAATATGCTACAAGTTGCATTATTGCAATACGTTAAGGGACTTGTAGTGTGATGCAGGGGAATGACTCTAGTAGCCATCCGTTGTTACCGGAGGGACCGCCGGAGTTACACCGACGGTCGTGAGTACGGACAACGCAAAGATCCACTTCCGCACATAATCAAAGTATTCCGAGAACTCTACTCAAGGTAGAAATTCATGCCTAAGGATCCCAAATCCCTTCATACACAAATCGAGGTATTTCTTATATCTATGATGGTAGAATTCATGCCAAAAACCTCGTCACTATTGTTAACTTTAAATATATAATATGATGACTTTGAAATTATCTTCTACCTTATCTACAGCATCCATGATGTAGAAACGCAGAGAGGCTGAATGCAACAGAATGCATCGGTTTTTCTCAATTAAAGATGCGATTTGGCTGTTAAGTGGATATAATTGCAAAACAATGCCCTTAATCAACGTCGTCAAACTCATCAGATTGGCCGGTTCAGATTGTAGAAATAATAAATGCAAAAATTCTGTAGAAGTTAATCTTGGAATTTAAAAAAAAAGAAGAAATTTTAAAGAAGTTCAACCGTTAATCAAAAAAATTGAACTTTGTATTCAACTTTAATACTAAGCTCATACGCTACAACACTGTATCCTACCACAATTATTTATTATTTATTTTTATTTTTGTGAATGCACGAGGGGAGAGGGCATCGTCTTTAACAAGTAAGGTGGTAATGAAGAAATATTCTCCAGCCGTGGAGATAATACCGCATCAGGATGGCGGCGGCGGGTGCTGAGAAAGATACAATAGAAGGAAAACTTAGAGAAATTCTGTGGAAAACGACAACGTTTAGTTTAGGTAAGCTGAAACTGTTTCCTATTTTGCCTTTTAGCCCACGTCACGATGGTGTAGCCAAACACGTGGCCCACCGGTAGCAGCCAGTCACCCCGTAGAGCACGGCATTGTCGGAGCCGAGGGGGAACTGTAATGTACAGGGTACCCGTCATTCTTCCCTGCCTCCTCCGCCTTTAAATGCCCTCCCCCAATGCAACGCCTCTCTTTTTCCCCTTCATTCTCTTTCTCTCTCTCGTTTTCTTCGACTTCAATACGAGTTTTGATAGAAATATTTTATTTCGTTGTTTGATAGAAGTAATTTTTTTTTTTTCTGGTTCAATGTTATCGTGCTCCTGTTTCTGGTGAATTTTTTAAGGTAATTTGCAGTTCTTTTTACATGCATTATAATGCATAATATATGTACTATTCAGACATATGCTTGACTTTAAGTTTCTCTTTTGTTCTTCATGCTGTATTCATTCAGATTATAATTGTTGAATTTTTTGAGGTAATTTGCAGTTCTTCTTTGCTGCATTATTATACTTTCAGACCTTTTTCACGACTTTATATTCTTTTTTTTTTTTAATTAGAGACGAAATGTTGACATTAAATTTCTCTTTTGTTGTTTATGTTTGTAAGACCAAGGTATACATAGATTACAAGAAGTTTGTTGGTGAAAAATTATGGAGGGAATGAGGAAAGTGGGATCTTACCTCTCCATCTCGGATGGGGAAGAAGACTTCGACTTATCACGCATGCTGAACAAACCAAGGATTAACATCGAAAGGAAGAGGTCTTTCGATGAAAAATCGTTGAGTGACTTCTCAAACACAGGGAATTTGCGCAATGTCGATAGCTACGACAGCATATTTTCACCTCTAGCTATTCGCTCAGGGTTAGGCACACCTTCATCGTCGGCCCACAGCCCGTTCGGTCCCCACCCGGTCTTCGCAGAGGCATGGGAGGCACTTAGAAGATCCATTGTGTTCTACAGAGGTCAGCCTGTGGGAACCATTGCAGCATTTGATCATGCATCTGAGGAGGTCCTAAATTATGATCAGGTGTGTGACATCATTTACTATAATTCTGATTAGTCGTCGAGCAAACTAGTGGTACTTATTACGGATAATCCAGAAAGTTTTTAAATTGTTGCTTGAGTAAAGGCAGGCTTATCTTTTTTAAGAAGGCGATGCCTGCATCAGATAATAATAAATATTGTTACCAGCCTCAGACAGAATCCAACGGGTATAACAGATGTACTTTTCTAGGTACAGATCGCATTGTAAATGCAGGATATATATTTTTCATATTCCTGATATTTGTAGACTCATCATATCGAACTTCTAAGCCCGAATCATATTAAAAAAATCATATCTTAGATCATAATTTAGACTTATTTCTTCTGCTACTATATTTTTTTTTGTGGTCATGAATTTGCATTATTATTCTTTTCGGTATTAAGAAAGATTTTCGTTACCAACATAAAATTATAAAGTATAAGCATTAAGGCTACCCAGGTCCAAACAAATGAAATACTATTGGCTGAAGTAGCTGAATCTACAGGCAGTGTCCTGCTTATTCATTGAAATTTAGAATTAAATACTATTCAAGTAGTCCAGATGTGATATTGGGTTTGTTGTATTATGTTTTGGGCAGGTGTTTGCTCGCGACTTTGTACCGAGTGGATTGGCATTTCTGATGAATGGCGAACACGAGATAGTTAGAAACTTTCTCTTGAAAACACTCCACCTTCAAGGGTGGGAAAAGAGGATAGATCGGTTCAAGCTTGGCGAAGGCGCCATGCCAGCTAGCTTCAAAGTTCTCCATGATCCTGTTAGACAAACAGATACATTAGTTGCTGATTTTGGAGAGAGTGCTATTGGAAGAGTTGCACCGGTGGACTCCGGTTTTTGGTGGATCATTCTTCTTCGTGCATATACGAGATCTACCGGAGATTTGTCCTTGGCTGAGACACCTGAATGTCAAAGGGGAATGAGGCTAATATTAGCTTTGTGTTTGTCTGAGGGATTTGATACATTTCCGACATTGCTTTGTGCAGATGGTTGCTGTATGGTCGATCGAAGAATGGTAAGTCGGTATTTTGTCTATCCTGATGCAATTTACATAACTCCTACTACTTAGATTATATTTGAAAGATATGAAGATATATCAGAGTTTCCTATTTACATTTTTTAGAAAGACAAATTGAAGAGGTATAGTTTCTTCTCATTAAAAAGAAATAAAAGTGAAGGAAACTCTAGAGTTCTATTTTATGCAAATGCTTCTCATTTTGTAAGCTAGCGTGAACCCAACAGAGTGCTAGTTGGGTTTGGCCGATCTAGTGCTATGATGCAAGTTCGAAGCTTCCAAAAGCAGAGAAAAATATTATTTGCAAGTTAGTGAGTATGTGTGCATAGACGTGACCATAGTTTTCGGTGCCGGTCGGCACAGCCCGTGCCAGACTGTACGTGCCTATTCCGGCAGTTGTTGACACGGCACATGTTAAAAAATTTTATATTTGAATTTTTAAATTAATTTTTTATTTTTATTTTTTAAAAAATAATAAATAAATATATATCGGCACGGTCCGCACGGCACCATCGGCACGGCTAGGCACAGAAAACCTTGCATTTGAGTATGTGACACCCCCCTCCTCACCGGATAACACACCGCCGAAAAAAGGCTGATGCCATGAGTGGTCTTGCTGGCTCACTTTTTTTTTCTTTTTTATTTATCATCTTGTAAGCTATTCTGTTCTTAATCTCAACCAAGACCGATTTCTCTCCTAGTGAAATTGTTTTAACAAACACAATATGCAGGGTGTGTATGGTTATCCAATTGAAATCCAAGCCCTTTTCTTCATGGCACTGAGGTCAGCCATGGGCATGCTGAAACCAGATGCGGAAGGGAAGGAATTCATTCAACGTATAGCGAAGCGCCTTTACGCCCTCAGTTATCACATGAGAAACTACTTCTGGCTGGATTTTCAGCAGCTAAATGTCATATATCGGTTTAAGACGGAGGAATATTCTCACACAGCTGTGAATAAATTCAATGTTATTCCTGATTCGATCCCCGAATGGGTGTTCGATTTCATGCCTTCGCGAGGCGGCTACTTCATCGGAAACGTCAGTCCCGCCCGGATGGATTTCAGATGGTTTGCGCTCGGTAATTGTATTGCTATTCTATCTTCTCTTGCTACTCAAGAACAGTCTATGGCTATAATGGATCTCATAGAGGCACGATGGGAAGAGCTGGTCGGCGAGATGCCTTTGAAGATCGCTTATCCAGCGATCGAGAACCATGATTGGCGAATCGTGACTGGTTGTGACCCCAAAAACACGAGATGGAGTTACCATAATGGAGGATCATGGCCAGGTTTGACACTTGCATTGTTATTAATTATCTTCCAATAAAAATCTATATTATAATTTCTTCAACTGAACAAGTTTAGAATACTGTACCTGCTGATGATACTGCATATTTTGTAATAATAACTACTGATGCGGAAGTTGAATACTTTATTATCTGTAAAAAAAAAACTAGATTAGTTTGTGCTCCTGGAGAATTTTATACATAAAACCTTCTGAGTGCTGTTATAAAAAATTCATTATTCCGCATATTAAAAAAAAAAATTTAGGAATATTTTTTTTAACAAAAATTAATATAACAACTATAAATTTGGATGAAATCTTTAAATTTTATGTTAATTTTTTTTTTCAAAAAATATTTCTAAATAGGTGTTTTGGGACTCAAATTTAACGAGTTTGAAGCGGGTTTGGTAATAATTTTGAAGACAAGTTAAAATGTTAAAGTTCTAAAATAGCTATTTACAAATATTTTTAGAAAAAAATTCAATAGAAAAATTGTAAATTTTATCAAAATATATAATTTTAATATTAAATTTTTTTTCAAAAAATATATTTTTTTAAACCATATGAATACGGATAGGTAGATTTTTTGACAAATCAGATGGAGGAATAAGTATTATTTAAATCCTTCTCATTTTGCTACATGCTGCAGTTCTACTATGGCTGCTAACAGCAGCATGTATCAAGGTGGGCAGACCACAGATTGCAAGACGAGCTATTGAACTAACAGAGACCCGGCTTTCGAAAGACGGGTGGCCGGAATATTATGATGGCAAGCTTGGAAGGTACATTGGTAAGCAGGCTAGGAAATTCCAGACATGGTCCATTGCAGGTTACTTAGTAGCTAAGATGATGCTGGAGGACCCCTCCCATTTGGGGATGGTCTCTCTTGAAGAGGACAAAGCCATGAGACCAATCTTAAGGAGATCTTCCTCATGGACATGTTAAACAGCTCTATCAGGCACCAATCTTTTGATGTAATAGTTTTATGTGTGCAGAAATCAACCCTCAAAGTAGTCTTTTTTTTTTTTGGCCAATTTCAGTTTTATTAGCCAGAAGTTAGGTTCAAGCATTTCATAGCTAACTTCTGAGCCAGCTTTGTGACATTGCATTTTCAGAAAATTTATGTATAGCACGATATAATTTATTTTTATAATCAATTTGTATATGAATGGAATAATACATCAACTACACTTATTTTTGTATGAGATGGAATTACATATGAAATTATAGGCTACAATAGTTTATGGGTCATTGAATTGAGCAAAGCTACAATATTTGAATTAATTCATCCAATTTGTTTACATTAACTGAATAAAGCTACAATCTTTGAGTTAATACATCAACCTCTTTTTTAGAAATGAAGTGTTGGTGGTCCAAATTGGTTGCTTTGCACCAATTATCAGCCAACTTGCAAACAGAGCCTTTGAGCAGCACCGGTTTTGTGTTAGCTCCAACTTCGGGCTCCAAAGATTCAGCCATTCGGATGAACAGTGGGTGAAAATTAAGTGGTACATGCGCTAAAAGAAAAAGAAAAAAAAAAGTTATCTTTGGATTAATTGTATACCCGATTTTTTATTTTTGATACTATATAAATTAGCTTCTAAAATTTTTAAAAAAAAATTAGCGATATTGCAGCCCACACACATCCCCACGTTAGCGTATTTATTTTAGAAATTAATTTTACATTTTAAAAAATAAAAATTGATACATAATTCTTTCTTTTTTTAAAGCAGGCTTTCTCCGTACATTTGACAAGATGGTTTACAAAGAATTGAACGCTGCAGTAGGACGCAGAGTACCTTCTCGAGACACTATTTAAATTTTTTTTTCGAATAGTATGTCAAAATAATAGTTAAAATTTTAATTATTATTTTGACATATTATTTGATATTTTTTCGAAAAGTGTTGAACTATAAATTTATAGATCACAATAAAATTTATAATTTTATAGTTTAAAATTTTTTATTAAAATATTTAAAAATAAATCAAATGTGTTGTAAGTTTTTTATAATATTACGTATTACGAGATATTATACAAAATTTACGGCAATAATTTAATTTTAAATATTTTCTAAAAAAAATTTGAACTATAAGATTATAAATTTTAATGTAATTTACGATTTTGTAGTTGAATAATTTTTAAAATAATATCAAATAATATATTAAATGATGATTAAAATTTTAATTATAATTTTGACATACTATTTAATATTTTTTAAAAAATATTCAATTAGAAAGTTATAATTAAATCAAAATCTATAAATTTATAATTTAATTTTTTTTTAAAAATATTTAAAAATAAATTAAATAAATCGATCGAAATTTTATATATTATCTTAAAATAAATGTTGAATATAATGGACCGTAAAAATCACATCCGCAGCGAACGGTCGACGTCAGACGACCGACGTCCGCGTCCGTCGAACTAAACCATTGTTGGTTGTTGCAGTCGAGCCCTGGGGACCATCGCGCGTGGAGAGAGAAAATTAGAATTGTCTACTATTTCAAAGTACTGCTATAATAATATGTACTGCTATAATAATACTATTTCAAAGTACTGCTATTTCAAGGGGTCCATCCATAATTTCCCCTAATATCATTTTGGCACTTGCTATTTTCAACTGTTAAGGACAATTTGGGAACTCAATAAAGATCTGGTCGGGTAAATATTAATACCGTCTCTAATTTTTTTCTACTCATTCAAATTAATTCTTAAATTTTTTAGTTACTGCTTAAACTTTCAAAAAGATCCCTCTTGATATTCATGCTAAAACTATTTTGACCATTATATAAATATTTTTTTAAAAAAATTTTTAAAATAAAATTTTAGATTTTGATGAGATCTGCAATTCTAATATTTAACATTTTTTCAGAACATGGTAAACTTTCAAAAAGACCCTTCTCTCGATATTCATGTTAAAATTATTTTGACCATTATATAAATATTTTTTGAAAATTTTTTTAATATAAAAGTTATAGATTTTAATGAAATTTATAATTTTAATATTTAATAATTTTTCAAAAATAGTTTCAAATAGATGTTTTAAGATTTTAAAGTTTTAGTAAATTTTAAAATTAATCCATTAACTCGCTAAATTTTGGAGCATCAAAATTTATATTTAGAAATATTTTTTTAAAAAAAAAATTAACATAAAAATTATATATTTTATCAAAAATTTTAATTTTTATATTAAATATTTTTTTTAAATAATATTTTTAAATAAAAAAAATAAAAAATAAAAGTCGCGGATAAAAATAAAAAATTCATTCGTCAAATTTGAAAAATGGATGGCCGATATGAAAGTTTCCCATAAAAGTCCCTTGGCCTCCCTCCCTCGATTTCAAGCCGTTGAGTGTAGCTTGACAGCAACCACTACTCTCTCTTGTGGAAAGTTCTTCGCCTTTTTTTTTTATTATTTTTTCTTCTAAACTCCACTAAATCCCGCGAACTCTCATCGAAGATTCGATTGCAGCGTCACTATCTTTGATCGCGGATCTACTGTCCTGACTCGCTGATTCGCTATTTGGTGTCAAGAGAGTTCTCTCAGTTCCTCATATACACCAACCACGGTGCTGGCCATCGTCTGTGTATCAGTGAGTCAAATTTTTCTACATTGATTTAATTATTTTGTTGAAATTAGGATTACTTAGTATTAAGAATAATATGGTGGCGATGAAGAGTGGAATGTTAATTTTAGATAAGTCTTCGGCAAAAATTACTTCAAGGAAACATTGGGTTTGATTGATTCTTGAAGTTAAATTAATGCTAATTTATGTTTTGTTAGAATTTTCTGATTTATTTGGTGTTGGATTCAGCAAACATATGGGCTAGATAATCACTTTTTCTACATCACATAAGTGACAACTGAATTAAAATTGTTTCGTGATTTTTGTTTGAGATTGTGGTGTGGTGAGATAACGAGTTCATGCGCCAATTAGGTTGTGAGATGTTGGATATGATCCTATCAGGGGCGGTAGAGGAAAATGCAAGAAGAGTTGGATAGAAACTTTTTGAAATGATGTGTTTCCCTTGATCTGAGCGAAGACATGGCTTTTAAATATAGCCATATGGCATACAAGAATTTATGCAGCCATCTCCACCTACTGAAAAAAAAAACTTTGTTGTATTGTGGTGTGGTGAGATGAAAGTGTTGTGAGAAGGTTGAATCCAAGAAGCACGATTCTAGTTGAATTTCCAACCATAATATTTTTTTTTCCTGATGCTATTCTTCTAGTCGAAGAATAATGCTATTAATCAAGGTCAAATTGACCTTGATCACCAACGACTACCACATTAGTTTTGATCCAGATCAGAGTCCTTTTGACTTTAACAAATAGCATTTGTTAAAACAGCATGCATCTTAGGATACACATATCAAAATTGCAATATTTACGTATGTAGCAGTGGGGATGGGTTTTGTGCACAGGTTGTTGGCACAGAGCATTTCCCATGTTATGACAGGAAACTCTAATGGTATTTCTTAAAGTTGTTTACTGAACAATTGAATTGAGAAAGCACTTTTCCATAGAAGCCAGTTTCATTTCACTCTTTTATGGACTCTACTTTGTTGATTATGCCAAAGTCAGCACGATATAACTGGCATGCTGGTTAAGCAAGGATGTGTAGTGTACCCATGTTTTAGAATGTTTAACTTCGAGGGATTATGGTTGTAGGATTTCATGGCATCTGATTGAAGGGCTATAGTAGTAATTTTCTTAGTGTAGATGTTTATAGTAGTAAGGGATTATGGTTGTAGGATTTCATGTTTTAGAATTTTCATCCGTCCTAAGGGGTTGGATGAGGCAGTGGCTTCGCTATTGTCATTATTATAGCAAAGTCTTACTCTCACCTGATGTAACCATTCAACAGTTCTTTGAAGCACCTGTTATAAACCAGAAGTGGAAGATCGTCAACAAGTCTTGTGCTTGTTCGATTTGGTCTTCTATGGAAGGTTTATAATATGGATGCTTCAAAGGGACTTGATTGGAGGTTACCAATCCTCCCTTCATTTCCGACTTCGGTTTATCTGTTGGGCGGTTATGCCGGCTTGGCATGCTACGGGTTTGGATAAACTACATTGTTAATGAACCTTATGATACATAGATGACACTGCATTGACCATAATCAGCTTATTATGCCTTCATTGAGGGAGAATTTGATCTGGACCTTGGTAGGGATTGTATAAGAGCATGTAGCTATCTAGCCCTCTTATTTACCAAGACTAGACGAGTGGATTTATATCTCGCAGTTTTAAGTGCATTTTTATGATAGGAAAAATGCTTGCTCCGATCTTGGTAGTTTGGTACCCCAAATGTTTACTCCCCAAGTCAGTTTATGAATACACATCTAAGATGTTAGGGAGTGTTGCACCTACCCATGATTTTTTGGAATGGGGTACTGTTTGTTGTACTAGTCATTCTTGGGTGCAACATTTACAGACTATATCCACGTATCCCTTCCTCCCAAATGCATTCTTGACATTTTAATTAAATAACGATTTCTCAAGAAAAAGGAGACTTTATTAAATGGTGAACTACATATATTCTATATGATGTATTCCACAACTTTGTAAATCCAAAATTTATTAAAGTACCCAAAAGAAAGGTCTAGTGGACCACCGAAGTTGTTAGTGTTTTAAGTCGAAACTCAACTATGGTGGTCTATTTCACACCCCCAACCCCTTTTTCTTTTTTTTTATCCCTTTTCTATTATTTTTCAAAACAAAAATTTAACAAACTTTGAAGTTTGAACCACAGAATATATGGGATATGCAACATTGTTGTACATCATCTAATAAAAATTGTCCAAAGATGTTTCTTAGTGAGAGGGGGGATGAGGCTATAGTATGCCACGATTTCACATAAGACTTCTGACTTGGCAGCCAACTCTCCCGCTCCATATTTTTACGCATGAACTACCTTTTACAGCCTCACTTCAAGGACCTCCAATCTCCATTGTCAAGATGAATAATAAAAGCCGTTGCCAGAAGAACAACAAATATGTGAATTGTAGTAAAATAAGTATTCAATTGAAAAAGAATTACTTCCTTTTGGAGGTACTAATGAGTACACAAAGGGTACCAATCATATAATAAGGTACACTGGCTAGAAGAATATCTAAGAATAAATACCAAATAGGTTACAAATGGGCATTGTTGGAGTAACGAAATGGTTTAGTAGTTGGTCTCCCAGGCTGCATGTTACAAAGGCATTAGCCGAATTTGAATTGGGCTATGTGTTATAAAGGCATTGCCAAGTTTTGCATTCATTGCGTTCATTCATCATGCTAAATATTTAAGATATCTGAACCTATTTTAAACAAAACTGATTTGGCCTGATATGAGTAAAAAACATGAAATTGGGGAAACTTTCCAAATGATTGTGTTATGAAAGCCGGCTACTGACAGCGGCACGGATGCAGCGATGTAGACACCGCGGTGACGTGGCGACTCTACAGTTACCCTACTAAATAACTAATTTTTTCCCATTAACTTTAATGAAGAGTACATCATATATTATAGTTTGGTTGGCTCGGTTTTGATTTAAACTGACCCAACCCGAGTCAAGCGAAATGAATGAGTTCGTTTCGTGAAGGCATTGGCTATGCGGTGGTTGGGAGAGAGAGATGGCGTCCGTAAGCGACGATGGTGAGGGATGGTCTCGCTGAAAGCACGACGAGGCTTGTTTTTTGGAGCGACGTTCAAGAGCAGGGCGGTGATAGAGATCGGAGATGACGAGGGCGGTGACGATGCATCAAGTTGGAGTTAGATCGGAGTCGTAGGCGGTGACAATGATATTGAATTGACGGTGGGCAAAAACTTATCTAGAGAATGTGACATCAGCAGTCGAGGTGGATGTGATGTATGACAGGATCAGGGTTTGGCATTATCCGCATAGCTTTATCAGAACACATAGCTATAGAATTGTCGCATTATGAGAAAAATAATCTTAGTACATAAGCTTGGGCAGATATCCTTTAGTTTTTCTGTAAGCCATGAATTTGGCATGCCTACTAACATGGATGCAAACTATTTGTCATTATTATTGCAATATCTACTTGACAAAATTCATGGAAAATTGATACAGACTGGCCACAACTTAATAGGATTTGATAGATATCTGAAACTTCTGCAAATCTTGTTAATTGCAGCCTTCTTGAAGTCCGACTTGAAGCGATGAGTTTGGCATGCCTTGTTTGTCACAGTATGGACAGTCCTACGGATTCTTTCAGAAGTTACTCCATCTCGAGCTCTGACGGTGAGGGGAGGTGCGGTGCTGTCGTGACCTGCCTTGTTAGAAAAGTAAGTGCTCCTGGGTCGGCTGGCAGTACAAATGCATCGAAAGTTTCTCCAGCCCCTATTATAGGGAGCGGTCAAGGCATGCAGGGAACACCTCGTCTTGTACGTAGCCGAGCAGTGACAAGGGACCTTGTCCGGGACTGGAACTTTGATGAGTTTCCAGTGGAGAGCTGAAAAGTGATTCAGTATAATGCCTGAACATTGTGTATACCAACTTTAGCTTTTTTTTTTTTTTTTTTTTGAAGAAATAAGGCATGGTGCATCCCATAAATTTCCTCGCAAATTACCGCATTAATTGCATAGTTTGTGAAGTAAATTGTTGGAAATTGAAAATGAACCAATGGTGAACTTTCTTACGTATCATTTCAGTTTAGCGCCGACAATTTATAATTACTTCAACAATTTGTTTCATGAACGATTCAATTGATCGGGTGAATTATGGGTTAATTTGTGGGATGCAGGAGGCATTCTTCTGATTAGTATATTAGCGCGGTCTTGTCATACATTGTATTTGATTCTTCAGTAATCTGAGGATGTTTCAAGCCAGAGTGATAAGAAAGTTACTGTTAGGGTGGGATCGAGAGTGCCGATCCGGTAGGATTGATCGCACTCTCCTTAACGTCTCTATACAAATATTTAAAAAAAATTACATATATAAAAAAAAATATTGTTATTTTCAATTTTTTCATTTCTATAAATATTTTATGCGTCAAAAGTTTTAGCTCATTAAATTATTTGTAAATATGTTAAATTTTTATAGAATACTTATTTACAGAAATTAAAAATTACTTTCTAACCAATTATATTAAAATTTTTTAGATAAATGTGTAGTGAGTGAGTGAGAGCGCACCGTATAGCAATTGTGGTTGTACCCCTTTAAGCGTTTATCTGGCTATGAAGGTTCGCAAAGTGGTCCTCCCAGAATTCTGTGTGTAAATTTTAAGAAAATTATGGATTAATTGATATATGTTATAAATCAGTTTAGAGTTTTGCTATGCACCCCCAAAAAATCACACAAGAAAACCACACATGCTGATGTGGCACCATCAAGACCACAAATCATGATGGGTATAACTGTAATTTTGATATTTTGTGCGAATCACGAGGGAGTTGTGCGGATCACGAGGCGCGTGTGTGGTGGAGATTGGGTATGTGTAGTTTGTTGGGGATGAATAGTTTTTTCCATCAGTTTATATTAACATACAATTATATTAAACTTTTGTCAGCCTTTCATTTTTAAAAAACGTACAAATCAGTCCATAACAACGAAAAATACATTGATATCGTGCGTATCATTATCTCAGCGTATTTTTTAGTTATCATATGTTAATATACATGTTTCTGAAAAATAGAGAACTGATTTGCTCTCCCCCAAAAATCACTGCAACCTAATTAGGGTTCAACGTTGTAAATATTTTACAATGGCAAAAATTATTAGAATGATGAAAAAGCACTCGAGCATCTGTTAAAAGTTAGATATGAAAAATATGATAGAACTTGTTACAGATTTCTTTGATCAATATTATATTAAATAAAGCGTTTTGATTCATCTAGATGCTTGCACCAGAAATCTAGGAGGAGATGGAGGTTGTTGAAGGACCCAATATCAAGTTGAGAAATGATATTTTTAGGGTCATTTTGATCCTGAAAAAATCAAGGCTGATGTGAATAATGCCACATCAGTATATATTTATTATTTTTTAATATTAAATATTTTGAAAAGAAGTAAATTTAATATAATTTTTTTGATAAATGTGAAGTAATTATTTTCAACACATTGAGATGTGTTAATAATTAATTCTAACACATCGAGATATGTACATAATTAATTTTTAGTATTTTATTAAATACTTAGGCCGATGTGGCACAGCCACATCAACCTTGATTTCTTCAGGATCAAAATGACCCTGAAGAATAGCATTCCTATAGGATCAAAGGTCACGTGTATGGTTATCTTACATAAGATACCGGAGAAATTTTTGCAAAGAAGCCCTCACTCGGTATCTGAGTCATGAGACTTTGCCGAATAAAGCAAAGATCGCCGGTTCGAGATATGGACCACCCTATGTTGAAAACAGCGCAAAACGCCTTAAATAGACATGTAGGAAGCACGGGGTGGAGGAGGGTGAATCCGGTGGCAGCCCTTGAAATCCAGGCCACATATGAGTTTATCATTATATGCATACATCCATTAACTAGCTCGAAATAGACGGGAGTTCCATGCTAATATAAACCCAAAAAAAGAAAAAAAAAAAAAATTGTGTACAACCTTTGCTGTAACAGGCCAAACAAGAAATTGCGGACAACTTTTCCTGTAATAATAGGCCGTAAAATAATTGGAACATTTTCTTGAAGAGTAATAAACTACAAACGTGTTCATTACAATTTTATAGTTCAAGGCTTATTAAAAAGATTTTTTTTAAATAAAAAAGATCAAATCAGCTGCCGAGATCTAGTTCAAAACGAATTTTAAAATATTAATAAATATTTACTTGTATCAACCTAAAGTAACATGTCCAGCATACGTTTTAAAGATTATGTGTGCAAAAATTTTGGGAGATCTAACAGCTTTTTATCTTTAAAGCTACGCCAGATCTTTGTATAAAAACGTATAAAAAAGGAAGGGCATGAAAAAGATAGCAGCTCATAAGATGGAGAAAAGAAGACTAGTTTAAGGTTAACTATTATGGATGATCGTAAAACCAAGATGGACCAACTGAAAGGATGGATAAATACTTAAACTAGTCGCCCCGATGGCAACCTAGGTAGACCTCTCATTAGACATGCGAGAGGTTTCAAGAACAAAACCCGCAGCTCCCCAAGGTCTCACGCCTCGCACATGCTTTAGTTGAATGCTAGAACAGGAACGCCTCACGCCCTCATATGTGTGTTTGAAGCTATAAGCTATGTACAGTCTCAAAACTGAAAGGACACAAGCCAACTAGTCCGATATACCTGTAGACTTGTCGGTTGATTGGTGTCTCCAAGTTGGCAACTTGTATAGCAGCTCCGCCATAATCTGGAAAAAGAATGCAGTAAAAATGCGATCCAGTACGTCAAATAAGAGCACATTAAACTTTCGGGCAGTCCATCTTTGCACGCTTGGAGTAAGATTCCTTCAACCAATCCAGGCATTGTTCTGATGATGCTTCTCGATTCGCAAGTTGCCAATGTAGGACCTTTTTTTGCTGCATAAGATTTATATAAGTAAGAATCTGAAGCAATAGTTCTTACAATTTGCCAGGTGACGTGCAAAATACTTACCCATTCTCCGACAATACGGCCTCCTGTTTTAATCTGTAAGACACCCATAATTTCTTTGCCATCAAGCAACGGCTTCACCTTCCAAACATTTACAAGGCCTGAAAAGAAGACATTAGTAAAGGATTTACTAACCAATATGTAAGCTGGCTGTGCATTCTTGTACAATTTGGTATGAGGTGGTAATGGAAATCGAATGGAATGCTAAGGTATCAGAATTGGAATGGGAATGTATCATAATCTAATCTTATTTGGTTCAACCAATGAATGGGAATGAAAATGACATCCCACGCATTACCAAGGAGAAACCCGAGAATCGAAAATCCAGTAACTACCTGAATCTCATTGCCAGTGGAATGGAATGCTTCCTGCATTCCCTCAAATCAAATACTATCAATCAAATTAGGTGGTTCGAAATCCCATTCCCGAAAGGTAAAACGCAAACCAAACATGTTAAATATTCCATAGCCTTTCTATGTAATATTTGTGTTATATTTGCAGGTATACGCTCGAAAACCATATTACAAATAAGTGAGCAGCGTTTCACGAAGTGTTTCTTTGGGACATGGAAAGATGTAAGTTTAGTTAGACACAGAAGGAAGAAAGTATGACAGGAAACTACAGCAACAAACAAGTTATACATTAATCTATACCTTAATAAATTGCAAATCAAAGGCATATAAGAAATCAATTTCTTCTGCTAATACACTCATATTAGAGAATAATAACTTTCAAAAGATTACAGAAAGGCAGAGAATGAGATTTTTTTTTTTTTACCTAATTGAGTTATGACAGTCTCAACTTGTTCGAAAATTCTCTTCCTTTCTAGGGCAGAGTCTCCAACATCACAAATTTCAGTGCTATCAGCTTTATGATATAAAATTGTAGACAGCAACAAGGATACACGCCAAAACTCTTTGATCTCCCTAAGAAGCAATCCTGCAAATGCGAGAGGAAAAGCTGATATACTGCTTCACTTTCAAAATTCATCGACCAGTTCAATGTCATAGCGAAGAGATTCAAATTTGTAACCTGCCAATACTCGTTTTTTCGAGGATGGTGGGAATTCGCAGAACTCATCATCCTCTTTATGAATAAATTCACAATTATCAGTTGATAATAGATAAGGGATCAATGAGACAAATCTTTCAGATGTTGCGTGCAGGCTTGCAACCTGGTCAAGAAGAGTGCAATAAAATATCTGAAAGCTGATGCCAACATCACACGACATAGTTTGCTATCGTGTTGGGAACTAATAGTAAGATGAACTGGAAACACACCATGTCAGCATCATTTGCTTTTAGCTTCAAAGAACTTCTGAATATATGACTTGTTACTGGGATCTGCAAAAGTTAAAAAAGTAAATTCATTATATCTGTCCTCATTTGCAAAGTTCGGCGATTTTGCGATCAGTATCAATTGGTTGCAAAAGTTTCAAGGCTTTCAAACTATTATGAGTTCTGGCAACTGAAAATGTTGGGATGCTCTTGTGACAGACTTAGATGACCAAGTTGTGATCATCATTTAGTTGCAGAAGCCTCTATCATTGAATTTGCAATCAATTTTGTTGCCAAAAATCATAAGTAGTTAAAACTTTAGCATGCTTAAGAAGACCAAAAGGTCACATAATTGCGTCAAAGATCAAATTGGCAATATGACTGCAACAAAGACATGCAAGATCAGTAATATTATTTATTAATACTGCAACATCATAAATACGGCAACGCTGCGAATAAACAAATGCACAGAGCATGATAAAAAGGCAGAAAAATAAATTTCACTCTGCATTGAACTTATTAGCATTCATCAGTTCGATTGGTAACAAAAACAAGTGAGTATCGAATCAAACGGACAAAATAACATTTGTGCTTGTTAGACATAAACTGAATGAGCTTTTACCTTTTTGGACTTGGTTTCAATATAAACCATATTTCTCACAGGAAGAAAGAGTGCTGCGTACAAGTAAAGCCTCCTTTGATCATTCTGATAAAATTAGCAAAAAAAATACATTAAAAGAAAAGGTTTACAGTCAATACATGAAGAAAAGCAAGACAAAACAGCATACTATGCGAAATTCAGCCCAAACAATGGCCGACACATGAAATATGTTATGGCTTAATGAGCATTGAACAGGTAAGTCATTTCTGTGGACAACAATAAGGAGGCTCATTGATTTTTACAAAGATGTTTATTTATGAGAACATTAACTCTGACATGAAGGTTACGTGATTGTATGTAAACTTTGCCTAGACTCAAAACTAGAATGAGTCCAAAGTACGAATTATGAGAAAAGCAAAACCTACCATATCCAAAGTTCCCTATAAGTATAAAGGTGCACTTTGCAGTCAACAATGTATATATCGCTTCGAGATTTAATTGTTGATGTGTTGATGCAGGCATGGTGTTAATATAATCTTAAAAATACAGTTGCATTGTATGGTCATGACTAATAATTCGACAACAAACTCTGATTGTACAACTTCATGGAACACGATAGATCAATACATACATAAAACATTTATTAAGAAAATATGCCAAATAGATAAATTTTAACGTGCCATCATATCTTCTTTTTTTTTTTTTTCTGTAAAGACGGTCATTCACTCGGAAGCAAAGCCACATGCATGGTCTGCTAGTGACTCTACGATGTGGATATCATTTTCAACATGCCGGCTTTGTTCACTAATTGTATGCATGATATGATTCATGCATTAGTACAAAATGGATATTTGGGGACTGTCAGCAAACAATCATTTACGAACTTCACTTAAAATATTCTTTTTCATCAAATTTAATCTATTCATTGCCTGAAAGATAAGATTCTTTTGTACTTATAATCATCCTGAATGGCGTAAGATTCTTTTGTACTTATTGTGATACGGATTGCTGCAAATTAGGAAACAAAAATAATTAGGAGATTTTAATTAGAATATTTAGTAGATATCTTTGAGATATTGTAGCAGAAACTCTAGTAGAAGATATGATTTTAGGTATTTCGTAATATTTTTTTTATGAAAGTCTACTAGTATTATAGGGTTGATTGTACTGAGATTTGAATTTAGAATAAGAAACTATCTTTTATTTATCTCTCTTGTCTCTCTCTCTTCTAAACCCTAATACTCTCCTCTGCATCTCTTCTCTATCTTCCTCTATCTACCGGCCTTCTCTATCATATTGTTAAGGAGCACTATAGAGCACGTCTATCTTAGCTCACTTCATAAGATCTGATCATCTTTAGGAACAGGTCATGAATTAAGGAATCTACACTAATTATTAAAAATTAAACAACTCACATTGAATAGTGAGCAGTCAACTAATTGATAAAGATTCCATGCTGCGTCCATAAATGAAAGACAAAGCCTGACAGATGAAAACATGTTAATAGAACAAAATAACAAATGAGAATAATCGTCTAGATAACATTGGATCATGCAGCCCAGGGAAGGGAACATGAAATCGATTACTGAATTGTATTAAAGATTCTATGTCTGGAAAATTTGGGCACGTCAACAACGTGTCCGCCGCACGGAAGTTGTGATTAGGAAGACTTTTTGATGTAATAATGCACAAAGAGAAAAGAATACAGATATATCAAGTAAAAATGCAATGCTGAAAACTTTAACAAAGACAGAAAAATCCCATACCACATGCACGCCAGCTTAATAGCCATTACCAATAAAGGGAGAACAGTACAGATTCTAAAGGGGCAAACCTATCATGTCCTTCAAATAGTTTAGGTTGAGGATTGTCAGGAAACGGGAAGACAGCATTGAATAATGTGAGATCACATATACACTTTATTGCTTTTACTGGTTGCTTATCAGATATCATCAGATCAACCTGCAAAAGATTGCAGACAATCACTAAATATGATGCTAAAGAAAATAGTTGAATACGGTAAGGGAAGGAAAAAAAAACATACTTCATGACCAATCCGCTCCCTGCTAATTTTATTAGCAATTGCTGCTCTCACTTCCTCATCAGAAGCAGCCTTCTGCAACTCTTCATCCAAAACAAAGCTGAACCTAGAACCTGAAACATCATGGAGGTAACAGAAAACAGAATGGGGTAGGATATTATTGAATGAGACTATATGCAAATTAACATTCATGCTCTCTGTTACTTCCATTATAATTTGTTATGAAAAAAACAATCATAATCCTGTAAGATTTGAATCTATCCTACAACATGCAATAGCCAGTACCCCGCTGATTCAGAAAATCTGAAAAGATGGCATAGAAATTGCGGGTAAGGATCCTACATGAAGCGCTCAAGTTGCAAGCATCATAAACAACAAAAAGGAAATTTTTATTTATGATAAAGCAAGAACATGTAATAACAGAAATAAGACTTCGAAACTACCAAAACGAATAGCTCGGAGAACACGAAGTGGATCATCCAAAAATGTCTCTTTTGGAGGTAAAGGAGTAACAATAATTCCAGCCTTTAGGTCATCAATACCTGAGTAAATAAAGAGCAAATTCAGGTGTGTCACATCAAAGTGCTATTATGACATTTGAGATTTGAGAGAGAGAGAGAGAGAGAGGTACTTACCCCTTCCTGTAAAATCTTCAACTGAACTTGTGTTTATATTATAAAACAAACTGTTTAAAGAAACCAAGACATGATAGTTATGATGGAAAAGAAACGTAATCCTCAAACAAATAATATGAAATCAACTCAAAATAAATTTGATGATCAGGGAGAAATCACATTCTTACAAGCACAAATAGGAATTTAAGGTAAACATTATAGACTTAAGTGAACTAATACAATTTCTTGCATGAAGTGAAAGCTTATAAATTTTAGCAATTAATAGAATGGGAGGAAGACAGGAGGCTTTTGTAAGCTATGCATGAAAAGTCCAAGCCGAAACAATTTTAGAAGATGGTTAAGTGAAATGAATATCACTGTTTATTTCTGTGGAAGAGGTGTTTGCCCCAATTTCGATCATTCACATAACATTTACATCATAACAAAACAGTGGATAAACTATTTTTGAGATCACATCCATTCAAACTACCTGTTGATAGTTAGATCCCTCCTATAAGCATCCTCTTCAGCAGTTCCAAACATCTGAAAGCACAAAACAGCCAGATATCAAGGTTAGACACTAATAAGAACTGAATCCATGTACTGCATTTAAGATAAGAGTATAGTTATAAGATCAACTATCAATTGTTCCCTAGATGTGGGATCAATATCCCAAGAAATACCTACAAGCTACTGGAAGGAGCTACCAAATGAAAAAGAAACAACGCAAGTATCAGTATAAACAAAGAAATGAAGGTTAAAAAGAAAAGTTGGATTAGTACCATGGTAGGGATACGGCTATTCTCTGTATAAGTTTCGGATCTCAAATTGACAAAATCAATCCATAAATCATATATCCGCATTGTTGCAGTTTCCAAGTGTTTAGATTGATCAGGATTGCTGCAACCATTAGAAAGATATGCACAAAGTTATAAAAGCTCCTAAAAATGAAAAAAATAATTAAATCAATTTAACAGCGGAGAACTAGTGGCAAGTGTTAGGACTTAGTCGATAATCTATTTATACATTGACTATCCACCTTACCCCCTCTTCCTTAGGTGCCTTAAACATTAAGTCCAAGCCAACTTCAGCCTAGAGCTAGGGCAGTAGCCTTTTAACAAATACCAATGTTCTCATTTAATTTGATCGTGCAAACTATTAACCTGAAATGCATATGTACCTCTGAATAACTCCGATGCTTCGTTGTTCTTCTCCAGAGTGCACAAGATACTCATTAACCTTCTCTGCAAACTCCCGGCCCGACATGTTATCCAATGCAATATCAATGTCATGGCAGTCCTTACCGAGAAGCTGTACAGTATAAGCACCAATAGAGGATGAGTTAGTTTGCCCTTATAAGCATCTATCACAATAATTTAATCAAGAATTCCATTCTTTGTTAATCCTATGACAAGTAGGAAGAATTGGAGCTCGGACCTTATCACGGACCCAACCGCCGGCGACACGGAGCTCAGTTTTGAGACCAAAGTGTTGGACAACATCGAGGAGGCGGCGAAAGATCTTCTCCTCTTTGTCCGAGAGATCGATCTTATCCTTGACCACCACCGCAGGTGCTCCCATGGTGCCGAGGCAACAGAAGAAGCGGCGGTGCTGGAACCCTAGAGTTCGCCGGAGATCGACGGCGACGATTGAGTTTGGTCGGAGAAGAGAGGGGAGTGAGAGTCTGTGGAGGTTTATAGGGATCAAACTGGCGGGTTTTAGGAGATGGAGAGCCATGACGGTGGCTTTTATAGCTATAGGTGTGCGGTTTTAAGGCTGCGTGCGACCGCGGAGGCGAGGGGTAGCGGATGGCATCAGCTGACGATAGCTCCACTGGACCCAATTTGGAAGGAATCTCGCCCACAAAATTGATCCGTTACTGGAGCGTACCAAATAATTATTTAGACCATATTTAAAAAAGAAATTTTGAACACAGACTTATACATTTTGATAATTTCTATAACTTTAATTTAAAATTTTTTATAATATTTTAAATAAATATTTTAGAATTCTAAAATTTATACAGACGTAAAAATTATTTTTTAAACCTACTAATTTTTTTTTAGTTCCAAATATTATTTAAAATATTTTTTTAAAAAATTTAAAATATTAGAATTATATATCATTAAAAATTATAAATTTTGCGATCAATTCTCATCTCGCCCATTTCGTTTATTGCGGGAAAACCTGCTAGAACACCAAAGAGATCCGAAATTTATGCAATAATCATGTATAAATTGAATCAATTAAAGATGAAATATGAACTTTAAAGGTTTTTAGGTTATGCTGCTCTAGGTGTTGTTTGGGACGGAGAAAGAAATTAGGAGTGAGAGAATCCTTCTTTTAATATAAATGGGAGAAAAATTAATCTAAATTGGGGTGGAAAAGGATGACAAACTATAAAAAAAATCTTGTTGATAATTTTACAATTAAAAGTATTTTAACTATTACATTTTGCTTTAATTTTTTTTTTTCCTTTCTATCCAAATAAGAAAACATTTAACTTTTTCTTTTCTTTTTTTCCCCCCTTCATATTTCTTTCCATCATTTCCAACATCTCATTCCAAACATAGTATTAATCTTTACTTTCTTGAATAAAGACAATCATTGTATTAATAGCTGTGTGCAAAAACGCTTTTCATTGTATTAATAGCTGTGCAAAAACGCTTTTCAAATGATGAGAAAATAAAAAGAAAAAAAAAAATCAAAAGATCTAGCTCAGATAGTAACCATGTTCTACCCAAGTTCTAAGAGTTCGTTCATCAGTCATCTTTTGCGCATGACTATCAGGGAGAAACCGAACCACGTTATAATAGCTTCGACCTGAGTAGAGATATGTCGGAGAATGAATTAGTAATTTGGAGCCAGAGTAAACAGAATGAATACTTGATCTTCAGCAGGTGATAGAACTACATCCTACCCTACATATGAATTAGTTCGATAAATACCACTGCGAACATATATTGGATAAAGTATATTCATCTAAACAAGATTCAAATTCTGTGTAAACAAACTTCATCTAAATGTATAACCAGAAATGAAAATTTTCACATGGTTTATACTGACAAAAAGAATAAGAAAATAGCGAAAGGCATCTTTATTGTTTGGAAATAAATGATGTTCCACAAGTTGTAGAGATACATGATAGGTATCAACATTTGCAAACAAATGCTGAAATGGACTACAAATTCCCAGCTACGAAAACTGGCTGAGGCTCGAGTGTTCTCTATCCCTTTGGACATACTCCGATGTTGCTCCAGAGGGCAAGGAGAACGAACTCTCCGAAATATCAAAAGGTGGACGCTGAAAATCATCAAACCCGCCAAAGTTGTCGAAGTTCATAGCGGAGAAGAATACGCGGTCGTCTTCAAGACCTTTAATATCAATAAAAGGGACATCATCAAAGGAATTACTATTATCTGGAAATTTAAATCCCGAGCTTCCCTCTCCATTAACAGCTTCAGCGGTTTTCTCTTCCTCTGAAGTTTCTGCAACTTTGGCTTCATCATTTGGGAGAGCGGGAGTATGACCTTGGAACAAAGCAACATGTCCAAATAACTTATCTTTTCTCGAGAAAGTGGTTCCACACGAACATATCCACTTATCTTGCCCACAGTGCTTCTCATGAGTCTTCAAATCTGCTATGACCGAGAACTTTTTAGTGTTACATCTGCTACAAGTGTAAGTTTTATCGCAGTGGCTTCTTTTATAATGGTTCTTCACACAAAGTATAGTTTTCAAAGGTTGGAATTTCTTGTGCTCTTTGTTTCTTTTGCAGCCAACAAACGGGCACGAATATCTTCTTACAGGTACATGATCTGAACAAGCTTCTTTGGCTGGCTTGGCAAGAGCTGCAGGAGTTTTGTACTCATCTCCGTGGCCTCTCATATGCATTCTTAAATTTGCATCTCTCTTGAATCCTTTCCCACATATAGTACAAAAATGTGTATGTGGGGCTAAAATTTCCTCTTTCTCCAGCTGCAAGACTTCATAAGATCCAGGTGGCAAATTTTCCCCATCTCCATCATCATCATGATCTTTAACATCGTTCTCCTCAATCATGATGGGATCCTTCATTATCTCCTCAAGTTCAGAAGAAGCATTACTTTCATCTTTGGGGAAAGACGGATTCTGCATTGAATTTGCATTAACACTGGGATTAGAGGAAGAAGAACCAATAATATCACCTAATTGTTGTCCAGCATAGTTGTTATTTGGAGATACAAGTGTGTTCTTGATCGACGGAAGGAGCTTTCCTGCGGTTGAGATGAGTTCAATTATGATCGAGGTTAGGTCAGCCTTCACAAGCTGCTGCTGAGCTGCAACTTCGTCTGTCCCAATGCAGAATCCATTTTCCTGATTAATCACGGTACGGACGATATCTTGCATCTGGTGGATCTTCTGTTCAAGAAAAGAGAGGCTTTGAAGCATAGCTCTAGGATTCCAATCCGGAGCTGAACCGTTAACATGAGGAGGAATTTGCTCAAATTGGTTCCTCTTTCCAAGTAATTGGATATTATCCAGATTCGGGGGGAATTCAGGGAAAGATTGTCCAAAGCTTGAGTCAAAACACAGGTTTCCAGAATCAAATTGGGCAAAAGATGGCTGATTTTTTTCAAGAACTTTTGACGGATCATCAATCATAGCAGAATTTTTTTTTGGTGCGTCAGATGATTTCATGATCTTGGGATGCATTTTGTGTCCCCAATTGATTCACAAATTACGACCAATGATATGAATATCTCAAATTATTCACAAACACACCTTGACCTTGCAAGCCTCAAACATAATCTTAATATTGATCTACAATCCCTCTCTAAAACTACAAATCAAATAAAAACAATTAGTAAACTCTTAATAAAAAAAAGCAAATATAATATTAAATAACAAAAAGAATCAGAAAACAGAATCAGATACCCCAAAAAGACGATCTGAAATATCAAAACTAATCCAAATAGAATATGAACACTAACCTGATCAAAGCTGACAACTTGGGACATGGATTTGGTCCAAGATCATCAGAAACCTCAGAAATTGGAGGATGGGAAGATCAGGGCAACATGAACCAGAGAGATTGGAGGCCAGAGGTGTCCTTATTGAGATGAGTAGTTTGGCAGCCATTGATTTGAAGATTTTGGGGATTCTGACAGATCGAAGATGTCACGAAATAAAGAATACAAATCGCAATTGGCTACTGAGGTAGACGGATGGATGGCTGACCCACCATTGACGAGCTCTCTCCACCAATCGAACGGGAGCTAGTTTTGACCGTGGGTTCAGTTTCCCCTTCTTTTTCTTTACAACTATTCTTCTCCAGAAGATGGGAGTAAGAAAAAAATAATGGAGCTTTGTCACTTTTGTTTATGCAGTGTTCATATGTTCCTCAGGAGCAACTTACAGCTAAAATATATACATTATACAAATAACCAAAAAATATATGGGGGCCAATCTATTTTGTGATCCAATAAATATGTTAAATTAAGAATGATTTTGGCTTGAAATCTCCAACTTTTTTTTTAAAAGAATATCGTGATGAAACCGATAATATGAGCATACGTCTCAATGGATAACTTAAATTTACAAAGAAGCTCTGCTTCAGTTCCGACCGATGCTTAAGACTCTGACCGGTTATTTTATTTTTTTCTTGCTGTGTTGCTTGTTAAAATTTCATTTCAATTAACCCTCTATTTTCAGCCCTAGTATGTTTTGTTGTTTTTATTTATTTCCAACAAAAAGTTCCAGAAGTATACTTGCTGTTTTTTTATTCCTTGCTTGTAATTTTAAGCTTTTCATTTCCAGCTCTGTTCTCTTCCTTTCCTGCTTCAATTCCTTGTTCAGCTGGCTTCCAATTTTTAGGCTCTGAATGCATACAAAATGTCTCAACGAAAGCTAACAACTACCAATTCAATTTTTACTGTACGTTTAACTCCAATTTAAAATTTTGTTTACAGTGTATACTTATACTAAATATAATAATATATATATATATATATATATATATAATTTACTAAAAAATAATTTATACAATTATCCTACATTTACCCATCAATATTATAAAATATCCTCTTTTCTTTCACTACAGATTATTCTAAAGTTTTTTTTTTTTTCCCAACATAAAGATGGGATACATGATATTATTGGCTATCCTCACATTATCCTCTTTTTCTCTGTGTTCTTTAAAAGCATAAACCAGGTCCCATGACAGCAGCTCTATATCGTCATTGTATTCTCCTATTCTAATTTGATCTTATCCCATGTATCCTTAAAATTAGTCAAACAGTTAAAATAATGGAGTTTTACTCAAAAAGCTCATACTTTATAAAATATTGACAAAAAAATCACTATTTTTGAAGATAATTTATAGAATCACTCCAAAATATATATAACAAATATTTTAAAAAAAAACTTTTAAATATAAAAACTATAGAACACATCAAATATATTTATTTTAGTATTTGAAAATTTTTCATTGGGTTGATTTGATAATTTAAAGGTGTACATTGAAAAATATGAGAATTTTTCTTTTTATATTATTCCTAAAATAATAGGTGAGGGAGCACCTTACGTTACGTTGAGGAAGAGGGACATAATACGCAATAAAACTGTAGAGAATCCGGAGGAAGAAGATAGGAAGGAGAGACGGTGGAGGGCATGACGCAGACCACACGCCCGGGCCCCCCAGAAGAAAACTACATGGACATACCGTATCATCGTGGGCCCACGCCTACGCAACGTGCGTTGGACCACTCTCGAGCCGGGAGTTCACACTTCGCAGTCTCGTTGAAAACGAGCAAAAATCTAGAAAAAGTTTGGATTGTAGCCCAACACTCGGCCCGTTTTGGAATAATTCTCGATCATGTTGGGCTTGGAAAACATGGAGCTTTGATCATTAGGTTAGTAAGAGTTAGTGTTAGTGTGCTCTATTGTTTGAGAAGAATAGGGCCGTAGAAATGCTATTCTTTAAAGTAATTTTAATTCTAAAAATTTAAAATTGATGTGATATTGTCTACATAAGTATACTTTTAATTATTTAATTTTTAATTTTTTAGAGAGAATTAATTTTTACGAGATAATTTTGAAAAATAAAAATTTTTTCAAAAAGAGTAAAATGTTCATTTAGCTCATTAAATTTTTGGACTAATATGGACAAATATTATATGAGTCCTAAAATCTTAGGATCAAAATACCCTAAATATAGAATTTCTCATAGGGATCAGGACCAAACATATCCGAACTGTATAAACAAATTCCTATTGATTCGGTGGGATTCTATTCGAGTTAATCCGATTTTTACGGTTACACAAATTAATTGGTGCCGTTGCCATCGGAAAGAAAAATATCAATTCTTTTTTTTTTTTTAAAGTTTTCTCATGAGTACTTCCACCCCCAAACGAATGAGACTAATTTCGTTTGAAAAGTAAACTAATTCTAATATTTTACTCTTAATATATATTTATTGCATGTTTGAACTCTTGATATGTTACAGAGTCCACCGATTCTAAGTTAGCTAAACAATTGAGCCAACAATAGTTGGTGAACATCAAAATTTATAATATGCAAGATGTAACAGGCAATTAAGCTAGATATAAAAGAAATTTTTTTAAAAAAAGAATAAAAAATATAAGAGGACTAAAAAGATGGAGAAAAAGATAAAAGGGAAGGGGGGGGGGAGGGAGCAGAAGTCGCCGTTGCCGTTGCTGTGCAATGTCACCGCCGTTACCACAACTCTGGAGAGGATGAAGAACAAGAGGTGGTGGACTAGCAGTCATATTTTAAATACATAACATTTTTTTTTTATCTAAATATGTAATATTATAATTTATCATTTTGAAAAGGGAAAAAAAACATAACAGAAATTTAAAAATTGTCTCTAAAAAATTAATTTTTATTCTCCCTCTCCATCTGCCGTCTCCAAATTTCTCTCTTTTTTTTTGTCAAAAAATCTCTTGGAAATAAAACTTTTGATTTGGTGACGAACACAGTAGTCTTCTTTTGCAATGTTTCAGTTACCAACCAGTTTATTTCTTTCGCCTCCATTCTAAAAAATTGGGTACCAAATTGATTGCTCATCAAACTGAAAATTTGCTTCTTTTTATCATGGAAACTTCGTCAATTATATATATATATATATATATATATAAAGCTATACTCAGTTCGATTTGAGAATAATTTTAATAAGCTAACATCTCAACTGTTGATTTATTTGATCTAATGGCGGAGATTTAATTTTATACTTAACGAAATAACGATTCACGCCGTTAAGTATTTAACGGCACCGTTAAGTGTTAAAATTAAATCTCAGCCGTTAGATTAAGCAGATTAACGGCTGAAATGTTAGCTTATTAAAGGCTATTCTCAAATCGAGCTGAGAATTAGCAAAGCACCGTGAAACTCTAATGATAATTCTGCCGAATAGGATATTATCGAGATGTAGAGACCATAGAAATACTCCGTCACACCATCGGTGAAATTGATAAAACTCGGGATATCGATGATTTGGTCGGAGTCCGGAGTTCGGTGGGTGCTCAAGTTTGAGAGGAACCTTCAACCTTGAACTTGAGAGAAAGAGTCCAATGAGCATGATGATAATTTATTCTTGTTGGATTGGATAACTTTGTTTACTCTATTTAATAACACCGAAATTCCTCCAACCACCGACTAATTTATTCTGTAAATATATCACAACAGAAGCAAAGCTAAGCTTAATGGAATGAGTAGTCTAATAGCTGATAAGAATTTTATACATAAATATATAAAACTATATATCAAAGCTATGATGTACCATCTTAAATAATTTTCGACGTGTCATGTGATGGTTATTTTTTTTTCTAAAAAAACTATATGGTAGTTACATTAATTAATAAGAATCTTAAAAATAAATCATATAACTAATTTCAAAAGTGGGAAAGGTCTAAAAATTAAAATATAAATAATTAAATTAAATTATATATAAAAATAGTTTATATATATATATAAAGATTAATATAAAAGTAGCTATATTTATATTATATAAATAATAAAATTTTTAAGTAAAATTATATCATTATACGGATATCACTATTTTTTATGCATGTCTTAAATAATTTTATATATGACTAATATTTTTATATCACACCGATATAAAACTAGTATATATATATATATATATATATATATATATATATATATATATATATTGAATAACTTTAAGTCTTGAATCATTCAGGAAGGAAGCGTCTTGAGCCAGATCATGTGGTACACACGATCAAAGGGTGGATGGCAAGAAATTGATTGGGATAATAATATACACGGGAGGGTGTATCCTTTAATTCTTTTTCTTTTAAGAGAAAAATCAAATTAAGCCGTAAATTATATGATATAAAAACTAGAGATAATATTTCCATGTTAGTGGTTAAAATATTCTCGTACAGTCTTGACCAAAAAAAGAAAAAGAAAATTACATATTAGCCCTCCCTAAATTCGCGGGCTCGCAAATTAGTTTTTGAAAATGTGAAAACGCGTCACGTGGCGACACGAAACGTGTTTGGGTTGATTCGTAAACAGCAAAAAACGGGCTGATCTGTAATTGCTAATTCGTAAACAGCAAAAAATGGACTGATCTATAATTCTTACAAAAATATAAACTCAAGATTAATTCTAATAAATTAAAAAAATAAGAAAGAAAGAAAGAAAGAAAGAAAGAAAGAAAGACCGTTTGCACGTCAGACGCAGTGTCTCCGATGGATGTTGGATAAAGCTTTAATGAGTTCTGGAAGAAGCAACTTTCTAATATCCAAAAGCTTTAGTTTTAGTCAAACGGATTACAAATTTGATGGATTAATTGCTCTTCCTAGCAACTCTCTTATTTCAACCTGCAGATCCTGCACTATATAAAATGTATGCTAATGGCTAATGTAGATTACCACGGCAGGTGGCTGGGCGTTGCAATGATAGAATGAATCTCATAAAATCTTCCTATCTTGGATTCGACTTCCGTCGTACTAGTTGTGCATAATGTTGAGCCAGTGGATGTAAGGACGTGCACCCTGGTAGATCTTGTGGGGCTCTTTTTTTTGTGTAAGATTTTTTTTTTTTTTTTTTTTTGTGATTGAGGCTCTGGTTAATCTCAGAATTCTAAGTAATGAACCCAATCAATGGTCTAGCCGATTTCGCAGACACGGCTCTACTAAGATGGATCATAATTTGGGTTGAAGCCAGAGACCTGTTGCATCATAGGGACTACATGTGTATTTTTTTTTTCTTTTTGTAATAGGAATGTTGCTGTCTTCATTGAAAGTACGCTACATCTACTGACTGACATAGGTGTAAGAAGTACAACACAAGATGCCATTGAGAGAAGTATACTCTAGGGCTTAAAACAAGCCGAGCTGCTCACGAGCTGCTCGGGCTCGAACTCGTTTAAGCTCTATTTGAGCTCGAGCTCAAATTCAGGGTCGGTTAACTGAACGAATCGAGCTTGAGCACTGTAATACTCTTAGGCTCGTGAGCCTATACGAGCACAGATGATAATGGACTTTTGAATTAAATCCGGACTGTTATAAGTTGGTTGAGCTCGAACAATGTCAACTGAGCCGAACTTGAGCTAGATAGTACTCGGTTCGAGCTCGGCTCGTTTATAGCCCTAATATACTCCGACAAGCACCGGTACATTCATGAGCGATAATACGAGAAAATCCACTAACAATCGGATAGTACACGAATGAAGGTAAACACAAAGGGGCAAAACTCTAACCGCCAAAATTACAAAACTCTTTATTATGAAAAAATATTGCATCCACCTATAATATTTCGTATCCACCAGAAAAACTTTATTCTCATTAGTATCATCGATTTGCCACTTCATACAAACACTTGAAATATGCAAAACTTTCGTCAAATTTCTGTGATACTGTTTATGGTATTTCGTTTGACTAACATTTAAGAAAGTGTTCCTCATTTTACGAGCATAAACTGGATACAATAATATTTTTTCTTATTTTAGATTTACTTAATATGTGATATTTCCTTTTTGACTTACTTTATATATTTATATATATAAGCGGGAAAAAACATATATTTGTGGTATAGCTAGAGAATATTGAATCTATTTTTAGCTGTGGCTTTCTCCAACTGTTGGCATTGAGAAGATCTGGTACTATGCCTTCAACATATTATTATTTTAGATAACTAAGGAATAAAGGATGACAGGTAAGTTCCTCCTATGTTTGGTGCAGTTTGTTTTCTTTTTGGACAAGTGTTAGATTAACATCCACATGTGTTGCAAATCCAAACTGTCATTGATCCTTTGCTACCTAGATAGCTTCACAAGCAGGGTTTCTTACCCCACCAAAAAAAAAAAAAAAAAAAAAAAAAAGAACAAAACCTCAGAATTTAAGTGCTGGCTTGAGCATTTCCATTAATGGAGATAACTGGACTAATATCACCCAATGACAAAAGTAATATTCCGGTAATAAGTTCTGATTGGAAAAAAAATCCAAAAATGATAAAATATATACAGTCTTGCTAAGGAGAAGGCTGTTTATGTATGACCTTCGGCCTAAAGAAGCAAAAATTTCAAAATGCATAAGCATAAGAGCGCAAAAGTTCGCGGAACAAGTGATCAAACTAAGCATGCCTAGAACAAGCACAAACCACACACACAACAATATATACTTAAATAGGAAAAAAAAAATAGAGATGTCACCTACCCCATTGTGTCACTAACACAAATTCGGTGCCGCTGTTCTTTTCGATCGGTAGCTACATCTTCGTGTACTTCTACAAAAGCAAGATTTTGTCAGGTGATTTTTCTCTAATTCTTTTTAGGCCTCTTTTTTTTCTTTTTCTGTTTCACTCATTTGTCAACCCCAGATATGTGCACTATATAATTTAGTAGCAAATGAGACCTTCATAGACCATATGCTGATCTTGGAAATACATTTGAAAGCTTGAGCAGCTATTATCAGACGAATTGCTTATGTATGAACTGATGGAACATAATAGATAAATTCACAAGCAGCACAAAACTCTTTCTTTTTTTCTTTTCTTTTTTTTCTTAAATTGCAAAGGACACAGAATCATTCTCATCCATATTTTGAACTTAATCTCTTAATATTCCGACATCACTGGTGTTTTCATTCAGCAAATGGTTTAGCTTAGATTGTGCAAGTACTTTTAGAAAAATGAGTAAGGTCATTCTACCATGACTCAAACCCAGAACTTTTTAGAAGGGGCATGCCTTGGCAGATTTCGCCGAATTTTTGTACTTTGTTATTTGCAACTATTGCACATTGCAAAGGATAAACTCTCATGTGCCTTGAATTTTGCTCCTTCAGGCCGAGAGTCCCACGAAAATAGCCTCCTTGAAAATATGGTTACAAATAGCTTACTCTTCCCATATTCCACCAAGCAGAACTTATTCTGTGATGATGTTGTTGCACATTGCAGGTCCTACACGTAAAAAAATTTACCATTGTCTCGAATATAATGTTAGCCATTAATGTCTAAACTCTTCTGCCTACATCTTCATATGTTGTTGTTTTCTTCTTAGGCAAAAAATGTGAGTATGCAAACATCACTTTCAATATAGTTGTCATGTTACATCAAATGGTCTACACTATATCCTGATGAACACTCCTAATCAAATCCGAAAGCCTTGTTTACATGTCAATAGTGCGCTTAAAAAACCTTAAGCAACTACTTAACTGACCCGTCATGCACTTTAGACAATTAATTAACTTCCAAACGTACACCGTTAACAGAAGGAAAATGATCATCTTCATCCATAACTAACACGATTAGATATAACTAGGATATCAAATTTATCCTTCAACGAATTAGACAAGTCTTTTCTTTTGAGATTGTCATAGAAAAACTCTGCCTGTAACAGGCCCACCTATCTTGACCATCATATTAGGTGATTACAATCTCAAACATTGTATGAAGAGTCCAAGACCATAGTGAGGGGGACCATATAGAGTCCTTGTTCAAGAATAAGGCTACCTAGTGTGTCTATGAACAAGTTACCAATATTTGGCATAGTTTAGTGGATGTGTATGGTGAGGGGTCTCCCAAGTTGAACTAACTTGTCTTATAAAGAAAAGGTATATGTGGGATATTTATTTGTCTTTGTTTTGCATTATATTCGTATTTTATCTGCAAGTTGGTGTCCTACATCTTGGTACCTTGATTTCTAAGACATACTTTTCATATCATAATCCTTCCAAACCCTAGGTGTCTAAGAGAGAGAAAAGGTGTAGAGAGAGGTGAAGTAGCTAATAATGCAGATAGCTTACATTCTACACTTGAAACTAACAAGCCCCCCTCTACAATCTGGCTAAACTTCACTCTAGAGGTCCAAAATGGGCCATCCATGCAGAAAGGTCCTTGCACACACACACACACATAGAGAGAGAGAGAGAGAGAGAGAGAGAGAGAGAGAGAGAGAGAGAGAGAGAGAATGATTGTTTGTATCATACAAGACACCCTTGAGAGTCTTTTCCACATGGCAGGATGTCAGCATCACCAAGTGTATGGTCGGCCAAAGGTCTGGGAATAATAGCTGGATTGCTGGTGAAAATATGAAGGAACAATTAACATTTATCTTAGAACAATGCTATTAAATTTAGTTCGTGGAATTGTTTGCATAAATGATCCACTTGGCGTTTTAATCATATATATATATATATATATATATATATATATATATATGTTCTTGGTCAAGGAATACTGCAATGTGTATAAATCTATCAATTTGAAAGAAACTTGAAAAATTATTAGGTAATTAAAGTAGTATGTTGCATGAATCTCATTACTTAGATGCAAATACAAAAAGAATGAGAATCCCATACAAGTGTAGTTGTCAATAGAAATGTATATGGTCCACATCGACATTGCAAGCTATCTATTAAGAGCGTTGTTACAGTTCATGAAGTTATTAAAGACCCAAAGGGTCTATTTTTTTGCCGAAGTTTGGATTTTTTTCGCCAAGTAAAGTTAGAAAAATTGAACTTTTAGCAAGTCTGGGATCGAATATACTTGTGCAAATAACTTCTTTAATCTAATTTAGCTCTCATGAAGGTCGAGCATCAATCTATAGGTATGTAGGTCTTGTAAAGCACTAAGATTAATAATTTCATGAGGGGTGTTTAAAGTACAATCTTACACTCAATGTCGTCTAGAGAAAGAGTTGCAGTTAGAGGCTAAACTATTGCGGTCGTACAAAAGAAAATAAAGATAGGAACAATGCTGATGTAATAACTACTGTTGCATAGAGCAGACAATTTTCTTGTTTACTCTTTCGGGAGAGATTTCGGGCTCCCTGTTTTAGCTACATTTATCTTAATGTGCATAAAATGTTAAGTAATATCTAGAGAAAAGAAGAGTTATAGGTAGAATAAGAGAGAGAGAGAGAGAGAGAGAGGTGGTGGTGGCTTGGGGGAAAATTTTGTGGCGCCGTCCAAATCTGAGAGTTTAGTTCTACAGCCATCGCTTTCCATTCGCCACCCCACGCGCAATCGATGGCAGACTCTCTCTCTCTCTCTCTCTCTCTCTCTCTCTCTCTCTCACATTCTCTCTCTCATTCATTTATATATATATATGCTTGCCCACTCTTCACCTTGCTAACTTGTAGCAAACATTCTCTTCAAGTTTATTAGAGCTTCCCTAGATAGCGACTATTCTTCATAAACGTTTCTCCAACATCTGCAGATCCATCAGCTCCAGCCAGCACAGTTTCCAGTGAGCAATATTTTAGGCCCTGACTTTTTTTATTTTCTTCTTCTTCTTCTTCTATGTACTGCAAATTTTGCAATAAAGGGGGGATGAAGTATGTAAAATGCTTCAGTTATACAGATCTGAGTTGAAATTATGAAGAACTTATTCTTTGTAATATGTAACTATGTATGTCTGTTAATGGTCCTAGAATTAGAAACCTACTACTTTCAAAAGAAACAACGAAAGGTGTGATGTTTTCTTTTATGGTGCTTGTCTGAACGCATTCTCTACCATGGAGTGCACTCAAAGCAAGAAAGAGAGAAAAGCATGCTTTTCTAGCTCTTCAATCTTCAAAGTCAATATTCTCGTCTCTTTTACTTTACATCCAATTCAAAAATATATGTAAAAAAAGAAATTAAAAAAAAAAGAAAAAAAAAATAATCTAAGCCTTTTAGGGTTATTTTTTTTTCTTCATTAACAGAATGAATACATGCCCAAAATTATTTTGTGGTTGTGAAGTCATATTGGGTCCCTTAATCCGACTATCCCTTTCCAAATTGCAGGTGGTAATCTGAGGTTTGAGGTAGGTAAACATGGAGGTAGACTCATGTGTCCCACCAGGATTTAGGTTCCATCCCACAGAGGAAGAGCTTGTAGGGTACTACCTTACTAGGAAGGTTGCTGCCCTAAAGATAGATTTGGATGTGATTAAGGACATTGATCTCTACAGAATTGAGCCATGGGATCTCAGAGGTATTTTCTACATTTCAAATCACATGCATGATATTTATACACACATAATGGTATGTGTGTGTGTGTGTGTGTGTGTGTGTGTGTATATATATATATATATAATTATAATTATAATTAATATATTATAAATTGTATGTATGTTTTGAATTATAATAGACAGATGCAAGCACGGATACGAGGAGCAAACGGAGTGGTACTTCTTTAGCCACAAGGATAAGAAGTACCCGAGCGGGACGAGAACGAATAGGGCCACCGCAGCGGGGTTCTGGAAGGCAACGGGGAGGGATAAGGCCATTCTTGCCAAGAGCAAGATTATAGGGATGAGGAAGACACTTGTGTTCTACCAAGGCCGGGCTCCTAATGGAAGAAAATCCGATTGGATCATGCACGAGTACCGTCTACAAACAAGCGAGCATGGGCCCCCTCAGGCAAGTCTTTTGATTTTGTTGGTTCGCAAAATGAACCCTTAATTGATCCGGTACAATCAACTATACTGAATTCCTATAGAGTGATATTTTAAAAACTTTCAATATAAAATTTATCATTTTGGTGAGATCTATAATATTGATATTTAAAGTTGTTAAAAAAATAGATATTTTGGAACTCTAAAATTATAGTAGGTTTAAGAATTATTTTAAAACCTTTTAATACTTTGGAATCCTAAAATATGTATTTATAGATTTTTTTTGGAAAAAAATTATTGAATGTCAAATTGTAAATCTCATTAAAATCAATAATTTTAATGTTGAATTTTTTTTTTTTAAATATGATTCTCGATAGGATTTTATACAGTCGAATATACCGTAATATGATAGAGTCGGACCGAAACATTACACTTGTTCTTTATGGGAAATTGTTTTACAATCAGTCCCTAGGTGTTGATCTGGTTATTTTTTTCAGTCATATTGTTAAATCATGTAGCTTTCATGTAGCTCAAATACTAAAGCTAGCTCTCTAAATTTCTCGCAAAAATTTTGAATTATATGCTGCTTAGAAGGTTAACTTAATTGATTTTGGAAGACAATTGGGAGATCTAGCATTATTTGTCATGTAATAACGCAATTAATATTATAATACCATGGTGTAGTTTTTAACGAATACTAGAGTCTTAATTCTTGCTTCCCCCATATTTAATTTCCCCCAAACTTCATGATTTTGAAGTGAACTTGAATGATCTTTTTTGGGTGAAAAATTGGGATCATTGCACTTTTTTTAAAGCATGCTCATGTCAGTCCCGTGCTCGCCGGCATGAGACCGTAATACTGAATTAAACCTGGAATTAATATAATGAATGGATCTTATTAGAAAATACATGTCTTGGACCACTATTAATTTAACTTATGGGTTTTCTTTAAAAAAAACCCTGTTCTGCAAACTCTGTCAAAGAAACCCACAAGTTTTTAAAAATTTAAAAAGCTACTCCAAAATACACACACAGACACATATATAAACAAAATAAATTTTGGAGAGCTGTATAATTTTTGTGCTCAAAATTTTTCAAAAATATGCTTCTAAAAATAGCTGTTTTAAGATTTTAAAGTTTTTTTTAATCAGTATGCATGCACTTTGGAGGCGCATCACAACTATTTAGATTCGTTTTTTTTTTTTTGAAAAACATTAAAGACAAAAGTTATAAAGCAAATCAAATTCTATAGTTTTCGTATACAAAATTTTAGTTGATTTAATAATCTTAAGAAAAAGTGTTACTTGGAAGGACGTCACAAAACCACTGATATTAAATTATTCCTTAATTATCCTATAATTTGCAGGAAGAGGGATGGGTTGTATGCAAAGCTTTCAGAAAGCAAGTTCCTAATCAGAGACCTTATTGCAACACATTCATTACTCCAACATATTGCACCAGAGATCACAGCAACTTCATCTCCGACGACATCTACAGATCGAATCGATTCCTTACGAACACTTCATTCTCAGGTGCAAATTTCCACCAAGATCAACAGCAACAACTAGGATTCACTGGGGATCTAAATTACATGACTGATATTCCTCACCTGGATAGTCCTAGTTTATCGACAAGCTTAGCCCCTAATGAAAGCTTGAAATCTGAGTGCAACAGCAACAGGAATATTAATGAATTTGGAGGACAATTTCTTGATTGGAAGGTTTTGGACAAACTACTTGCTTCTCAGTTAACTGAATCTGCTTCTTGTTCCAACACCATTACTGATACAGCAGCTGCTTTGAATTGTGAAGCTGCTGATCAGAACCACGAAGACCACTTCTTTGCTTCTTTTCACACTTGAAATATTTTCTAATATCTCTCTCTCTATCTCTCTCTATATATATCCTATGTTAATTAATAATATTGAAAATCTGCAGCAGGATGAATTATGAGTCGAGAAAACTGTGCTGTAACTCAAAGGGGGTTAGACATTTGATTCTGTAATATTGATAAGGTTAACTTCAAAAATTGGCTAGCTGGATTTGACTTTTTTATTTTTATTTTTGAGTTGTGGTTGTAAAGGGAGAAAACCACAACTTTTACAAAAAAAGACTCATGGGTAAATCTATTGTGTATGAGGAATTGTACCATTTTTAATTGACTTTAACTGATTTTAATGAGTATTTTACCATTTTATTGGTTTTCAGTTTTCTTTTTTCCTACTTGTTTAGAGTTGAGAAGAACTAATCTGAAACTGTATTTAGTCAACTTGGTGAAATATCGCATTCTCAACCTGTCTCCATATTGCATCTGTTATAATGATGCTAGCCACTAAAAAAGTGCAAATATGATGAACTTATATAATAGAAGTTACCAACAAATGCTGGCGTAGTTGTTAATAAAGCTGGGTTCTGAGGTTAAGGAATCTCTATAACAAGTTAAAATGTTCGAGCCCGCAGTAAGCACTTTTTAGAAGAAAAATAACTAAGACCGCTCTATCTCCTAATGAGATTAATCTCACTCTTGTAGAGGCGGGGATACTCGTGGGGAAAATCTATTATCCGGACTTCTTCTCTAAAATGAACATAAACAAATAACCATCCTCTCCAATCTTTTCATTTTTTACAGTTGTGCAAGTCTTAAAAAAGGAGAAAGTTGGAGGTACAACAATGCTTCATTCAATAAGAACAGTAAAAACCGAAGAATACATGTTGAGATGGAAATATTTAGGGAAGATATATCACATCAAAACAAGATAGCATGAATTACATGGTTCTTTTTAATATATATATATATATATATATATATATATAGACACACACACACACACACACACACACGATAGGGAGAGGAATCGTAAATAATAATCTTTCTACAATTGAGAGAGGATACAAATGATTCATAGTGCATTTTTTGCATGCACTTGATTATGGAAGCAACAGCCACAGATAGGCAAACATATATAAGTTCCAATCTTCCTTGAGCATTTCCAAATTTGGAAGTAACTTGTTCTACATGTTATACATATATAGCCTATATAATACCATATTATATATAATTCCATATTATAACTTCCATTTATGCTACTGTCTAATATATAGTGCACTAGCATCTGGTCCATTTTGCCATGTATAATTCATTTAAGTTGCCAAGACCCCTCCTTGTTTGTTAAACACAAGCCAGTGCTTGCTATGAGTTTAATTGTTGTAACTATCGTTCACAATCTGCATGCAACCGACATAATTTTCTACAATAATCTTAAAAGTAGCCAAGTCATCATGAACAGTGGAAATTCACATTGCATAAATATAATTCTAATAGCACGGGTACAACATAGGGGATGCTGTTTGTCACCCTAATCGGTGGTGACTAGGATAATAAACTCGGACCTCTCAGCATTTTCTAACTCAATAATTAAATACTAAAATTGATTAAACATATATAACCGAGAAACCAACTGACTTACGGATATGCTAGCTTGGAAAGCTTTTGAACTACTATTGAGTTTGTATTTATTGTTTGATATTAACGCAAGGAGACAAAAAAAAAAAAAGGATTTAGGGAATTACGTCCCTCCCTTTCCCAAAAAGAAGGTGATAGCTCTTTTTTCTTTTTCTCATTTTCGTAAACTAGAAAAAAGAAAATTTTGACTGAGACAAAAGAAATATTTTCATTATTACTATTATTTTTTGAAAAATTACACTATGAACCGTGTTATGAAGATTCATATATTTTTAAATTAGGTCCATTGCATGTATCAATGGAAACATCTTGTTTTGATTCTGCAACACCTTTGATTTGCTTTCTCTTTGTGGGCATGAATGAACTTTATTATTGATTAAGTCGCAAGCATTTTGGGACCCCAGAGTTGGTGCCAGCAGACGAAAACAAACAGGACCACTTCTTTTATATAAATAAATAAATAAATATATATATATATATATACACACACACACACATACTAAAGCGCAAGAGAAAGCTTATTGAGGCATCATGCAAAGCGTTTATGATAGATGGTTGAGACTTCTATACAAAGGGGAGATTTTAAGTTCGAATTTTACAAGTATCATCCGTAAAAGTGAAAAAAAAATTATTTCCTTTGTATTTTGTGGAGGATAAAATAGACCTTCTGAGCTGTCTAGATCGAAAGGCTGGACTCTTCGGTTGGTAGAACATAGATTGGTGTCGCATATGGATTTATCTATTATGACGATTATACAAAAGTGGGAGGGTTATGTGTAGAGTTTTTTCACAATAATCTCAAAGAAAAAAATTGTTGTATTTTATATCTTCACATTAATTATCCAATTAATAGTATGATATATGGATGGTTATATAACTTTATATTTTGCTACGAATTAACCCAAATATTTTTCCAATATTTTTCATTTTTTTTTGCAAATTGTTATGATATTTGATAACCAATTCGCATATTTTTTTCCTCTTTTTCCCCTAAACAATTAGCAACACTTCCACCTCTCTTTATTTCTTTCTCCCTCTCATTCTATCCATTCATTCTCTCTTTCTCTCCCTTTCTATTCATCAGCTAATAGCTACTTCCGGCTTTGAAAAGTGATGTCTCCGATTTTGAAAGGATAATGCCCGCCCTTTGCTCCACCGCGTGCAGTGATAACAATTTATTATTTCAAATTCTTCTTAAAAAATAATTGAGTGGGCTTTGGTTGACCTCAATGGCTACTTCTTGTATCCGACAATGTCGGAGGATAATTTTGTTTTTTTTTTATTCTATTAATTTTATGTGTTCAATTATTTTTGTTATTGTTGTTGTTATTTTGGCATACGATCGCGGGTGCATCGTCTACTTAGTATTTATATAATCTGGAATCACGATAAAAATATTTGATTCAATGGTCCAGTATATATATAGTTCTTCAATACTTGAAAATATTAAGAAAAGATGGAACAAATTCTTTAGCAAATTTGTGAAGATGAAATAAAAACATGGGTCTTATTGGATTTATAATAACATAATATTTCTATTATATTTTTGTACATGGCTTTGACTATAAGGTAAAGGACAGAAAGTACCGCAGGTGCTCATCCGTCTTCAAAGGCGTCGTGAGTGATAATTTTTACTCCTCTTCATTTTTATTTGAACGGTACTTTGTAAAGAGATTTATTCGTACTGAGTGAACTTATGATAGAATCTCTTATATGCGGTCATCGCAAGTGACTATCCTCGTATTTTACTCATCTAACGTCAGCTTAAGTTGACGTGGTTTTAATTTTATACAGATAATATCTTATTCTTAAAAAAAATCATAAAAAAAAAAAGGGTCATCAGAGGATAAGATCTGCCGAAAGTTTGTTGGATGAAAAACAAGAAGCAATTCCATTCACCACCACCATAACCAAGTCAACAACAACAACAAAATGCTACTCTTTTTTTGTAATTATAAAATATATATCATAATCATCATTTGCATGCATATTAGTGCTTTATATAGATCCTCATCCATTCTAGGATTCTCAAAAATATTATATAACAAATTAAATCTAATATATTACCGACCTCGCCTGTGGGCACAAACAATATTGATGGCGATCGCAACTTTTTTAGCTTGTTGAAGTCCCATGCATATGCATATGCTTCCAGGAATTTTAGAACTTTGTTATTGTTCATAATTCTCACGTATTTAATATGATCTATAACTTTTATTTCAATTTTTTTTTAAAAAGTATTTATAACAGATTTGGACGTAAAAAAATAACGTATTTCTAAACAAAAATTTATGTGTAAAGCAGGGGTTGATTTATAAGTTTTCCATGTTTCAATTATGAAATAATTGAGAAACTTTTTCTGATCTCTTTAATTCATCCATGGTCGACCGACTATGACAATGGAGAAAATCAAGAATGGAAACTGCTTTTTCTTGCTGATTGATAGGAGTTGATTGTTCATGTCGTGTGCTAGTGGGGAGTGATAGTGATGGATTAATGATTTTGTTGAATTTTTAATTTTATTTTTCAATAATTCCCAGTGCTAATCGAATAATCACAAAATCTTTACAGATGCTATTATTGGTTGCTTAGGTATTTCGTTTGCCTAATCATGGATTTTATTGCTAGAACAATGAGCACAAACTGAGTTCATCAGTAAAATTTGATAAATATTATCCTCAAATATTTGCTAACTTTTTCTTTCATTCATTATATTCCCGAAGAATTAACTCCAAATATTTACTTTTATGAGGAAATAGGTTCTTTTTTTGGTCATTGACCGACGACTTCGGTTTCTACCATACATCTCAATCGAAAACGAAATACGTTAAGGTTAAGTCCATCCAATTCAAATATTATTAAAATTCAAATTCCTAACATATCATTCATAAGGATCAGGACATAATCTCTTTCTACCACCCAATCGTAACTAACTTGACCAACGTTAGTTAGTAAAAAAGGTCTTAATCAACTAATCATGTGCATAATTTTTGTACTGAGATTGAAAAATGATTAAAAAATAATTACGATCTTCGATTATATATCTCGATATAGAATGGAACACATTAATGCTTAAATCTCTCATATCCATATTCTTGCTAGGATTCAAATTTCTAGGCACTTCATAAAAAAAATTAAAAAAAAAAAAAATAAATTTATGGCCTGTATTTCATAAGGCCAAGATCATAGTCACCTTTCAGTACTTAATTACGCTAACTAACTGAACCAATACTGATAGATATGAAAAAGATGTTAATCACTGGTCCTAGTATATAAATTCTTGTACTAAAGAATGAAAATGATTTGAAATACTAGTTATCACTCTAGTAAACAGTCATTATGTCCTCCAAAATTTTATCCATCCATAGCGTATACTTAACTCGGGACTTATGAATTATTACCAGCAAAGATTTAGAAAGTACTGGATGAACTTGGCCTGCATTTCTACAGTGGGCCAGCCGGCCCGCACTGGCCTAAATTTATTAAAAAAATAAAAAAATGGAGTGGCCTGCTTGGCAGAGCTCCTAGCCAAGGACCCCTGCTAGGAGCTTTGCTGCTCGCGGCGTGCATCACACGTGCATGAGAAACAAAAATAAAAAATATTTGTTGTACAGGCCGGCCAGCAGATTAGCCTGTGAGCTGTCTCGGCCGGTCAGCGGAGGCTGAAATTTAGGGACTTGCTTGCAGCCCGCACGGATCGTACGGGCTGCCGGCTAGGTTTTTAAATCTCTAGTTACCGATCCCGGCATATGTCTTGCTAAATGGACAATGATAAACGTCATTTACAGTATGCTCATCTGATTATTGTTCGTAGGCGACGTTGATTTATAGTCCATAAAGGCCTTTTAGGAAATTGGGTCATGCAGTGGTGAAGCCCAACTACACTCAAATTGTGTAATGGCCCATCCAATGTTTGAAAGACTATTCATGGTTAAAGTTGGGCAATCTTTATCCCGGTGTAACCCGTTAAGGACTAATGCTAGCTCTTTTACTTTTGTAATGGCCTAATGCTAGCTTCTTCTTCTTCTTCTTCTTCTTCTTCTTTTTTCCCTTTTTGTGTTTTTGTTCATTTCAACCTCTAATATATCAGGAGTGGTATGGATATCACAGCGGATGGAATAAGAGCTTAAGAACTCTCCTCATTCAGCTTTAAATTTTCATTCCGTCAATTTGAATTCTAATTAAACGAGCGGCAACGATAACGCACACGTATGTCCTCTCATATAAGACGGAGAATTTTGTCTAAATATCGAGATTTGAATGATTGTCTCTTCCTGAAATAGAGTCGTGTCCGATAAGAACATTACCCATTTCATGGTTAAAGTTGGGTAATATTTATCCAGAGTAACTCATCAAGGCCTAATGCTTCCTCGTTTTTTTTCCCTTTTGTGTTTTGTTTATTTCAACCCTAATCTATCAAGGTGGCAGGATGTCGCAGCGGATGAATAAGAGCTTAAGAACTCTCCTCATTCAGCTTTAAATTTTCATTCCGTCAATTTGAGGTCTAATTAAACGAGCGGCAACGAATAACGCGCACGTGCGTCCTTTCATAAAAGACGAAGAATTTTGTCTAAATATCGGATTCAAGATTGTCCCTTCCGGAATAGAGTCGAGTCCGATAAATACATCACCCATTTCATGGTTAAAGTTGGATAATCTTTATCCGGAGTAACTCATTAAGGCCTAATGCTTCCGTGTTTTTTCTCCCTTTTGTGTTTTGTTAATTTCAACCCCTAATCTATCAGGGTGGCAGGATATCGCATTGGATAACTAACAACTTAAGAACTCTCCTCATTCAGCTTTAAATTTCCATTCCGTCTATTTGAAGGTCTAATTAAATGAGCGGCAACGATAACGCGCACGTTCGACCTCTCATATAAGACGGAGAATTTTGTCTAAATATCAGATTCAAGGTTGTCTCTTCCTAAATAGAGTCGAGTCCGATAAGAACATTATTCATTTTATGGTTAAAGTTGAGTAGTTTTTATTCGGCGTAACTCATTAAGGCCTAATGCTAGCTTGTTTTTTCTCCTTTTCGTGTTTTGTTCATTTCAACCCCAAATCTATCAGGGTGGCAGGATATCGCAGCGGATGAACAAAGGCATAAGAACTCTCCTCATTCAACCTTAAAATTTTATTCCGTTTTAATTAAATGAGCGGCAATATAAGACAAAAAATTTTACCTTAATATCGGATTCAAGGTTATAGAGTCGAGTCCGACAAGAATATTACACACTTCTCCCAAAAAAACAAAAAAAAACCCCATTCTGCCATCGCTTTTGAACCTAACCTAGTAACCTATTAATTACATGTTAATATTTCATATACTAACTTTATTTTATAATAATATAACTTTTAATTTTGCCACACTATTATACTTTATATCATATAATAATACTATGTTACGGTGTCCTTCAATTAGATACAAATATTACTAAAAAAGAAAATCCAAAAAAAGCCAAATGATATTCCTTTGTAGTAAAGATTTTTATAAGACTAAGAAAAAAGGACTGCATGGTGACTCCTGTTACTTCTGCATGTATGGACGTCAGATCAATCAAAACTTATTCGACTATAAATATGGTCATCATAGAGGACTACAGAATGTAACTTATTTTAGAAGATTTTGCGTAATGTATAATACTAAAATATAAGGAAAAAATTTAATAGTATTTTATATCTCAATATAATTATTAATAATTACAATAAATTTAATTATATGTAGTATTTATCATAAATAATATATTGTTTATATTCCGTAAGAAGTTTTAAATCGTTCTATTTTTTGTTTCTTTGAATTTTTTATATGATTTTTCAGATTATATCCTTTTATTTATAAATTTATCTTTTTAAGATCTTTTTATTATTAATATTTTTTTATAAAAAAATTATACAATAGATGAGTATAATCGAGATGAATAAAAATACTTTCTAATTATAAATTTTAAAAATAATTTTTAATTAGTTTTGTCATCGTCCACTAGTTATAATTAGACTCCCAAGAATTTTTCTCATTGTTTTACGGTAACTTATTTAGTTAAGTTAAATAAATAAGTTTGCTTAGAAATATATACTCAAATTAATTTGGTATGTTTGGTTTCGATGTTAAGTTAAAAAAACTTTCTGGAATTTATTTTGAGCAAAATAAAATTTATTTTGATTATGCCCAGAGTGTTTAGAATAAATGGTCGAATTTTTATCTCATTTCGCAAAAGTTTCATATTTAAATTCTACAAGTATTATTTAAAATACGAATAATTTATCTTTTTAACATTCTATAGAAGATAATACGAACTTTTGGACCTGGCAAGATAAAAGAATAAAACTCCTTAGTTAGTGAAATATAAATCGATATTATATATAGATTTAACTATTATGATACTCGTATAAAAATATACTGTTTATGGATAGAATATTCTCGGAATATTAAAAAAAAAAATCTATTTTATCATTAGGCAATTTATTTAACTTAGTTAAAAGTAGTCTTAACAGGTCATATCCGCATAGGTGTTGTCCTTGGTCTAATTTAAAATTGAACTTAATATTTTTTTCAAAATAATAATAATAATAATAATTTGGCAAAATACTTTTTTAAGCCCCTAAATTTTACAAAAATGTAACTTTATAATCCTAAACTTTAAACTGTACTCGCGATAACCCTGAATTATGAAAAAACGTCCACGATAATTTTGCTGTCAGTTTTTCCGTTCACCGCCGTTAATTTGCTGACGTGACAGTTTTTAAATTATTTTTTTATTTATTTTAATATATATAAAGATATATTAAAGTTGATTATAAAAAGTACATATAAAGACATATTTGTCCCTCTACAAAGTTAAAAAAATTAAAAATTGATTAAAAAATAACTTAAAAACTACCACATCAGCGAATTAACGGCAGTTGACGGAAAAACTGACGGTAAGGTTATAATGGGCGTTTTTTCGTAGTTCAGGATAGGGGTGAAAACGAGCCGAGTTCGAGTCGAGTACCACTGTGCTCAAGCTCGGCTCGATTGGTTTAGCTCGAGCTCAAACTCGAACTCAAGCTCGACGAGCTTCAAGGCTGAGCTCGAACTCGACTCGACTCGACAAATCTAAAACTCGAACTCGACTCGAGTCTCGATTGGTATTCAACTGAACCGAGCTTAAGTCGATTCGGAGCGAGCTCGACTCGAAGCTCGACTCGATTGAAATAGAAATCAAGCTCGAGTCGAGCTCGAACTCTTACTCGTTTAAATAATTTTGTGTTTATAAACAAATATTTGAATTAAAATATCGCTCGTTTAGGGGCTCGCGGCCTCAACGAGCCGATCTGAATACCAAACCCAATGGTGCCTCACAATACCCATCCCATACACTGCGTTTTACCCAACTAACTTAAAATGTTCTCATAAACCTCATGACGGGTCCTCTCTCCTGAATAAACTGCCCTCAAGCGGGGATCTCCCTCAACAGCGAGCACAATTCCTTAAGCCTTGAAAATCGCCGAGTAACACAATGCTCAAGCTCGGCTCGTTTAATTACTCGAGCTTGAATTCGTGCTCGAACTCGACTCGAGCTCGATAATAATCGAGCCCGAGCCGAGCTTAAACGAGTTCGAGCCCGAGTTACTCGTGAGCAGCTAAACGGCTCGTTCTTCAGCCCTAGTTCAGAGGATTATCGCGAGTACAGTTTAAATTTTAGAATTATAGAGATACATTTTTGTAAAATTCAGAGGCTAAAAAAGGTATTTTGTCTAATATTTTTAGATTGAAGTTTGATACTTTTGTCATCAATATTCTTTTTCCAAACGGCTAAAACAAGCATTTAATAGTGAAAATTGAAATTTTTAAGAAAATAAAATATTCCTAAAGGTTTGCTGCACAGCAAAGTATGTACAAAAGATGCACTTGTTACTTTTAAAATATGGATAATTCCATATCAGTCCCCTATCTTGAAAGTTATTTCGGATCAGCCCCTGAAAACGCATATTCAGGGGCTGATCCGGCAAAATCAAAACAACGGGGGCTGATATGGAATTATCCCTTTAAAATATGGATACTACCTGTTTCAAAAATATGTTACTACCTGTTTCAAAAGGTTGATATGTAGTTTGTTTCGTATGGTATTTGATTTTAAATATTATATATATGGTCCATGTTTCAAAAGACTATTATATTATTTTTAAAAGTTTTATTTTTTAATATTTATTTGCAATGTGCTTTGTGTCTGTACTTGATTGGAGGTATGTGTTTAAATTTATATTCTAACAACGTGTATGATTGGGCATCGCATGCCTATATAAGTATATAACAGTGTGCTTAAGTATTTAATTATTCAGATCGAAAAATCATACAAAAATAAACTCCTCCTATGGAAACGACTTTTTTTTTTTTTTTAAACAAACCAAATGGATAATTTGGCCTAAAAAATTATGAAAAATGCTTGAGAATACGAATTTTTGCACGAATTTACGCACAAAACTGATGAAAACGCCCTCCGTAATCTCAAGTATTAACCAAAAATATATAGGGATGTCCTATTGTTTCATAAGTAATTATCTAAACTAGTATTTAATATATATATATATATATATATACCAAAAATATATAGGGATGTCCTATTGTTTCATAAGTAATTATCAAACTAGTATGTAAAAGATATAAGTATACTTAAGACATAATAGTTTGACATCTATATATTCTGATATAATATATGTTTAATTATATTAGACTCTTCAAGTATTTACTAGCGGACGACGTATCCGTGATATATGTACTAAAAGTAATTAACAATTATTTTTAAATTTTATAATTAGTAAAATTATAACTTTTTTAATTTATAATTAGAAAATATTTTTAATTTTATTAATTGTACCAATCTATTACATATCATATTTATTCAAAAGAGAATAAACAAAATTATCTTAAAGACATAAAAAAAATATAAATTTACAAATAAAAGAAATTTAACTTGAAAATAATATTAAAAATATAGAGAATATAACAATTTTATAATTTTGTACAGAACATAAACCACCGCATAATATTTATGATAATATTGTATATAATTTAATTTAATAAACTATGAAATAATTATATTAGAATATAATAAATTATTATTATTATTATTTTACATTTTAGTATTATTGATGATGAATTCTAAAAATTGATTAATAAATCAAAATGTAGGAACTTTCCTACTATCTTCCTCCCCACATAAGAGACAGAGAAGAAATCATCACCTCCACCACTTCCTTCCTCCTAGAAATCCTGGATCCAGCTCGTCCGTGGGCCCTTCAAAATATGTCTCTTTCTTTCCCTTTAATCCTGTTCTTCCGTTGACCTTCAAATTAAGCCATTATCATTAAAAAAAAAAAGGCTAAAACCCTCCCCATTCATCATAAAATTCAATAATCTATATATTACAAAATAAAAAAATATTTTTAAAAATTTTTAATATTAAAATATATATCTTTGCTAAAACTTTATAACTTTTTATAATTTTCAAAATAATTATGTTGGGCTATAAAGTTTAAAAGAATTTTAAAACTATATTTAAAATCTGCTCCAATTTGTTAAATTTAGAACTCAAAAAATATCTAATTAAAAATATTTCACGAAAATTTTTAAATATAAAATTATAAATCATCTAATTTATAATTTTTATGTTAATTTGTTTAAAAGAATACTTTCAAAATTCTGTTTCGCTTTTTTACTACTTAAAAATTGGTGGATTGTTGGGACTGGCATTACTCATGATCATTATTAACAACAAATTTATTATATTCCATGTGAATTTATATGATCCACATTAAAATTATGCTAAAATAAAACACGTTTTCGGTTGAAAAATCATCCAGCTAGGTATTTTCAATGGGTTGTACCCAATTTAATTAAGAGTTTCTTTTCTTTCTAAATTTTGTTTTACATCAAGGAAAACTCGTATATCAGCCCCTACTTGAATTTTTTTTTTTACAAATAAATATCTAATTTACAATCCATTATTTTTGACGCCCCAAACAATATATTAAAAATATTTTTAAAAAATAATAATATAAAATTATAAATCATTAAAAATATTTTATTTAAAATTTTTTAAAAATAGGTATTTGGAGGCTCCGAAATCTTAACAGATTAGTTAATCAAAGAAGCTATAACAAAAAAATATTTATGTAAAACTTTTTTTAAAAAGTATTTATATAATAGTTAAAATATTCTTACATGAATTTTTGGACAAAAGCTAGATTATTTAGAACTTATTAAAACATAATTTCAAATCTTTTTGGAAGAGTCTGTAAGAAAAAATTACATAAATATTCAGAAATTTTTAAAAGCTTTATAGTTTTTATTTATTTTTTTGAACTAAACGTAAATAACCAGCTGCTGGATTCCATGAAAGGAGCACACCGGATCTAAACACTTGATTTATATAATTCTTGTTTTAATGTTAGAGAATATTATATTTTATACCTCTTACTAGCTATTCGACTAGACTTAATTAACCCAAAAAGCTCAAGTCTTTGATGTGTACACATCCATCCATGATCAATCTCCCCATATTCTCTGCTACAAATCCCATCAAGATCCATCCAATCTTTTGATATTCACCATACAATTCATAAAATCCCATCATCCTATCTGCAAAAGCACCAAATTTACCCCAAATTTATCATCTTTCTGCAATGAGCCAGCCTCCACCACCGTCGCAGCCCCAGCCGCCGCATCCGATGTCGCAACAGGCGGCGCCTCAGCCGTCGACGGCGCGTCCGGCGTCCGTTCTCCCCTACAAAACTGCTAACTTGCGCGACAACTACCGCATCGGAAAGAAACTCGGCTCGGGACAGTTCGGAACCACGTACCTCTGCACGGACAAATCCGACGGCCGAGCATACGCCTGCAAATCGATCCCGAAGCGCAAGCTCCTCTGCCGCGAAGATTACGAGGACGTCTGGCGCGAGATCCAGATCATGCACCATCTTTCTGAGCACCCCAACGTTGTTAGAATCAAAGGAGCTTATGAAGATGCTCTGTTTGTTCATATAGTAATGGAGTTATGTGCAGGTGGAGAATTATTCGATAGAATTATTCAAAAAGGGCATTTTACAGAACGAAAGGCAGCTCATCTCATCAAGACAATTGTTGGTGTTGTTGAGGCATGCCATTCACTTGGTGTTATGCATAGAGATCTTAAGCCAGAGAATTTTTTGTTCTCTAGCCCTGATGAGGATGCTCCGCTTAAAGCTACAGATTTCGGTCTCTCAGTTTTCTATAAACCAGGTTGGTGGATTTTTCTCAGATTTATTTTTATTTTTTAGATATTTAATGTCGAATATGCATGGTTAGTTTCTTCATTGTATAATCTTGGTTAATTGTTCTATATTGACACTAATGTTGAGGGTATTGTGATGTATGACTATCTATAAGGTCTGGTTTCTTTTAAGTTAAAAAGATGTTGGATTACGACTTGTCTTTTACTTTCGGGATTATAGCTTATGCAAAGTTAATTTTGGGTTTGGTAAATGGTAACTATTCTTGAGTAGCGATTGTTAATATTGGATGGTTGTGTTATGATGACATGAATGTGGAGCCTGCCTTGTATTAGACTATGTATGCTTTGTTCAAATTGAAGAGATGGTTTCGGATTATTTGTAATTTATTTTATTACTTTTACTTGTAATGTCTCAGGGATGTTATTAACAAAGAACTTCCACAGAGTAGAACCCTATGAGTTATATAGCTATCTGTTTCCAGAAATTTCGATTACTAATATGACTCAGAAGTATAACTTAGAGAATCATGTTTGAATAGCATTTGAAAAACTCATAGGTGAAACTTTTAGGAAAAAGAAAACTGAACTTATCATCCCATAACTTGTTACAGCATTAAATGGAACTATACGTTAGCTAAAGTTTTAATAGTTGCACACAGCTGTCTAACAGCTTGGATGTACCTTTCTAGTAAGAGTTTACCGGATTTCACCTTATCTGCCAGAGAAGGATGAGGGATTATCATGAAGAAAGCTTTAGTTTGATTCGTATATGTTGCCTCAAGTTAGTTTGTTATTACTGGAGAAAAAGATCATTTCATTCCTTAAAGCTTGTCTTTTGGTTTGAAGCAAGGTTTTTTGTGCTGAGCCGAGCGGAGTTTCGGTAAACTCAGATCCTGGCACGTGTCGACCGTGCCGATGGTGCCATGCCGACCGTGCCGATATATATTTATTTATTATTTTTTAAAAAATAAAAATAAAAATAAAAAATTAATTTACAAATTCAAATATAAGATTTTTTGACACGTGCCGTGTCGGTTCGTGCCGTGCCGACAACTATCGGAACAGGCACGTGCCGTCTGACACGGGCTGTGCCGACCGGCATCGAAAACCATGGTTTGAATTTGAAGATTGACTTTTTTATGAGAAGTCTAAAAAGTTATGAGTACGTATGCATTCTGCAAAATGGGAGTCAAATAATTATTCGGAATGCATAAAACAACAGCGTGAGAAATCCCGCACTTGCAGGTTTTGAGAGGTACTATGTACGCAGCCACACCCTGAATGAGGCATTTAGAATCGAACCCTTGGCCTGAACAAGCACACCAGAAGATTTGCGCACAGGCATACAGTTTCCACACATAACATGGACCCAAAATACTTAGGAATGCATGATTTATCCAAAACTGAAAGTTATAGAACTTGTTTATCCTGAATAACTCATTTTCCTTTGCAAGCGGTATACTTGTTGGCGCTTCAAGAACGAAGTGTTTACAAAAATAATCTATGGAATTATTTTCCTCACATTTCTATGCCTTCTGCGCCAATTATAGCTGATTTTCTAAACTATTTGTAGGGGATACATTCTCTGATGTCGTTGGAAGTCCTTACTATGTTGCACCTGAGGTGTTGCAAAAATTTTACGGACCTGAAGCAGATGTGTGGAGTGCCGGAGTAATCTTGTATATTCTTCTAAGCGGTGTGCCACCTTTTTGGGCAGGTATAGGAAGTGAAATGCTTGGTTGCTCTTACATAAACTCTAAAAGAAACATCTAAAAGTAAGGTAGAAATATATCCACCCGATATTGATGTGTATGGTCGGACCTGTATTTTAAACTTTGTGGTGAAGATCATTCCACCTCAATTTAGATGTTATTTAGAGATCAAGTTAGAGGTCCCTACCATTTCTTGTTGTACAAATACAAGCAATGTTGTTAACAGAACAGCGATGCTTTTGAAAAAAGTTTAATTTCCTACTCATTGATATCTCTTTATGTGGTTGGTGCTATTTTTACCTTCAGAAACTGAAGCGGGGATCTTCAGAGAGATTCTTAAGGGGAAATTGGATTTTGAATCTGAACCATGGCCAAATATTTCTGACAGTGCTAAGGACTTGATATGCAATATGTTGAACAGAGATCTGAAAAAAAGATTCACGGCTCATGAAGTTCTTTGTGAGTAAATTTTGATTTATGCTTTTGCATGCACGCCGGTGATCCATGGAGCAAGTTCTCCAAATTTTACAGCTGAGTGTTTGGAGCTTATTAATGATAAGAATTTGATTATGGCAGGCCATCAATGGATTGTTGATGACAAAGTTGCACCGGATAAACCACTGGATTCTGCTGTTTTATCACGACTAAAGCATTTCTCTGCTATGAACAAGCTCAAAAAGATGGCCATGAGGGTCAGTAATCCTTTGTTTTGCCATGTTACTGTTAAGATTATTGATAGACTTGTTTGCAAGAAAGTTGTCATTATTCCACATTATATACCTGTTTCATTCTTTGTTGCTATTTTATTTTTGTTTTGTTGATAGACAAGTTATATCGAGACCATTAAATATTTGCTTGTAAATATGCAAGGTGGAGATTTTTGGGAAGAATCAGGTTGAAGTTAATCACTTAACCAGAGACGATTTCTAACTATTCCTCTTATTTTGTTATCAATTGTACTATACAATCTATTTTTCTTTCTCTCTATTTTTTTTTTTTTTTTTTTTTTTAACTAAAGCTGGTGCTGATTTCAAGTTTTGCACAGCCCTTGCTTATATCTTACTTAAACCAACAAAGGGTATTTGATGTATTTCCCCAAGCGTTTGAAGATTAAGCTTATATGACAATTGTTTATGGTTCGTTAGCTGCAAGTTTCAACAAGGGTCAGTAATGTTTTCATTACATCTCAATTTAGCAGCAAAGCAGTTAAAAATGAATATTATGTAGTTTATTTTAAATAAAGTGTTCCGATATCTGCATCCTGGAGATCATTCATAGTGCTTAAAATATGTAATTGGTTTCCGCTTTACCCTTGCAGACTTCATTAAATTTCGGATTAGTTGGTAAATACATAGTAGATACTAATGAAACAGCTCAATCATTTCAGCTGATGGGTGATTTTCAGTACATTCAATCATCTTTCTATAATTTGTTATGATGGTGGAACAAAAACTATAGTTCTTTAAAGTTCATTATGTTATTGCAGATGTGCGCATAATATTTTTCTCTACGAGGAATATTTAATACTCTGTTTTATCAGGTTATAGCAGAGAGCTTGTCAGAAGAAGAGATTGGTGGACTCAGGGAACTATTCAAAATGATTGACACAGACAACAGCGGGACGATTACATTTGATGAACTAAAAGAAGGCTTGAAAAAGGTGGGCTCTGAACTTACAGAATCAGAGATTCAGGCCCTGATGGAAGCAGTACGTTCTTTTTTCTTATGTATATAGACATTATCTGAAATATCCTTGGACCAGTTATAGATTTTCTTTTTTATTTTTCTAATGATAGGCTGATGTAGACAACAATGGTACCATAGATTACGGGGAATTTCTTGCCGCTACTGTTCACATGAACAAATTGGAGAGGGAAGAGAACTTAATGTCAGCCTTCGCCTTTTTCGACAAAGATGGTAGCGGTTATATCACCGTCGATGAACTTGCACAAGCATGTCGACAGTTCGGACTTGAAGATGATCATCTTCATGATATGATCAAAGAAGTCGATCAAGACAATGTGGGTGGCGTCTTTTTTTTTTAAAAAAAAAAATTAGTATATGTAAACCTATACAATAATTAAAATCTTCAAATTTGCAGGACGGTCAAATAGATTACGATGAGTTTGCTTCAATGATGAGAAAAGGCAACGGGGGAGGCGGCGTTGGGAGAAGAACTATGAGAAATAGTTTGAACCTGGGCGATGCGTTGATGACTGCAAATACATCTAAGACATAGCGCGGGTTTATTTACTGAAAGGCATCCGAATGCTTGTTAAATTATTGTAGGAGTATCCAGATATCTGCCTAGGGATCAGCATTGTTGAGAGAATAGATTTCGAGGCAGTCCGTTCACTTTTTGCTATCAGATATATTGTAGTTCCTGGAATTTTGTCCACCATGGCTTATCTTTCGTATGCAAGCGGTTCTACCTTCTGATTATCCAAAATTTTCCAAAAAAGTTGTATACGTTGGCTTGTGAAATGGACTCTTGTAAACAATAAAATCAGTTCTAAATAAATATTTGTAGGTTTATTTTGGATGGAAGAAGTAATAGTACAAATTTTAGGCCTACTGAACACTGAACTTGTTTTCGATCAGCTGTACCGTACTGGCTTAGTATATTGGATCTGCACTGCATGATCTAAGTATTGCATTTGCCTCGAGATAAGCATTCGTTTAGTGACCATCATGAGCAAGCCTACACCCAACATGAGCACTTAGGTGGCCCTTTTTAGCCAATTTTACCGCTAATTAAATAATTTTTCTAAACTAATTAAGATATCAACTAGTATTGATCCAGTTAGTTAGCAGAACTGTATGCCGCAAGGTGACCATGATCTGTAGTTCGAATTTTAATTAGCATGAGTTGGAAGGAACTATTATATAGCTTATTTTTAGATTGAGATGTAGAATAAAAAATTGAATTCGACAGTCAAAAAAAAAAAGAAGAACAAACTAAGGTGGAGCATTAAGAGGAAAATATTTGATTGCAACCATAATCTCAAAGTTTTATTCATGGATTAAACATTTAAAGACAAAAATAAATGCAAAATATCATTCTGCTACTTTTTGACCGTCATCTTCTTGTTTTAGTAGCTGTAGTTCTTGACATACATCCCCTGCTTTGCATCCTCTGATTCGTCTTCTCCGGTGTACTTGCCGAGCTGAGCTAGAGAGTTGGCCCTGGCGCGGATGAGCAGGGTGTCCTGTGCAGCCTTGACGTTCTCCGGTCTTCCTCCCCACGTCTTCAGGCAGGTGTTCTGCAAAGCTCTCGCGTAGGAGAACGAGACGTGCCACGGGTTCGCGCTCTGGTTCATGGCGTTCAGGTTCAGTGTTGCCTCCACCTCTGATTGCCCACCCGACAAGAACTGTTGGCAAAGGAAACCTCAAATGTCATAACGTTGTTACATCAAGATAATTTTTTATGGGGAACTAGCATATCGCCCAGTATTGTTTCAAACTTTACAAACAAAATCTTATTTTAAATTTATTTAATCTTTACATTCTAAAATATATTTTTAAAAAATTATATATCACATTAAAATTTATATTTTTTATATTTAAAATTTTTTTAAATAATATTTTTAAGTGGGTATTTTGAGATTTCAAAACTATTAAAATTTTAAAATCACAAAATATTTAATTAGAAATATTTTCAGAAGAAAATATTAATAAAAAAAATTGTAGAACACATCAATGACTTTTTTTTTTAAATTCAAAATTTATCCGAAAAACATTCATTTAGTAGTTATATCTGATATAAATTTAGAAAAAAATAGGGCTAATTTATAAAGAAAAAAGAGATGAGGTGGCTTGATTTGTACGACCTTTTAAAAGTATGCGGGTTGATAATTGCATTTTTCCAATTTTGATCATTAGGTCTATTATAACGACCAACCATCCACATTTCGATATTATAGCATTTTAAGAAAATTGTTGACTCTTATGGCCAAGGAATCTTGAATGACTGCGGATCCCATAACTCTGAGTTAATGGTAGGATGATACAAATGACTCCCAAATATCTCTTTGGATATTTTTTTAAAAAATATTTTAAACATTATAAACTAGTTTATATGTGATCTACAATTTTGATATTCAAATTTTTTATTTGGAAAAGAACTTTAAAAAAATATTTTAGGGCTAAAAGATCTTATGGGTTTAAAATGGTTTTTGAACAGCTAACTACTTCTTGAAGCATTTTTTAAATCTTTAAATGCCAATGCTGTAGATCATTTCAAAAACATTTTTTATTATTCAATTTTTTTATCAAAAGATAGCTCGAAAGAGGTGTTTGGGGTCTTTAATACCTTATTATCATGCATGCGAGCTTATGTGATCATAATTCATGGAACTGCATTGCAAGTTTGGAGAAAAGAAGAGCTGTTATATGATCGAAAGATTTGAGTATTACCATAATGCCAGGGACGGCGGGAGGAATTCTCCGGTGGAGGAGTTTGAGGGTGTATTCAGCTACTTGCTCGGGAGTGGCCTTGTCTTTGCACTCAGCTCCAGGTGTAACCATGCTTGGCTTAAGAAGTATACCCTCGAACATCACATTGTTCTCTGCGAGGTAGAAGAAAACCTCGGCCCATACCTTCTGCGCAACCTCAAAGGTCCTATCGATACCGTGCTCTCCATCGAGCAATATCTCCGGCTCAACTATGGGGACCAATCCATTGTCCTACACACAATGAACATATAAAGACATGTATGTGAATTCTCATAACATAAATGTGTTTTTCGGATTTTAAAAAAAAAAAATTTAAAAAAAAAGGGGAAATAAGAGTACTTGTGCAATGGAAGCATATCTGGCAAGTCCCCAAGCAGCTTCTTTGACTGCTAGAGCTGAAGGTCCATTAGGAATGCTTACAACTGTACGCCTATTAGAAAAAAAAATTAAATGTGTTTGAATATTTTGCAATTAAATATCAGTAAACATACCATTCTACATGTAGCAGTTAATGGATAAATCGATAGTTTATTTGATTCTCTACCATTTTGCGAAACGGGCGCCTTGCTGGTAGTAAGCTGCACATCTAGACGCAAGACCGTCGAGTCCTTGGCACCACGATTCATCATTGGAGCCAGTAAGAGGTACAAGACCCTGTAAGACATACATGATAGGATGATTTCTCCCCAAAAAAAAAAAGCTTGCAAGAAATTTCAATTTTGATGTTGAATGGATATTACAAGATTTATATTTGACCTATATCATTGATAAATTTTTTATCTCTGTATCAACTGAGGCTGATGCCAGATCCTATTTATTTAGCCGATGTCTCGAAAAACCATAGATCATAAATGAAGAAGATTTGACAAACCTTGTCGACTTTGATTCCTGGAACAATATTCTGTTCTACAAGAACATCAACCATTTTTTTTCCATCTGTGGTTGATTGGTAGAGAGTTTCCTCGAACAAGATGGCGCCCGAGATGTACTGGCCCAGTCCTGGTACGCTAACAAGGAGAGTCCTGTAAGCTTGCCTGTTGGCCTCTGTGTTTTCCAGACCGATCGATGCAAGTCGTTTCCCGCATGTGGCGTTTGATTCATCCATAGCCAGAATTCCCCTACCTGGTGATGCAACTGTTTTCTGCATCAACAAATCCACACATGGAAATAACCATGATACTCAAGATGCCAAGTACTGAAGAATACTTCATAAAATCTATAAAGTTATCGTCTTTCTTTTCGATAGACGGAGAAATTAACTTGTTCAACATGTACCATGGGAGGTATTCTTGTATCTAACTCTTGTACTTTGGTCTTCTTTGTTAGATGAGGCTTTTTTTTTTTTGAGAAATAGGCTCCCCTTATCCCGAACCCGACTCTATCCCGAAGGAGACTACTATGAACCTATAAAACTAGCGAAATCTTCCATCGTATGTGAGGAGATGCATGTGTGCGTTATTGTCAGTGCTTGAACAAATGTTCCTCAATTTGACTGCACATAATTCAAAATTGAAAAGGAGGGTTCCTGAGATCCTACCCATCCACTGCGAAATCCTGCCACTCCCTTTTTGTTAGCTCTGAGGCTAACACACAAGATTTTCTAATGCATGTTCTTTAAAAAAATAAGAAGAACGGGTTGACTGCAAGTTTGTCGACACACATCCGAGTTGGAAGCAATGCTAAAGCTCCCAATATTTGTCCCAAATTTTAATCAATATCTGCGAGTTTACTTTTAGACATCACATGGTTCAGTTCAATGCTGTAATCTTGGGAGAAAGTCAAGGGAAATTAAGAGCTGTAGTATTTCTGCAAAATCTACTGGCGCCTATGCAATCTCATAACCAACGTTACGATTCGCACAGAGGTCCAGAATCATATATAGACCCGAAATAATTCTTGATAAAAGCATTTTATATTGTGTAAAATATCATTTAAAAATTTCTGTTCATTTAATCAAACACCTTTAATCTGTAGTATTTATCAATGATAAATTCACTCCATAGTGCATAACGCCTGCATTGACAGGCAAACATTACAGTTCACTTACTATTTCTTTTTTCATTATAAAATTTTAGGTAAGGTAGGTGACTTACCGCGGTTTTGACAAGCTCATCGGAGTAGGCACCAGCTCGGACGGCAAAGGCAACCGTCACGGGCTGACGGTTGGACAAGGGGCGGGCAGTGAGCCATTCGGAACTCCTCGGGAGGAACGATGACTTGAGGAGAGCGGCTGAGGCCATGGCAATAGATCACAAGCTCTGCTTGGAATCCCTCTGCCTTCCTATAGTGGACAGTGAACAGAACACTAGTGAAGATATGATTTGAGAGTTTTAAGGTCGTGAGTGAATGAATGGAGGATATAAGATGTGAGGTGGAGATTGTGGTACAGGATAATGGATGGTGCTGCTGCTGCTACTCCACTTGTTTGGTTATTATAATTAGATTCGTATATTGTTTTCATCAACTTTGTCATCTACTTGGTGATATCTACTGTACATGTTATAATGAAAATTTGAAATCATGTATTTCATGGGCAAAAAATGAAATTTCGCTGTTGAACTGAATAAATGTTGTGGTTGGTGTAAACTGTAAAGAGTTGAGTTTTAGACTAGGAAGTACCTATATATCGAGTTGAGTTTTAGACTTGGAAGCACATATATATATATATATATATATATATATATATAAATTTACCTTTTGCAATGTCCACCAACACTCCGTTAAAACGTCCGAATACGAATCGGACATGTCAAAAAAATATCTGTAAAATAAAAATAAAAAATACGAATGTAATATAACATAGTCGAACGTCTGACACGCGCATCCGTATTTATGTTATTCTTTTTATTAAAAATTTTATTTAGAAGTGAAATATTATATAATAGTAACAATATAACTGCAGGTAATCTAACATAGTGATACATTTAAATATTAATTTTTTTTTTTTACTAATATAATTAACCTTTTGTTGTTTGAATTTATCTCAAGAATTTGAAGTATTATATTATATATGGACTTTTATTGAACGGCGTTGTACTTTCATATATATATATATATATATAAACTTTCTCGCTCTAAAGATCCATCCTAACAACTTGTTATATAATATATATATAAACTTTCTCGCTCTAAAGATCCATCCTAACAACTTTGTAAATGTATCTTAGACCCAACCATTAGTAATGGACGATGCCCTGGAGTTGGTAAGTAGATTCCATAATGGATGTATACAGGCATGTACTAGTAAACTGACATGAGATGTTGTATTCTATGATACTGCTTCGAGTATCTTATGGTGTATATGGAGGATAAATAATGGAAAATGTGTCTAGGAATGTCTTAAAACTAATAAAAGGTGAGCACTACTATGATCATGCCATCTTCGCTCATGATGCAATCAAAATTAATTACAGTATAATGGAATACATGGTATATATCTAATGCATTACGTCTAGTTTTAATTACATTAGATTATCGGGTTTTTCAAAAAATGCACTTCTGATACAAGATAGTTGGTAGTGCTTGCTCTGACCGTGTGACAAGATGAAGCATATAACTGACATAAAATTTGTTCTGTATTCCATGATATTGCTTGAAGTCTCATATGGTGCATATGATGGAGAAAATAATGAAAAAAGTGTCTAGAATGTCTTAAAAATATATTAAATATTTGGCAATTGTGATCCTAAGGAATGTCTAAATATCATAAAGATAATCTTAGAAATATGGCCCAAGAGTACAGTAAAATGAAACAAAAATGGTCAACTGCTAAGATGAAGAGCATTAGATAGCATCCTTAAAGTCATACTCATTGAGAATGATGGACGAGTTCATGGTGGCATGGAATTAGAACTCATGCAGCCCAAGTGGAACAAATATCTTTGATACTGAACTGAGCTGAGTTTCAGTTAATTTAGATCATGGCACATATTGTTCATGCTGATAATGTCGTATTGATCTTAATTTATTTATTATTTGAAAAATTAAGAGTAAAAACTTATATATATATTTATATATATATATTATATATTTTTGCCAAACTGTAGAACAGAATCAATGCCATCCGACACAGACCTTGATGACAAGCAAGTAAAATATGTGTGGAACTATGCAATCTTAACCTTCTCAAGTGAACATGCAAAAGGTTTGGTGTGGAAGAATCATAATAAACCATCTAGCATAAGAATAGTGTGCCCTGATTGTTTCAACTCCAAATTAAACAAATTAATGCCCATGTGTCGCGAAAAACATCGCACGAGAAGAACGTCAGTCTATTTTTATAAGTAACATAGGACTTTTGCAACCAGTGTATTACTTACATATTAGCATCTGATCGGGCTGACATGGCAACCTTATAAATAAAGGAGGCGAGCGGCATATTTTCAAGTAAAATTGTAAAATTTGAGGCACTATATAGATAGATAGGTGGAGCTTGTAGTGTACAATCAAGTTATTAAACTCATAAATATATGCAATGTATTATTTAATTGATCATTATGATGTTTATTTTTATTATGTACTAATTTCTCATTTTAATAAAAAGTTTGGTTTTATCTTCCAACAAGAGCTTCGGTTCTGTAAACACGAGTGTATCAATATCTATGCGGAGGCTATTTTTAAAAAAAAAAAATCAAAAAATACGAAAGTTGTAGGTTTTGATGTGATCTACAATTTTGATATACAATTTTTTTTTTTAAAAGAAAATATTTTTAAATAGTTATGTTAAGCTAAAGTCTTAGCGGGTTTATAGAGGGCGCTAAGACTTTAGAGCCCAATACATTTATTTAAAAGTATTTTTTAGTAGGATAAAATCGAATTCGATGGACACTCACCAAAACAAAAGTATTTTGTAAAAACTTCCAATACTAAATTACAGATCACTTCAAAATCTACAACTTCATAATCAAAATATTTTCGAAAGTAGCCTCTACATAAGTGTTTTGTACGCTCGTGTCGACCGTACACGAGTGTACCGGATCAAAATTAAACATGGGATGCTTTCTATTTGGCACAGTGTACATCAAAATTAAACAGGCAGCTTTATGCTAAACGCTTGACCTTGACACACTGCAATGGCTAGATTTTGCTAGACAGAAATGCCATTTGATCCATTTATTTGATGAATTTCTTTCTTTTTTCATAATTACCATGTTTTTCTAATTATACTTGTATATGCCCCTAATGGTGATTTAATTTCTGAAGCTTACAAATTAAAAACCAACGTTTTTTTATATTCCCTTCACCCTGTACCCGGGCCGCCCCGGAGGGCAGGGGGTGCATGCCACTGCGTTGCGCGCGTTTGGCGTGCGGTAACCATGTGACATGAGGGTCACATGTCACATGAGGGACCTTAGCTTGCTAGTTGCAAGGGCTCCCCACACCCATATCATGTTGATGGATAAAGTGGATAACCAAAGCCAATGCTAGGATGTAAAGATTCAAGCCCTGTCACTTCTCATTTGCCTTGTCTGTCTATGAATGCTAACAAAACAAGCCATAAAGTTTAGATGTCCTTATGCCCTCTCTTATGAGTATAACTTGATACGCTTCAGGGTCCTGCATTAGGGCCGTCGGCGACCTGAACGTATCTTCTCATATAACATTGACGGATCACATTTTTTATTTTTATTTGGTTATTATCGCGTGTTATTGATGCAAGGATTAATTTGAATATTATTTGCTTGCTCATCTACTCAAAATGTGACTATGAGATGAGAGGTGTACGAGTATACATAACATGATTTCACGAGCTTCGGACTGGTGGAGGTAGGCCTCGGACATGCTAATTTAGATTTAGATTGAGGCGCCAATTATGTAGCTATAAATTTCTGTTTGGAATATTAAGGTTAAAATAAGGGCTTGGATAGTTGCAAATTACAAATTTGAACCCCCAACTCCATGAATAGCTTCCTGTGTTCTAAGAAATGAACTGAGAGTACTAGAGCTCGATTTTGAACCCTTTGATTTAGATCTGGTGCGTCAATCATTTGCAGTCCCACACTTTGGACTTTGTCCTAGATACGTATTACTAAGAAAAGGCCATGCTTTTTGCAAATATATTCATCAACATTAAGTTTACAAATTTCAGAGTTGATATTTTGTTTTTCCTTTTTTTTTTTTCTAAGTTTGTGACCGTCGAATTTGATTTGCATCCTACATTTCAACCATAAACTGAGTGGTACGGTAGTCTCTCTCAACTTACGTTTGCTGAAATTCGAACTTTCAACATATTCTTTATGAGAGACAGGTCATCGTCATCTCCTAGTACATATTTCTGCTAATTAAGTGGGCCAACACTAGGGCTAAACATTCGGGTCGATTCGAACAGAACCAACTGTATCCGAAATTCTGATGGCTGAACCGAATCAAATTACTTCAGACCTGAACCCAAAAATTGGGGTCAGTTTGGGTTGATCCGAATATCAGTACACGATTCGGCGATTCACAGGAGGAGGGTTCGGTAGTTCGCAGGGGGATGGTCCGGTGGTTCACAACGGGGGAGGGTTCAACGTTCACGTCAGTGCTCGCAACAGTGGAGACTGCATTTAGGATTAGGGTTCGTGGCTACGAGAAGCGAGCATGCGACTGTTGAGGTTAATATGATTCAATGATTCATATGAATCTTTAATATGATTCATGTAAACACGCGTGGGCCACAACGAGTTGACCGTGGCCCGTGGGCGATGGCTGATGGGCGTCAGGTCATGCAGGTATATAGGGTCCAACCCGACCGGACCTGAATTTAACTTCAAAATCCAAACCAAATTATTCATAATTGAATTGATAAAATGTTAACCCGACCGAACCGACCCCAACATAATTTGAATTTTTGGCTTTGCTCATGTCAATTTTTTAGGTAAGTTCAGGTAGCGCTCAGCCCTAGCCAACGCTGGTTGGTTTAAGAGTTGATAAGTATAAAAAAAATTGCTTCTTTGAGTTTGGCTCGGAAAGCTTTTGCTTGATTTGAAAGGCAAATTTGAACAACCACTCTCTACTAAGAACTTTTTTTTTATCCTTTTTAATTTAATATTGAAGTAGAAGCAAATTCCACCTCTCTTGCAGTGCACTACTGCTCATGATACAACAGCTAGCTTGCTTCAGATTCAAGTGAAATCAAGGTGAAACTTGCATGAAAACAAAACTTCGAGCTCCTAAAGTTCAACTCAGCCCTTCAATTCTTCCATTTCATACTCGAGCTTGCTCCAAAGATCGCGTCTTAGTTTATTCTGAGATCGAGCCTTTGACTATCACTTTTAGAACAACCGAGCTCCATACATACACCCACCCCCTCCCCCCGGTACTTTTATTAACTTGCAAGATCAATCGACCTGCACGTTCGCGCTGCAACATCAGCGCGCGAAGCGATTGATCTACAAGAGATTTAGAGGAGGCACGATTTGTAGGATCAGCATGGCAAAAAGCTGATATGATAAACCCCAAGAATAAATGATTGTGAATTTTAAAGTTTTGGCACACTATTTTAAAGTTTTGAAGAAAGGAGCGTCGGAGGAGAAAGGAGAAATTACTGAACGGTTTGGTATTATGGTTGTTTTAATAAAATATTTGAATAAAATCAGGGGCACTTCTGAAAACAAAAAGTAATCATGTAAGTAATCTTATAGGGAATCAAAATACCCACCTCCTCCCATAGGAATCTTGATTACCTTATTTGTGAAAATGTTGCATCCATAGGAATGCTGCATTCCCATGACTTTGACGAACCAAACGCGAAAATCTGATTCCCGCGTGTTAAATTTTCAGAAAATCCTGTCAAGATTCTACGAACCTAAACGCAACCTAAGTGATATACATCTCGCCAAATAGGGGATGTTGTGAATTTTAGCAAGGATCAAATTGTCACTAGCTGTGGATGCGTTCAATTTTAGTATGTCCAACGAACTCTACTTATGTGTATAAAAGTTGCCAACCAAGATTCGTAACATTGATATCCGTATCACTATTTTGAAAATTAAGATATCAATATCGATACAAAATACAAAATTTACTAGAATTTTTCTAGGAGTCTTAAATACATAATTCGAAAAACAAAATTAAAAATTGAAAATAAAAATAGTAGATCAAGCTATATTATTTTAGTACCTAAATTTTTCAAAGTAGATACTTTTTTGGAACTCTAAAGTATTATCATATTTAAAATAGCTTTTTAACTTTAACACTTGCACCATTCGAGGCACTTTATTAAAAAGTTGAATGCCAATATTGTAAGATTAAAATGTCAAAACACATGGAGATTGAGTGATTTTTTTTTGGGATAATTTTTATGGGGGGCTGATCTGATGGTCAGAAATATAGAAGGACTGATCAGTAAAAATAGAAATTTGATGGGGACTGTCTTGTAAGTTTTTCTTTTTTTTTTTTTTTTCTAAAAAATGTATCATGTACAAAATAGGTGTAAATGCATGAGGGATCAAACGTTTCAAGTCAGGGATGGAGCCAGAGTTTGAATATTATTCTCAGCAAATATTCGAAGGAAAAAAAAACTATTTTTAAAATTATTTTGACACTAAAGAATTCAGAAATTATGTGATATTTTCATATCATTTAAAAATTTAATGCTAATAAAAGCTTTTAATGAAATATTTTTTATTTTTTAAAATTTAATAAAAATTATTACATAAAAAATAATTATATTTTAAATGTTGAATAATAAAATAATAAAAAATAAGACAAGTAGATACAGATATGAGCTTTGGATCTCTCGTGAGTGGAGTCGTGAATCCAAAGGTCACTGGACGTATTAATGCTGCAGCAGCAGCACGGCAGGACCAAAATCAGAGTCATATGAATAGCTGCCTGACCACTGGAAAAAGTGTCGCTCTATTGGACACTCCGGCTTTCGGGATATGTGTAATGGGATGGAGGGTTGAGATGGAGTATCCACGTCTGGTGTTTAGCTGTCTAATGAACTCACTCTGCAGTAATCTCAGTAATCTCAGTATTACAGCAATCTCTCTCATCTTATATTCTACTTAAATAATCATCTTAAATTCTTAATATATACCAAAAATACTGCTATAGAACGTTCTTATTACATCTATTTAGCACTATTATCGGTGTAGATACCAACGATCATGATTCATCGGTGCCAAATGAGCGAGAGAAATCACTGTATAGAACGATAAATAAAGATATCTCCTGTATTTTTTCATACTATACCCGGTAGGTACTAGTTAGCTTTCCTTGAAAGCAAACTGTATTTGAGCCAACACTCCATCTTGAAAAATTCTACAATGAAACGTATACGCCACGTCAGCATATATACCCCTCGTGTTTAATCAAAAAAATAAATTTTATGATTATTTTTTGGAAAAACTTCTTAAATGAAACTTATAGATTTCGATAATATCTACAACTTTTGTGTTCAAAACTTTTCCAAAAAATACTTCTAAATAGGTATTTTAGGGCTCCAAAATTTAACAGATTTAACGGATTTTAAAATAGTTTTTAAACCCGCTTTAAATCTGTTAAATTTTGGAGCTCCAAAACATATTTTTAGAAGTATTTTTGAAAAAATTTGAACATGAAAGTTGTAGATCTCGTCAAAATCAACAAATTTGATGTTGAAACTTTTTTCAAAAAATATTTCTAAATAAATATTTTTGAGGCCGTTATACAAAATGACGTGGTGTAACCGTTACACCCAAGAATCTCTCCTCCATCTTGGCACTTGCCATGCTTAGGGTGTTTCTCAAAAACATACACCCCCTTAATATGATATACAAAAACGAGCCCTCTTAGCTGAATTTCGCGTAATTAGAACCTTTGGGAAAAGAACATCCTGCCTCTTATATGCTATAGTATGAACAATTCTAGCAGAAAAATAGAGTATCGAACTGGATGAGTGGGGGCACTAGTATCTTTTCTTTTAGGTTTAATTTTCTGCACCGCGAATTTTATATTTATGAATATTTTGCTGACGGATATGTAAATATACGCCCTCTCACATATGGCAGAATATTGTTGGAGTAAGAGTACTCTTTTGGTAAAAAAAAGGTGTAGGTAGTTGGAGGTGGAAAAGTGCTCCCAAAAAATATTTGGATTTGAAGAAAAAGAACAATTTTAACTAACAATCAATAATTATTTAATATACGATCATGTCCCTTGTTGTGTACGATAAAATGATAATTTAAAATACAATAAGCATATCGAGTAGTGGATTGGATTATGTTTTACGCATGAGTAAATTGGATAGTAAGCAACTATTCTGAGTAGTAAATTTTTATATGGGCTGAAAGTAAGGTGGTGTCCAACTTCCACGAGAGGTCCTATTTCTCCTAAGCAAATGAAGGAAACTCAATCACGCCAAAACAAATTGCGGGAGATCCATTTTGCAAAAGGCGTAACTTCATCAATTAAAGTAAAACGTAACATGCAAATTACTAAAACTCCAAAAAACACGGATGATTTGTCTGTAGCAACAATCTCCGCCGTCAATTTTATAATGCACGTATCACAAAATTTTTGTTAAAATTTTTACTAATTTTTAAATATTTTTAGTAAAAATTTTAAAATATAAAATTATAAATTTTAATATAATTTACAACTTTGTAGTTAAATATTTTTTAAAAAAAAAAAATCAAACAATATATTAAAAAAATAATCAAAATTTTAATTATTTTTTAATATTTTTTTGGAAATATTTCAAGTATAAAATTATAATAATATTAAAATTTACAATTTTTTATTTAACTTTTTTTTAAAAATATTTAAAAAATAAATTAAATAAGTCAATGAAAATTTTAATATAAAATTTCAAGATACATGTATCACAAAATGAACGGTAGAGATCGTAGTTGAAGTACATACGCATCCGCTCTCAAAAATAGTCGGTTAGCAGAGATTTCCATGTATCTGCTCTATATATGAATAGAGAAAAATTATTGCACGCACCGCGTTCACCACGTCATCCCGTGCACCGCATATATTTGCAAATATTTTTTGAAAATATTTTTAACATAAAAGTTGTAGATATTGATGAGATATAAAACTTTCATATAGAAATTTTTTTCAAAAAATATTTCTAAATAGATGTTTTTAGCCTCCAAAATTCTCTTGAATTTAAAAATATTTTTTTGACGTTATGATTATTTAGCCCAAAATATTTATTAGAAATATTTTTTAAAAAAATTTTCTACATGAAAGTTATATATCTAATCAATATCTACAACTTTTATATTGAAAATATTTTTAAAAAATGCTTATAGATATATGCGGTGCACGGATGACGTGGTGCACCGGGTTCATGCAATAATTTCTCATGAATAGATCAAAAGAAATATCGATTCACCCCCATTTTTACCTCTTTTCTCTGCACCCCTTTGTTTCAGACGAAAATACCCTCTTTATATATAATTATTTTGATATTCTGAAATATTTTGAAAAAATATTTTGAAAAAATTTTAACATGAAATTTTTTAAATCTTGATAAGATCTATAATTTTTATATTAATTTTTTTTTAAAAAAATACTATTAAATAAGTATTTTGAAGTTTCGAAATATTAACAGGTCGATCAGCTAACCTGCCGGAATAGAAAATCCTAAAAATATCTATTTAAAATATTTTTAGAAAAATTTTTAACATAAAAGTTGTAGGTCTTATTAAAATTTAAATTTTTATGTTAAAAAATTTTTCAATGATACTTCTAAATAATTATTTTAGAATTCAGAAGTGTTAATGGGTGTATGAGCTGAAACGGGAACACCATTGGGGGGAGGGCTGATAAGAAATTGCCCCTAGATCGATCAACCCTTAATGATGTAGATTTTATTCTGAAAAAAATATGGACTTTTTCCATATCAGTTCTTTGTTTTTCATTTATTCGTATCAATTCCTAAAAATATTTTTTTATGGACTGATTCGACCAAATTTTAAAAAGGAGAAGTTGATATGGGATTAACCGAAAAATGTCAATCAGCAAAATTAGCAATTTTTAGTTTTAGATTCAAATATAATTATGATTTTTTTACGGTAGTTAACAGTTGTCAAAGACAGTCTAACAGACTTCCAAAGCCTGAGTTTATATATTAGAAACCACCCAGTGCTCGTACAAGGACGAGATTTATTTTTATTAAAAAACAAAAAAAAAAATCTCCATTGTCAGTGACTATTATATAGATATATTTAAAAAAAATTAAATATTATTGTCAATGACAAAAAGCAGATATTTCTGTAAAGCGAACTTGCATATCAACGCCCGTTAATGTACTATCAACTTTATACATAAATATTTTATTTGAATTTATTTATTTTTACGCCAAAAATATTATTTAGAATTATTTTTTTTAAAAATTTTCATTACAAAAATTTAGGTCAAATCAAAATCTCTTTTCTTGTATTTAAAATTTTTTACAAACTACTTTCAAATAGATTATTTTCTAATCTATTAGAAAGTCTATTAAATCTACTTATAAGTCTTTTTTTAAAATATTTTAAATAATAAAGTTGCAAATTATATTAATATTTATTTTTATATTTAAATTTTTTTTAAAATATATTTATATTTTAAAAAATAATTAACTTGTTGAATAATGAACTAATATATATCATTTTTAAAATATTAGAGGTGATATGAACTTTGTCCATTTCTTTTTTTTTTCCTCTTTTTTAAGACATTAAATTTCCGAAGAATTGATGATGAAGAGAAGATCAGAAGAAGTCTGTTAGTAATGAAGCGCAGTAGTAAAGCGGAGCTGCGTGACCATTTGAACGGACAGATCGAGAAAGAGAAGGGACCTGATTTTGATTTTCTTCTCCATCTGTAGAGAAAAAGCTGAAAAGTTGGTGGCTTTTCACATGCATTTGTTCTTCAAAGAGGTTTAAACAAATGCTTCTTAAAACACTATTCATGTCTCTTTATTGACCCAAAAATGAAGGGAATAAATATGTAAACGTGAAAAATCTGACGTTCTTACGCTCTGCTGTTTATAACATTTTTAGTGCTATTGTTATCTTCTTCGTCACTAGCTTTCTTGGGTTTCAACTGTTGGATGATCCATAAATAGAGATTTGAGATGTTGGCAGGTATTATTTTGGCTTCCTTATTCTGTTAAGTAATTGATTTGGTTCCCTATTCGGATTTTGTTTTTTCTAGCTCGCATTTTCTTGCTATTTCTGAAGAATAATGGTTAAAATTGGTCCTTTTTTCCCAAAATTTTGCTTTCCATTTCGAATATTTCGTCTCTTCCCTTTGTTTTTCTTCTTCTTGTTGTTGTCTTTTGGTTATCTTTCCTCAATTAAAAATGCAGTTGTAACTTGTCTTCTTGAAGAATATTGGCTAAATTTCTTCAGGAATGTTGGGCAAATTCCAAAACGAATATTGTTAAAATTCGCTCTTCTTTTGTTGATTTTTTTGTTTCTTTTCAAAAGTAGTTCGTCTCTAACCTGTGTTGTTCTTATTGTTGTTGTCTGTTGGTATTTCTTCCATGGAAAAAATGCAGCTGTCCCTGTAACTGGCAAAATGATAATTTTTATCCCAATTTCTGTGCCCTTGAATGTCTTGATTTATTAGTCATTCTTATTAAAAATCCACTTTTGATGCTTATTGTTTCCCAAATCATCCAGTCAAGGTGGGCATGGTTAGAAGATCTACATCTTAGAACATTTAGTTATGGATGGTCAAAAATGCGGTTGTTCCTGTAACTGGGAAAAAAGATATTTTTTTTATTATTATTTCTGTGCTCTTTAATGTCTTGATTTATTTGTCATTCTTATGAAAATGGAACTTTTAATGCTTATTATTTCCAAATTCATCCACTTTAAGGTGGGCATGGTTAGAAGATCTACATCTTAGAACATTTAGTTATGGATGGTCGAAGTTGGTTATGGCGGCGTAAATTGCCACAGAAGAGCACTGTGGAGACTGACAGCTCTGGAACAATGTCATCTCAATCAGATGAATCCACTGATGACCACAATGATCGGGTAACTTTCTCTTGCTCATCTTAACTCTTAGGTTGTTTCTTTTTTGTAACTTTTTGTTATAGAAACTTGGAGGGGTTGTCCTACAGCGTTGAAGTGAATACGATAGGATAATGCCAGCAGCGTTCAAGTCGTTACTAACTAAGCAATCATTTACAAGATTTTTTTTCTTTTTTTTTTGGGTGGTTCTTTTTCTCTCTTCCTTCTCCCTCCCAAGTGCGGCTGTCTGAATTCTTTAAATGATTTGGGCTAACAAACAATAGAATATACGCCGTTATGATGGATATATGGAAGTCTATCTTTATAAGTAATGCATGTTCTGAACCCACAAATACTGTTATGAGGAATAGTACCTTGGAGTTTATAGAAGAATCATTTTTATTATGAATAAATTTTGCAAAATGCAACATAGTGAAAATTTTCGCTTTCACAAATATCATGTTTGTTTTTCATTCCTTGGGTAATCATGACATGCTGGAGGCTAATGCATCGGCTTCAATTATATTGGCAAGATTCCTGAAAATTTTGCATGTGAGAATGTGATTCCCATGTTCGTTTGGCCGTAAGCATGGAAATGCAGCATTCCCATGGACCATGGCGGCAATTCCCACATCAATAGGAATCGAGATTACCATGGGAGAGGTGATAATCCAGATTCTCAACGACCTTGTACGCAAAATTGTTTTTGATATCCAAATACCGCTTTCTATGTAGGATTCCCGGTAGTTTAAACAAATAAGCATAATCAGCTAAACATGCCAATGAAACATTCTGGGGGAGCTAAGAGTGCAGTGGTAAGGATTATCTCTTACCATGACATTGATACGGGTTCGGATCCTACCAAAGAATCATCTGCTAGTAGCGGGCACGGGTGCGCCCTTCCCCCCCCCCCCCCAGGGGGGAAATAACCCTCGTGAGTTAACGGGGTGGGAGTGGACTTGTGCCCAATGTTCCTTTTTTTTTTTATGGCAATGAAACATTCCTGCAAACTTAATCCACGGGAGTGTGGATCATGGCAATGTGAATTCCATGGGGATTTTCCAAGGCAATGACCCAAAAGCACCCTTGATTATTTCTTAACTTACCTCTTGGAAGCTGCTAACCTCGTTTCATAGAAATCCTAGTTTTGCTTGTCCTGATCATTCCGTTGATACTGATAATAGGCTAATCCATCCATTTCAGTGAAAGGAAAAATCATTGATATGTTTGAACTTGGTCTCAATGTTACTGCCAGTTTATACTATTATTGGGAGTTATATTTGTGTATTCTATATGGTTAGATGTCTGCCGACCATGACGACAACAGTTAGAGAATGTTTAAGTGAAAAATAAATCTAGATGATTGATTCCTATATGCCATTTGTTTTTGTTGATTATTATTGACTATTATACAAAATGTTTAACAGGAGGAATTGAAAAATTTCCCCAATCATGCTCCCAGCAGTCATGTTCAGCCATCAAAAATTTTATCAAAATTTGCAGATTCTGAAGGACAAGAAACTATTGAGAGTTTGACGAAAAAATTGTCAGCTGCTTTGTCAAGCAGCAATGCTAAAGAAGAGTTGGTGAATCAGCATGTTAAAGTTGCAGAAGAAGCAGTTTCAGGTATTGCTACTTTAACTTGTTTCCTCCATAGTGCATGCTGGTGGAATATTTACTGATTTTCTCTAGAACTCGTATGTGAAATTGTTTTTAGTGGCATGTTTTTGTTAATAGTTTTAGAATTGCAGCCCTTCTCCTTTCGTACGGTTTTGGGAAACGCAGATAGCTGAGTTTTATCTACCTGTATGCTATTTGGTGGACTTATGGTGAAATTGGAAAAAATAAATTAATGGATTGACAGCCACACATATAGCATGCCTATGCATGGACCAATATTTAATTGTTATAGCCTCAAATAAGCTTAATAATTCTCTTACTGTTGAAGTTTTTCGGAATTTATAAATCAAATATTCAAATTTCGCTTCAAGAAAAGGTAGCTGAATTCTTGCCTCATTCTAATCATGGTTGGAATTAAAATTTGTAGCACCATTCGTGCATGTGGAAGATATGTGAAGTATGTTTGCATGTTAACTGCGAATGTAGTTTTTGGTCATTCATGTTTGGGTAGATATTGTCTTTCTTTAAGTAAAAGTGAGAAAGCTTGATTTTATTTGCGCGAATTATGGCAAAATTTCTATATGTACTGCATATCAGGCTGGGAGAAAGCCGAAATTGAGGTCACAATTCTAAAGCAGCATCTGGAAGCAGCAGCTCGCAAGAACTCTGCACTTGAAGATAGAGTAGCCCATCTCAGTGAGACTCTCAAGGAGCAGGTTAAGCAAACCAAAGAAGAGGAGGAACAGAAATACCACGAGGCAATTATCAAAAATAGTTTGGAGTGGGAATCGGAGAAGCTTCAACTTGAAAATCAGCTTGTTGAACTACGGATTCAGCTTGAATCTTCAGATTCCAGCATTAATGGCCTCACTCAAAAACTTGAAGACCTTGAGAAGGAGAACTCAGCCCTTAAATCTGAACTTCTAGCTAAGTCCAAGGATCTTGAGATTCAGATATTAGAACGGGATCTGAGCATCCAATCGGCAGAAACAGCAAGCAAACAACACCTAGAGAGTATAAAGAAAATAGCTAGGCTTGAAGCAGAATGCCTCGTGTTAAGAGCTTCAGCGCACAAGAGTTCATTATCTTCAGAAAAACTACTTAACGTTAACAATGAACCAGATTCATGGGCATCTGCTCTTATTTCTGAACTTGATCAGTTTAAAATCGACAAGGCAAGTTCAAGAAATCTTAATGATTCCACGGAAATTGAGCTACTAGACGATTTTCTCGAGATGGAAAGACTTGCTTCATTACCACCAGACACTAATTCTGGCCAGCATGTTTCTCCGGATGGGCAAACAACAATTTATGAGTTAGACGAGAAAGTTAAAATGCTAGAAAATCAGAAAGAAGAATTGGAGATAGCGTTGGCTGACACTAAATTTCATCTGGAAGATATGTGCAACCAGCTAATGGTAACTGAGAATAAGCTACTCCAACTTGAAAATCGGCTTGAATCGGTCAATAAATTAAAGCAAGAGGATGCTAACAAGATAATGATTATGAAGGCAAATTTGGACGCGTCTGAGGCCAATCTTAAGTCTGCCAAATTGGAAATTGAGAAGCTTTGTGAGTTGGCGGATTTATTGGAAAGGAAATTCCAAGAGGAAAGAGCACATTCTGCAGAACTCGAAGAAATGAGGAAGACGTTGGAGTCGCAGATTGAATCAGCAGGTGCTGAAATTAAGAAGCTACAGGAGAAGGTAGGATTCTTAGAACTTAAAGTTGAAGAAGAGAGGGCCTTATCTGCAAAAAATTCTCTCCAAGCAGAGGCTCTTGAAGCAACAAGGAAAGTACTTGAATCTCAACTCGAGTCATCGCATCTTGATGCTTGGGAGCTTCGTGATAAAGTGGGCCCGCTAGAAAAGAAACTCGAGGAAGAGAAGACAAAGAGGAAGGAGTTGGAATTGCAACTTGAATCAGAAAATCAGGAACTTGGGGAGCTTCACGGCAAAGTAAATATTTTAGAACAGAAGGTGGAGGAAGAGAGGGCGTCTGCTCATACAATTGCAGCCAAATGTCAGGAATTGGAGGCTGAATTGTCACAGAAGAAACAAGCGGCTGAGATGAGGAGAATTACAAGCTCAAGCACAGAGCTAAGAATGAAGCAGGTAAATTTTTTTCTATATTTCTGACTGAAATATTATTGTCCGTGTTCATTTTTTATACCTACCATTATTATCACATTTCTAATATGGCATACTATTTATCTTGACATAATCCCTGAGGGTTGACAGCTCATTGATCATAGAAATTAGTCAAATAACATTGTAATCGTTTGAGGTTTATTGTTTATTTGTTGGTTAATGACCTCAAATTGCTTTTCAAAAAGAATTATTCTTGAAATAAGAGATTTTCTGTAGCTTTAACAGTGATAGTATATGTAAAACGTATATCTGTTATCATCTTAAGCTTGTGGGAGAGTTAGTATTTAGATTTTATTTAAGAGCAAAATTCTCGAGTTCAAACCCTGCCAGCTAACTATTAGTTCCATGAAAGAAAGAATAATATGTGCATGTGTTTCCCATGCACCTAGTTAGTAAAGGTCATCTTAGAAGATGAAATTTTGATCTCTACTATCAATGGGAAATATTTTGCTATATAAGATTGATATCATACTGATATTTCGTAATGTTAATCCGTTGATGGTCTCTTTCCATGCACAGGAGAAAGAACTCGCAGCCGCAGCTGATAAGTTTGCAGAATGCCAAAAGACAATAGCCTCTCTTGGCCGGCAATTGAAGGCACTATCGAATCTAGATGACTTCGTTGCTTTAGACACCTTTATACCCGAACTTGACGGAGATCTTCCAGGGTACTCGACCATTCCGAATCTTACCGTTTATGGAGAGAGACGAGCTCTTCCATTTTCTTCATCTCTTTCTGGATTTACAAAATTGTTATCTCCGAGTAGAAATAGAATAGACAGTCAGCTATAGAAGTTGGCATACTTTTGCTCTTGTCTTGGTTTATTCATGTGTTTTTTCTAGTAAAAGAAGGGGTCCTGTAGCTTGTTTTAATGCTTGCAGGTTTGTGCTTTGTTTGTATTTTCAGTACCTTCTCTAAAATTCTCTTTTTTAAAAGAAAAAAAAAAAGTTAAAGTTTGTTTTGTTCATTTTATGGCCAAAATTTTCTGTTGTCGGGCAGAAGTCTTTCATTAATTTTTCCATTGGCACATTAAACATATAGTTGTAGAAATAAGAAATAAGATCAAAATATATTCGATCCTTGAAGTAGATGTCTCCGGTTTAAATTCCGCAAACTGTCACTTGCATGGATGTGAAGAATTTGTCTTTATGGATTGTAACATGGTTATTCGAGCATGTCAAGAAGTAAATATCACGACTTCTGGATTGGTGGAAAATGAGCCGGTAAAGTGAACCAGTTTCCATGATAGTTTCAAAAAAATTATCTTGTCCCTCTTACTGCAAAAGCTCACTGCTTTGCTGCTGCGAGATGGGGGTGAAAAAAATGATGACTGAGCAATGCTCTATACAGCTACAGCTCGACTTATTAAAAAAAAAAAAAAAAAAAAAAGACTTGAATATGAGCTTGGCCCGAGCAATTTTGTGCTTAATCGAGCTCAAATACATATATCGTGAAGGTATACTGGTATTACTAATATTCTTTTTTGCTTTTATTACAAGTTCCACCACCCTTGTATTATCATTTTTAAATTTTAAATGTCCCATCTAGTACAACATTTTATACACGTGCACTCCCTCACGTGCAACAGAATATTCCTAAGTGTCCTCATGAAAGAGCAAGGTGAAGACTTTATACAGATAGAACCTTAGCTCCAGATAAACATATGAGCCCTCAAACAAAAAAGTTGTTTTTTCAGTTATTCATTTCTTACAATCAATGCTATTTTTGAAGTTAAATTCATTTCTTGCAATCAATGCTATTTTTGAAGTTATATTCATTTCTTGCAATCAATACATCCGCTTCAGTTTTGGTTACCTGCATATGAGGAATCTGTTTGAAGAACTTCTACATACATGGATAAACTATCAACTAGCACGATATGTTCAGTTTAGTGTGTTGATGTCATACAAATCCAAATCATCTGGGCAGGCTATACTGCTTCGGAGTTCAAGAATCCATCTCTTGTTGCTGCTACTTCTGTAGAGGTATCTGTAACTATGATTGGACTATATCGGGTTTCCTTCACCCTTACCCGGTAAATCCGCCATGTATCGAGTATACTCCTCCTGCATCACCAGCCAACAAAAATTTGATCATACTATTTTACACATTTCATATTATACAACAAACAAGTCAAAAACCCCTCAAATTCGGTCCGTAATGTAGTTATATATCCTCGACCACATCCAGATTTCGATTTCTATTTAAGATCCAAAGTATATTGAAGTAACCAATGGGGTTATAGCCTAAATCCTACAGGTAGGAGATTAAACACTCTCTGACATCCAAAATTTAATCAGGTTTGATTCAGTAGTCCCAGAAAATACAATAATAGAAGCATTATACACCAGAAGATAAAAACAACAAAAATCACAAGCTGAGATAAGATGTGCAAACTACTACGGTTTCTAACTTGCTGATCATAATAGTAAAAGATCATCATATCGGACCTTTGCATGCTTAATATATTACCACAAAAAAACAATTGATGTGATATATTACCTTTGATGAGCAAAATACAAACAGGTTAATGCAGAGAGTGTCACACTTACAAGCATATCATATATAATGGAGTAAGCTGACTCATTAGTTCCTGCTTAAAACACAATTCACGAGCTTCAGAAACTAAACCTTTTTTTTTCCCATACTCCATAGAACCACAGGTGGATTGGTGGTATAAAAGCTGGGTTGTCTTCTAGAAACCCTTAATACTTTCTGAGTGGCAGTTCTCAAAGGGAAATTCAACGAGAAAGATTATGACACTAATAACCACACAAAGTTGCCAAGCTTACCACACATGAACAACTAGAATGCAAGGGATTATCTTAGAAAGAATCATCTCACAGCTAGTAGGACCTACTGGAACCACATTACAAAGATCGAAATCTTCCCTCCATGCTTTGCCTATGTTCTGTTATGGAATACGATCAAATAGCCTTTGGGTTTGAGCTTGAAGCTATCCATTACTCATAAGCACCTTTACCTTATATCTTGTTCCATAAAGGACATAAGTAAAATTTTCAAAAGGAAGTACTCTTTCTCTGTACATATGTCACGCCCACAAATAGTTAGTTCAGATGCACTAGAGTAATAAACTTAGCTTCTCGAGCAATAAACATAGGAGTAAATGCTGATTATGATAAACATACCTCTCAGATTCAATGCTCCTCTTAGCAAGCATCAGACTTAAAAATACTGGAACCATTGCAGCGAATAGGTGTTTAAGAGGTATGCCCACTGACAATTATCACCAGTCCAATTGATAAATTGGGTTTATCAGCAGCCTTCTGCAACTTTAGCTAAAGATAAAAAACCTGAATTAAAGAATCTCAATATTATTTTAGACTCAGTATTACAAAATTTCCATTCAACAAGATGTCAACAAAGTGGAGTGTATAAGCACATCAAGTTCATCTGATTCTAACGAAGAGAATGGTTTAGATAGGGAGGAAAAGAGCTAAAAGGCAAAAAACTTGAAATTATTCTTGGATCTCCTTGTGTATTGGGGGAAAAGGAGATTGAAAAATGCTGTATTAATCTACTTCCATATTCAGAGTAATATGTTATACCTTCACCATTCTATTCTAGTGTGACTGAAACCACCTGCAGAAAGAATATAAATAATCAGATTTGGGTCAAAGATACGGTTTTTAAGATATAAGTTGTTGGCCCAACAAAGTTTCCTGATGGTGTCTAATAACAAAATCTAACTAATCGGTAATGATACAATCTTGTTGCAGCAATTTGAATGACTGGCTTACAGAATGGATCAATATTGCCATTAGCTAGCGCTATTCTAGTTGGGAATTAGTAGTTCCGAATAACAGCCAAATGGGACAAGTACGTAAGTTCATTTCGACAGGCAAGTATATAAGATCATTTCTAAAAGGACAGTATGAGACGTTTCCAATCACTTGGCCTGGAGATAAGTGAGGTTATTCTTGTTGAATCAGTTTTGATATGAGACAGCCATAATCAGCAAAGTTGACCAAGCCAAACTGAACCATTCCAACTAGTCCCGGTCTGTTGCCCCTTCAGGATGCTTCTTCTTCAATTCCCTTTAATCTGATTTCGATAACAGACAAGGCCAAGCTTGTCCTAATTTTGCAAAAAAAATAAGAGGCAACAGGGAAAAAGATACGAGGATTCATTTATAAGGCAACAATACCTTTCCCATTATAAAACTTGAAAATGATTATAAGCAACTGGACCAAGCTACAATAAATAAGATTTAAAATCCAATATATACAACATCTGAGTAATATTAAACGATGCTTTGAACTAACCTCTGCCCAAAACCAGTATGTGTGTTTGTGTCACATGGAGGGCAGCAAAATTGCCATTAAGGGTATCGCAATGCAAGGCACAAACTGAACAACGCATATGTCGAAGGTCATCAAAAACTACAAGAGACATCAAAAAGAAAATAGTTTAATATGCATAAATATTATGCTAATGGCATCAAAATGAAGTATCAAGCAATAGCAGAACAAAGAAACAAGTAGCTTGCCCTCCAATATAAATGCTTAAAGCACCTGCAAGGGACAAGAGGTGCAATAGATACCGTCCCCTTCTTCTTCATCTATCCTTTCGGATGATGAATATGGCGATGATTGATGTGAATGCAACAGTCAATCTACCAGAATGAAAAATGACCCTCAGAATAAAGACGCATCTAATAAATGCTCAAGATAATCTATCCAATAAACTTTGAGAAATTTTTATTAAACATGAGAGTTTTAGATTTCCCCGTTTTATTTGCTTTTTGGAAAGAAAAAGAAGATATTTTCCGTCTAACAGCAGCAACTATAACTTACTTCCATGTTTATGCATAAGCTTAGGAAACACTTTGAGGTAAAAGGCACAAGATTTATGCTTCATTATTATTTCCTCGTCAAAACCTAAATGATGGTTCAAAACAAGCATTCAACAAATTATCTTTAACACCATGTACCCCTGTCTTTACAAATGACCACATAGATTCTTGTAAAGCAGTCTTCTCAAACTATATAAAAGAATTTTATGACAAAAAAAAAAAAGGAAAGAAACCCGAGCTTACAGGTAGACGATCCCAGACAAGACGAGCATCATTAGGCTCAAGATGGTAATAGGAGGAGCCAAAAGCAACAGCAGCCACACCAATGAAGAAAATTGACCATCCCCAGATCTCACCTAGCAGTCTTCCATAACAAACATAATGTTGAAATTAGACTCCACTGCTAAGAATGAGCTAATCCATCCATACAATCATATGCATTACCTTAATTCGAAGTAGTTTTTGTAGTGGCAAAGAACGAGACCGATCAAGCCCACCACTAGAAATGGGAAGTTTGACACAACATTCAAGGTATTAGGTATCCCTGCAAAATCACAATCCACAATTAGTAATCTTAAAATTAAACTATCTTAAAAAACATAGCAACAGAAACCAGAATTCAATTTTATGACTTTTATGTTCATCTAATTACATTTAAACACCACTGCATTTGAAATATCCACTGAGTAAATAATGTCTTGATTCTTAACCAAAATACCCACTGATACCCCAGGTAGACTGTTGATCTTTACTTGCTCTATCCGACCGAAGTCGGACCCGGATCAACCAGAAGGAACAATTTGCTAACACTAAACCATGGGCCTTTAAGCCTTCGTGGGTACAGACCATATTGCTGTGGCACGCATATGCTGTCATGCGCGATAACGCACCCCACAAAATAGCTTCAAACAGTGCATTTGAAATCGAACATAGAATGCCAAGGTTCATGAGCCATGCTTCTGGAAACAGTTCTTTAACAATTACCTAGAAAGCACTCGTTCGACACGGACATTCCGCGGACACGCCCGGCCACACACTCTAGAGAAGTGTTAGAAAAATAAATATAAAAAAGCTATTCCGGACATGCGTGTCAGACATGTCAGATAAGAGCGTCCGACATGCATGTCCGTAATTACATTTTTTTATTATTTTTTATTATAGAAAAGTTTTTCTTGAAAGAAATAAAATATTATATAATACTAGCTATATACAGCGATAAGTAATATAATATACTAATATATTCAATATCTATATTTTTCGCTTATTTTTAACTTAAATGTAATATTAAGACTCTTCCTTATAGTAATTGTATACTTAAAAGATGTAAATATTATGATATACATTAATTCTTGTATTTATATTATATTCTTAAATATTCAATACTAATAATTATGTTTTAGATTCTTTATATATTTATATGCGGTTCTATGTAACGTATCGGCTACCACCATATCCATGTCTCCGTTGCTTCGTAGCGATTTATTTTCGAACATGGAGTGCCGTCGGCAAGTTGATTTAGACAATGTACAGAATTTCGCAATAAATAACGCAGGTTCCTATGCAAAAATTTTCAGCTCGAATAATTGCTCTCTGATAATATGATCGGTTATAATCTTGGAATTGGGAGGATAGAAAAGAAGCGTGCGGATGTTACGAGACAAGTCTGACGTCTTATCGCTAACTATGTACTGTTGGGATTGTGGAATAGCCGGAGTGACGAACATCAGCACAACGGAGAGCATTATTGCCACGATCCATCCAGTCTTCGCTTTTCCCATCAGCCTTCTCGCTCAAATCACGTTTGAAACTAATTACTAAATAAAAGATGAATTATCTGATTCGATCCCCAAATTTATCATTTTATAGAATAGGCCACATTGTCGAATTTTTTTTTATTACAATTTTTTATTTTTTTTTAGATTATCGTGAAAAATTTTATCCGTAACCGGTTCTCATTCGAACGACCGCGTAACAGATAAATCCACAGGTGACACCGATTCTTGTTTCACCGATCGAGAGATCACATCCTTACGGATAGGACAGATAAAATCAGGCTAGTATATTAGAAAATTTTATTAATGAAATGGCTCAACTAATTAGTAAGATTAGATTAAATATTTATGAATTTAATGATCTAATTCAATTAGTTAGTAAAATTAGAAAAACATTTATGAACTTCCATATGGTCGGGAATTCAAATTCATACAAATACATTTGTTGGAGGAGAAAATTTTGATTGCTTTACTCTACAAGCAAGATTACTTATGTCTAGAATGGAGATCTTCATTTAAAAAAAAAAAAAAAAAAATATCAATAAATGATGATCGGCTCTGTGCTCTCGCTCTTATATGGAAAGTCCATAATTTGGACTATGGTTATGGACAGAAAGAATTAAAAAATTTGTTTTTTAGGATTTTCGTGGTGGAATCCGAAATACGAGCGCACGCCTTGAAGCGACCTCAAACTCGTGGATAAACCTCCACGGACAGTTCCGTTTCCAATTCCGCCAACCGAGAAGTCCATGGAGGCACTCCACAGAATACGCACTTATACATATGCTGTGCAGGATTCGATCCGGATGGAATACACACTTTCCGAGGCGTAACGCTCCATCCAGACGGCCCAAGTGGGGGGGGGGGGCAAGAATTAAAAAAATTGTTAGTTGGACTAACCACTAGCTTCAAGTGGACCCAAAAAAAGAACGATCGAAGTCGTTAGTATAATGCATAATTTATATTTTGTTAACCTTGATTTTTATGTTTTGATACTATTTAATATTATGGAATCAAACGCAAATAAAAAGACCGCGTATTAAATTTTGTTCTACGCTTTTATAATTAATTTTTTTTCACAAATATCAACATATATGTCTGATCGTCAATTGAAATTGTTATAATGATTTGTAAATAACAATTTATTATTTGTAAATAACAATTTTATCTTCAATCACTTAATTTTGATATTATTTAATTTTATAAACATTCAATTCAAATGTGGTGTCTCAAAACTTGTTTTTTATAGAAATTTTATAAAAAATTCAACATATATGTTAAATCGCAAAACTTTAGAACAACGAATAAATATCAAAGTCATTTTTTATGAATGTCTCGACAAGAATCATGGTCTCAAAATATAAAGGTTTGATTTAAAAAATAAAAAATAAAAAATAAAAAATAAAAAATGAATGACCCGTGTACATAAGATCAACTTAAGTAAGTAGGAAAATACAAAAATAGCAGAAGCTTTCTTTTCTGTGTTTTAATCGTTTTTTCTTGTAAATATTTATGTATTATCAACTCACTTATGTGACTTGGTTAAAAAAAACATAAATTTCTAAACAAGTGTTATACACTTTTAAAAAAGGCCAAAATTTAATAAATGCCCCTCTACTATGTATTTTTGGACACTCATGTCCTTATATTTATTTTCGTAACTTTCATACCCCTTTACTATTAATTTAGTAACGCGATAACCTTAATGACGATTTACGAATAATATGCTGATGTGGCACTAATTAAGCTTTTTAAAATATTTTTTATGCTGATATGGCACTAATTAAGCTTTTTAAAATATTTTTTAATATTTTTAAAATACTCTTATTTATATTAAAAATAATTAAATAATACTTAATTGGTGCCATATCAGCGTAATTAACACCTAAATCCTCTTCAGGGGTATCGCGTTCCCAAATTAAAAGTAAAGAGGCATGAAAGTCACGAAAATAAATATAGGGGTATGATTGTCTAAAGATGCATAGTAGAGAGACATTTACTAAATTTTGGCTTTTAAAAAATTGCTTATGTCAATTCAATTGATTTCAGAAATACCTTTATAATAATCAATATGTGTTTTTATATAATATGATTGGTTTTAGGCAAAACATAAGTCTTTCTTACAATTTAATTTTAGAACTGAAAATATTCTACAAATATTCCAAATAAACAATATTTCAACTTCTAAGTTTTATTAATATTTTTAAAAATATAAAATTAAATAAATATGGTAACACAAGTATATTAGTGCTTAGTTGCTAGCTGAACTTATTTATTGAAGTAATTTATATTAATAAATATTTCGAAAATAACTAATTTTTTTTTTATCACGGGGTATTTTGTTAATACACATAAGCCTAATTACTCTATTTGCGTATCGAGATATTATGAAATTTCCTTCTGATCCCTCTTTGATACACTCCTTGGCCGCGCCTGCGCGGACTAACCACTCGCTCCTGGTTCCGTTGAAGATAGAACTGACGTGGAAATGATGTTTTTACGTCGTTAGCTTTTGACACTCCTCAAAATATCTATTTATAAGTATTTTTTGATAACTTTTTAATAAAAAGCTGTATAATTAGATAAATCTAGTAATTGTTATATTAGAATTTTTTCAAAAAAAAAATATTCAAAAAGTTGTTGTTTTTGAGGCTTGCAAATATGTAGCGAGTTAATAGGTCGAAAATTTTGAAATCTGTTAACACAAATTTGGAGCGAATGGAACGACAGATTGCTATATTAGTGAAAAGACGTGCAAAAAAGTTTTATCAGAAGATACAATTGGATATATAATATAAATAAATATTTTTAAATAGGTAATTTGGATGTATCAATATTAATGAGTAAAAAATCTATTTTTTACGTCAACACTATTTTTAAACGGCATCAGGTCGGGGTATGCACCAAAAAACATATACAGGACGGGATACAAAAAAAAATTTTTTATATATCTCGGAATACCAAATAAAGAATTTAGCCCTAACATAACATAAACCTCTGAAAAATTGAATGTTGGTCCAATTCCACCAACCAAATACATAAGAGTAATGTTATTAAGCCTAAATATTTAACTCAAAAAATAGTTCGATTTATATTTTTTCGCATCTCGTGATTAATAAATCTGATTTATCAATTTTAAAATACGAAAAAATACAATCCAACTATTTTTATTCTATTTTATCCCACCAATAGCATTTCTGAACACACAAACTGATCCATAATATATTCTGCGGATCCCGATGCCTAACATAAGTCACACAGATAGATATTATATAAATACTGTTGTATGATCGTATGTGGCCTGTTTTTACTTTTTCAATAAATCAAAAAAAGGTATTGAAGGTGTCGCTCGTGTGCTTCATTTTTCAAAAGTTTTCTCCCGTTTCAGAATATATATATTGATTTCGTTTTTGGCCTCTCTCTCGTAATTCGTATCATTCTGTTTTGACTGCAGTATTAGCATTTTTGAAAAAAACTTTCAACATAAAAATTGTAGATTTTGATGAGATCTACAATTTCTATGTTTAACATTTTTTTAAAAAATACTTTTAAATAGATATTTTGAGACTCCGAAGAGTTAACGGGTTTTGGATTCGACCCGTTAACCTGCTGAAATTTCGAAGTCTCAAAATATCTATTTAGAAATTTTTTTGGAAAAAATATTGAACATGAAAGTTGTAGGTCTCATCAAAATCTTCAACTTTCATATTGAAAATTTTTCAAAAAAATACTGATACAGTGATCAAAACGGTGTTGCATATAAATTGAAGAGGGATGAAAATGAAATAGTATAAACTATAGGGGCTGATTCAGCCCATGTTTATCCATCTAGGGGCTGAAAAAAAACGCGCCCAATCAAAAAACTCGTTATTAACTCTCTGTCAGATTCAGTGAATAACCAGACTTCACTCGGGCAATTCCCTCCTCTTGGTCTATATTACTTATCTTACTCGCTGATGTGTGTATATCATCAAAGTCTGTAGACGTCTCGGTTTCTTTGGATTTTCATCACTCTCTCTCTCTCTCCTTCCCATTCTTGAATTTCTGTGAATAGATTAAGCAATATAATAATAAAAAAAATTAGTATATCAGTGCATATCTGGTGTGTGACTCTCTCCTCTCTGTAGTTTAAGACTAGCACCAAATATATAATTTGTAAGCTCTCTTCAGAGACACGCACTCAGTTTCACTTCAAAATATCCTTGTTTCTTTAGTATTTCCATTTTAAACTCCAGAAACTTAAGGTATAAACGTTAATTTTGATTGATTTATTACTTGTCATACAATTTTAAAAAAAAACTATTTCGGACAGTCTACAAACGAAACACGTTATTTACGTATTTTAAATGTGTGTGGAAGCGAAATTATAAAGATTCATGTGAATTTTGACAATCTGATGCTGCATACGGACGTGTAAGTTTTTATTCTATTGAGCATGAAGAATAGCAGTTGTAAATTTTAACTTTGTCAAGCTTGGATAAATACTGCTAAAAACACACTCATTTTTCTGACCAGCTGCTTTGAGGTTCGAACTACATTTCTACTTGGCTCTTGATTCGTATATGGTTGACTATATGTGGGTATCTCCTGATGTCAGCTTTGCTCAATTATATTATTGTGATAATAATATAGAATAAATTAATTATGGAATAATATTGTCGATGATCTCTGTGATATGGATACATATCTAATGTTGTATTTTATATATATAAATACTTATAATATCATATTCTACTATATATGACTATAAAAGCAGTTAAAGTTTAACTTCACATCGACGGAATCCTTTTGTAAGTAGAAGTAGCCGGCAAATAAAAAGTAATATACTTCCAATGTATTTGTTGGCTTTTTTTTTTTTAGTTCAAAGCAGAAGTCTCTCATTTAATGGATTCTGTTTTCTTGGAATAAGATTTTTATCATTTGTCAGCTTCTCTAGTTTCCGGGGATATTTGAGTATAGTAGTCTGTTTCTTGTTTACATATTTATTTAATTAGTTAGACTGATTTGGAGAGGTGAAATGTTTGTTAAAGATAGAAGTAAGAGCATACTGAATTTTGGCTCCAGTTAGATATATGACACTTAGATAATCTACGGTTACATCCAGCCACGCATCGAATACCCTACAAAAATGTTTAAAAAATGGGAAAAACAGGTAATTATAATATTTATATATATATATATATAACTTGTATTATATATATAAGATGTAAAAAATTTTTTTTTGGAGAACAATAAGATATGCCATTAGCGCACGAGTATATATAGCATAAATAAATACAATACTTTTTTATACTCCACAATATAACTGATCGTTTATTTGTCTACTATATATAGATATTACTTTAGATTAATTATTACATGCTCTGCTCAGCTCCGGTTATGTTACAATTTTGTTAGATATATATAGAGGGTGCGCTTTTGTTTGATCGATGATTTTAGATGTTTATAAGTATTTAATATATATTATTTGTTTATGATTTTACTTATAGTTGTTGTAGTCTGAACTCGTGTTATCTTTAAACTTTTTTTTTTTTTAAAAAAAAGATAGCCCGTCTTCCTCATAATCTTTAGATATAGATCATCGGGTAATTTGGTGTCGTATTCATTGGCTACTCGTGTTCCTCCTCAAATGCTCAGTTTATTAGGTTATGGCTAGATGACCCTACATCATACCACTCAGTCATTTATGTAAATTAGGCGAAGCTGCATCTTTGAAGAACTATGGAGTGATTACTTATACCAGTTCAAACTGCTTACCGAATTCGCGACTACTAAGGTGATACCATAATCTGGGTGACGAAGTGTAACTTAGAACGCTTAGACGTGCGCGAGCTTACCTGCGTTATTCATTGAACCGTGCGATGCCGAATAATAATAATAAATATATATAAGATAGATGAGATTTATATATTCTATAGTTTGTAGATTTCGTTCTACCAGTTTTAAGTAATAATTTACTTACCAAATTAGTTTGACAAATTCTATACTTTAGTCCATATATAGTGTTGGGCCATAAAGTTACTCTTATTTTTGGTGAAATTTAATTATTACACTATAGGGTGGCAAGCCAATATTATTCGGCAAAAACATTAAGATTGTACAACGCGTGTAATCGCTCCGCCGGTGGCTCCCACAAAAATACCATCTTGAATTCTGTCCCTCGCCTGGCATCTCAAATTGAATCTTAACCGTCCATCGCTTATCGCAACCTATCTCCTTGAAACCGTGAACAGAAGCCCGCAACAAACTCCTCTTGTCGTTCCCTTGCTGACATTTGTTTTACTGTTTCTGTCCCACTCTCTCACTCCCAATTCGGTATTGTTGAAGTATACAAATGGTTGCCTTTAGTTGTGCTGATGATAAAGCATAATGCCACGTCAGCCTTTTTTACCGTTGGAATTGTTACTATATATAGGACTTTCTGTGTTTCATTTTAGGTTATGTTTTTACAATCAGATTCTCTTAACAGAAGTTGTTTTTCATTTTTCTGTTTCTCTGTTCGTGTGATTCACACATTCTAACATGGTATCAGAACGTTGGGATTCAGATTAACCTCGTCTTCCGCTTATTCATCGCGATTCTGATGTTCATGATCTTCCCTGAATCGAGGCGTGTTTTTTGATCGGTGAATTTTTTGATCGTACTCAAGAGAGGTTCCTTTTCTTTCCTTTTTTTTTGGGTTAATTGATCATTCCTTTTCAATTAATCCGACTATATGTCTACTTCGAAGACCTTTATCACGGATCCTCATGATCCACTTTATATTTCCCCCTATGATTCTCCAAACCTTGAATTAGTTACTGAGATTTTAAAAGGTACAGAGAACTATAAAATTTAGTCTAGGGAATTGCTAAATGCGTTGGAAGCAAAGAATAAAATAGGTTTCATTGATGGATCTGTAAAAGAACCTGAGGGTGATGATGTTCTTCTAGCACATTGGAAAAGATGTAATGCCTTGGTCAAATCATGGATTACTAGGTCTTTATCTCGAGATCTTATTCCTAGTGTTGTATATTGTAGTACTGCTCATAAGATCTGGTTAGATTTGAAGGAAAGATTTGACAAGATTAATGGTGCTAGATTGTTCTCTCTTCATAGAGAAATTAATACTCTCACACAAGGTTCAAGTACAGTGACTGAGTACTACTCTAAATTGAGGGTTCTTTGGGATGAGTTTGAGTCTTTGATACCTCCGCCATCTAAAGATCCAGCAAAAGAGTATGTTGATTTTTGCAATCAACTCAAGATGATGCAATTCTTGTGTGGCCTCAATGAATGTTATCATGGATTGAGATCACAGATTCTTTTAATGTCCCATCTGCCTACACACAATCAAGTATACTCTATGATGTGTAATGAGGAGACACAGAGAGGGATTAACATTCAATCTGTAAATCTGGATACTACATCCATTGCCTTTTTCTCAAATTCAAATTCTCAGAAAAGGCCTTCTAATGGTGATACCAAAGAAGGAATTGAGTGTGAGTACTGCCATGGTCCTGGACACACTAAGGAATCTTGCTTTAAGCTGATTGGCTATCCACCTAACTGGCAAAGAGGTGGAAGGAGAGGAAGAAGGGGTGCTGGCAGATATAATACTGGTCGAGGAGGTTTCTCTAACACAGGAAGAGGTTATAGGGCAAATAATGCATCTCAAGATGGCACCAACAGTGGAGAAATGCAAGATGGTGCCTCATCTTCTACTATATCTGTGGAGACTAATATGCCTCCAACCTTTACACCACAACAGTACCAGCAACTTTTGCAATTGATAAATGCAAGTAAAGGTAGTTCTAACATTACGGCAACTGCAAATATGGCAGGTACCATTCAATCCTATGCTTTTAAATCTCAGTATATAGTCAATGAGTGGATTATTGACTCTGGAGCTAATCAACATCTTATTGGTGATATGAATTGTTTTACTCATGATATTGTGCCAGCCACTACATGTTCTAGTGTTAGACTACCAAATGGTGTAGTCAGTTATGTTACACATACAGGAACTGTTAAGATAAATGATGATTTAGTTCTTAAAGATGTTCTACTAGTTCCTGATTTTAAACATAATCTCTTGTCAGTTATAAATTAGCTCATGATGGTAAATTGTGTGTAAGCTTTTTTCTTGATTTTTGCATTGTGCAGGAAGTGTTGACTGGCAAGATCAAGGGGATTGGTAGATTAATGAATGACCTTTACATGCTGAAACCAGTCCCCAAAGATCAAGCACATCATTTTTCTCTTTTGTTTCAAAATTCATGTAATAATGTTGATAGTACTGTTGATAAGAATAAAGCCAGTCTATGGCATTGAAGATTAGGACAGATATCATATAGAAGATTTACTTTTCTGCCACAACTGGGCATTAAGACCATTGATCCTTGTAATCATTGTTCTATATGTCCTATGGCTAAGCATACAAGAACAATTTTTCCTAAAAGAAATAGTACTACTTCTGCTGTGTTTGATTTGCTCCATGTGGACATCTGGGGGCCTTATAAAGTACCCACTTATAATCAGGAAAAATATTTCTTGACCTTAGTAGACGATTATTCCAGGTCTACTTGAGTTTTTCTTATGAAATTTAAAACTGATGTGTTTCACATTTTAAGCAAATTTATTTTATATGTGAAGAATCAGTTTTCTAAGGATATCAAGTGCATTAGAACATATAATGCTTTAGATTTCTTTAATAAAGAGTGTAGAGCTTTGTTTGAATCTTATGGCATTATTCATCAGAGTTCTTGTCCTTATACTCCACAACAAAATGGAGTTATTAAAAGGAAACATAGGCATATTTTAGATGTGGCTAGGTCTCTCAAATTTCAATCTTAATTACCTATGAAATACTGGGGAGAATGTGTTTTAACAGCTGTTTATCTTATTAATAGGATTCCTTCTCCTTTGCTTGATGGAAAAACTCCTTATTTCTTACTTTATGGGAAGGAACCATCTTATGAACATCTGAGATCCTTTGGTTGTTTATGCTATGCTAAAGTCTTAAATGAGCATGATAAATTTGCTGCAAGGGCTAAACCTTGCGTGTTTGTTGGGTATATGTCAACTCAGAAAGGTTATAAACTACTAGATATTGCTACTAAAAATTTTCTTGTTTCTAGAGATGTAGTCTTTTATGAGTATATTTTTCCATATGCCTTATCTAACAAGAATTTTGAGGATAAGAAGTTTCCAGCAGATGATAAACAGTTGTTCTATGATGAGTTAGTTCTGCCCTACACTTCAACTGATATAGATACAGATATGGAGCCCATCCAAGATGACTTGGCTGGTACAGATTTACAAGAGCCAGAAGATATAACTGATGATAATGGTATTAATGATATGTTTGGTGATCAGCTTGTTCAGTCACCACATGATGATCAAATTGTTGATCTAGGAAGGCCTAAAAGGACCTACAAAGCACCTTACTGGGCACCTGATTATGTTTCTCCATATGTAAGGGAAAGCAATCAGGTTTTGCAGTACTCAGTATCCTTTAGAAGATTATATACAGTATAATAAGGTGTCTAGTTCTTATAAGACTTTTATTTCTGCTGTTTCTCAAGAGTCGGTCCTTAATAGTTTTGTTGAAGCTCAAAAACATAAGCATTAGATAGATGCTATGAATACTGAAATGACAGCTTTAAAATTGAATGATATTTGGGAAATAGTAGAGTTGCCATCCAATAAAAGGCCTATAGGTTGCAGGTGGGTCTATAATATTAAATATAAGTTAGATGGAACTATTGATAGATATAAAGCAAGGTTGGTAGCTAAAGGCTACACCCAATTGGAAGGGATTGATTATACAGAAACATTCTCACCTGTAGCTAAGCATGTCACTGTTAGGTCCGTTATTTCTCTTGCAGCAGTTAATGGATGGAATTTATGGCAAATGGATGTGACCAATGCCTTCTTGCAAGGTGATCTTAATGAAGAAATTTATATGTATCTCCCACCTGGTTTCAGTAATGAAGGTAAAGGCTTTAAGAGACCTGTTTGTAGGCTTATTAAATCTCTTTATGGCTTAAAACAAGCATCAAGGCAGTGGAACCAAAAGTTCACTTCTACCTTGAGTGCATTTGATTATGTACAATCTTTACATGATTATCCCTTGTTTGTAAAAGAGAGGGGGAGTAGTAAGGTGATCCTTTTAGTTTATGTGGATGATATTCTTTTGACTGGTAATGATGAAATGATGATTGATGAATGTAAGCAATATTTGAATAAAACTTTTCATATGAAGGACTTAGGACAATTGAAGTATTTTCTTGGCATTGAGGTAGCTAGGTCCTCCAAGGGTATATTTTTGAACCAAAGGAAGTATTGTCTAGACTTGTTAAAAGAAACTGGTATGTTAGGTTGTAGACCTTTAAGTATACCATTGGATCAAAATTTGAAGTTGACTTCTCTTGAGCATGACAGGAATTTGAAATTGGATGAGTCTATTGATCCACCTGTGAAAAATATTATTGAATACCAAAGAGTTGTTGGTAAATTGATATATCTTTGTCTTACTAGACCAGATATATCATATGTTGTTCAGCTTTTAACTCAATTTATGAAAGAGCCTAAAAGATCACATGTAGAGGCTATGTATAGAGTTTTGAGGTATTTGAAAGGCAAGCCTGGTTTAGGCTTGTTAATGTCATCTGACAGTTCCTTGTTTTTGAAAGCTTATTGTGATGTAGATTGGGCATCATGCCCCATGTCTAGGAAGAGCTTGACAGGATATGCAATTTTCTTGGGAGATTCCTTCATTTCCTGGAAGGTTAAAAAACAGCATACTGTTTCAAGGAGTTCTGCAGAAGCAGAATACAGAGCACTTGGTTCCACTACTTGTGAAGTTTTGTGGATACTTGGTGTGTTGAAGGATTTGGGCATTGCTAGATTGGGGCCAGTTCAGATCTTCTCAGATAGCAAATCAGCAATGCAACTGGCTTCCAATCCAGTCTATCATGAAAGGTCCAAACACATTGAAGTGGATTGCCACTTCATTAGAGAAAAATTACAAAAGGGAGTGATTCATATTAATTTTATACCTACATCACATCAACCTGCGGATATACTTACCAAACAGCTGGCCAGGAATCAATTTGAATACCTACTTGACAAGTTTGGTGTTCTGGATCTGTTTGGAACACAAACTTGAGGGAGAGTGTTGAAGTATACAGATGGTTGCCTTTAATTGTGTTGAAGATAAAGCATAATGCCACGTCAGCCTTTTTTACCGTTGGAATTGTTACTATATATAGGACTTCCTGTGTTTTATTTTAGGTTATGTTTTTACAATCAGATTCTCTTAACAGAAATTATTTTTTATTTTTCTGTTTCTCTGTTCGTGTGATTCACACATTCTAACACGTATAAATTCCGATTCCGACCGTAAGCCCCACCATACCAAAGCACAAACACCAAAAGCCCTGCACAAATTCGCTTTCGGGAGATTTTTAGAGAGATCTCCATTGATGACGTCATCTTCTTCCTCGGTGGATCCTCAGGTATGGTGCGCCATCGCCAGCGATGGCGTTCGTGTCCCCGTTGCCGGTTCCTCCGCTTACTACTTCCCTCAAGGCCACGCCGAGCAAGCCACGTCATCTCCTGACTTCTCCGCATTACCTCTCTCCTCCCTTTGGTTCCCGCACTGTCGTCGCTGCCGAGCTCCTAGCCAATGACGACTACGGCGAAGATATTAGTTTCACGCTGTTTCTGGATCCCAAAAACTGCCGCCGATCATGCCGAGATGATCCGGTGTGGTTTCTCCGGACTCGGCGGTGGCAAAGAGGGTTCGAGAAAGTTCTGACCCCGGAGAGACGCCAACAATGGCGGCGGATTCTCCGTGCCACGTGGCTGTGCGATACTGTTCTTCCCCCGCTTGATCTGAATGGCAGATACACGGTGCAGATAATCTCCGTTAAGGATGTTCACGGCCAACGACGTAAAATTCCGTCCATCTACCGGGGAACTCCGCGCCGTCACATACTTACCACCGGCTTTGGTCAAAGTTCGTTTAACGACAAGCGCCTCGTAGCCCGGCGACTCGGTGACCTTCGTCCGGGCAAATTCCGGCGAACCTCCCGGAGTCCACCGGTGCAACCGGTCGTTCGTCACGCCAGTTAAACATAGACAATCTACTCAGTGTTACTAACAACGGTGGCAGCGCTTGCTCTGAGGAATTTGAAGGGAAGAGTGCCGCCGGAGACGGTGGTGGAGGCAGCGAAAATGGCGGCATCGGGGCGGCCGTTTGAAGTCATATATTATCCACGGGCAGGGCCGGAGTTCGTGGTTCCGAACCAAGCGTTAGAGGCGGCGATGAGAGTTCACTGGCTACCTGGAATGAGGGTGAAAACGGTGGTGGCCAGAGACGATGGTTCTGGAACCAACGAGTTCCAGGGGACGCTGATGTCAGCGTGCGGGACAGCTTGCGGGCAAAATTCAAACGTAATTTTGTAATTATTTTATAAAGCACATAATAGTTATATTTAATTTATATCTTTGCGGATACAAAGTTAGAAAATAAAAAACTAATTTTATACCGGTGAAAAATAAAATTTAAATAAAATAAAAAAATATTAAGTACAACAAAAAAAAAGCCTTTGTGTATTAAGTAAAACCAAAAAAAAATTGCCCTGAAAAGATAAAGTTTAAATAAAAAAAAAGTACAACAAAAAAAAAAGAAAATCATGCATTAAGTAAAACCAAAAAAAAAAAAAAAAAAGAAGAAAGAAATGCCCATGAAGGGCTGACAAGACAGCCCTTCATGGGCATTTGTTCCTGTGCCGCCCGTGCCGGGCGGCACAGGAAGAATTCCTACTCCGTGCAGGCAGCACGGAGCGGCACGTCCGGCACGGGCAAATTTCGCCCGTGCCGGACGGGCCGGTGCCGGATCCTTTCGGATCCGATACGTGCCGGGCGGCACCGAGTGTGCCGTCCAGCATTTTAAATCTTGGTTAGTGTGTTGATGTCATACAAATCCAAATCATCTGGGCAGGCTATACTGCTTCTGAGTTCAAGAATCTATCTCTTGTTGCTGCTGCTAGTTCTGTAGAGGTATCTGTAACTGTGATTGGACTATATCGGCAATTTCCATCAATCGTATATCGGGTTTCCTTCACCCTTACCCAGTAAATCCGCCATGTATCGAGTATACTCTTCCTGCATCATCAGCCAACAAAAATTTGGTTATACTGTCTATTTTGCACATTTCATATTATACAACAAAGAAGTCAAAAAACACCTCAAATTTGGTCCGTAATGTAGTTAATATATCCTTGACCACATCCACGATTTGGATAAGATCCAAACTATATTGAAGTAAACAATGGGGTTATAGCCTAAATCCTACAGGTAGGAGATTAAACACTCTCTCTCACATCCAACATTTACCCAGGTTCGATTCAGAAGTCCCAGAAAATACAATAATAGAAGCATTATACACCAGAAGCTGAGAAAAGATGTGCAAACTACTACGGTTTCTAACTCGCTGATCATAATAGTAAAAGATCATCATATCTGACCTTTGCATGCTTAATATATTACCACAAAAAACAATTGATGTGATAGATTACATGCACCTTTGATGAGCAAAACACAAACAGGTTAATGCAGAGAGTGTCCCACCAAACACTTACAAGCATATCATTTATAATGGAGCTAGCTGACTCATTAGTTCCTCCTTAAAACACAATTCACGAGCTTCAGAAACTAAACCTTTTTTTCCCATACTCCATAGAACCACAGGTGGATTAGTGGTATAAAGAAGCTGGGTTGTCTTCTACAAACCCTTATACTTTCTGAGTGGCTGTTCTCAAAAGGGAAATTCAATGAGAAAGATTACGACACTATTAACCACACAAAGTTGCCAAGCTTACCACCCATGAACAACTAGAATGCAAGGGATTATCTTAGAAACAATCATCTCACAGCTAGTAGGACCTACAGGAACCACCATGCTTTGCCTATGTTCTGTTATGGAATACGATCGAAGCTATCCATTACTCATAAGCACCTTTATTTTATATATTGTTCCATAAAGGACATAAGTAAAATTTTCAAAAGGAAGTACTCTTTCTCTATACATATGTCACAGCCACAAATAGTCAGTTCAAGATGCACTAGAGCAATAAACTTAGCTTCTCGAGCAATAAACATAGGAGTAAATGCTGATTATGATAAACATACCTCTCAGATTCAATGCTCCTCTTAGCAAGCATCAGACTTAAAAATACTGGAACCATTGCAGCGAATAGGTGTTTAAGAGTATGCCCACTGACAATATCACCAGTCCAATGATAAATTGGTTTATCAGCAGCCTCTGCAACTTTAGCTAAGAGATAAAAACCTGAAATTAAAGAATCTCAATATTATTTTAGACTCAGCAATTACAAAATTTCCATTCAACAAGATGTCAACAAAGTGGAGTGAATAAGCACATCAAGTTCATCTAATTCTAAAGAAGAGAATAGTTTAGATAGGAGGAAAAGAGCTAAAAGAAAGACTTGAAATTATCTGGATCTCCTTGTGTATTGAGGGAAAAGGAGATTAAAAAATGGCTGTATTAATCTACTTCCATATATTCAGAGATAATCATGTTATAACCTCACCATTCTATTTAGTGTGACTGAAACCACCTGAGGAAAGAATATAAATAATCAGAATTGGTCAAGGATACGGTTTTTGAAAGATATAAGTTGTTGGACCAACAAAGTTTCCTGATGGTGTCTAATAACAGTGTCTGACTAATCGGGTAAATGATACAATCTTGTTGCAACAACTTTGAAGTTGATTTGGTACATAATGGATCAATATTGCCATTAGCTAGCGCTATTCTAAGTTGGAATTAGTAGTTCCGATAACAGCCAAATGGACAAGTACGTAAGTTCATTTCGACAGGCAAGTATATAAGATCATTTCTAAAGGACAAGTATGAGACGTCCAATCACTTGGCCTGGAGATAAGTGAGGTTATCTGTGAATCAATTTAGATATGAGACAGCCATAATCAGGCAAAGTTGACCAAAGGCCAACTGAACCAATTCCAACTAGTCCCGGATCTGTTGCCCCTTCAGATGCTTCTCTCAATCCCTTTAATCTGATTTCGATACAGGGCAAGCAAGCTGCCTAATTTTGCAAAAAAGATTAAGAGGCAACAGAAAAGATACCGAGGATAATTTATAAGGCAAAAAATACCTTCCATTATAAAACTTGAAAGGATAATAAGCATGGACCAAGCTACAAATAAATAAGATAAAATCCAATATATACAACATCTGCAGTAATATTAAACGAATGCTTATGAACTAACCTGCTGCCCAAAACCAGTATGCTGAATGTGTGTACATTGGAGGCAGCAAAATTGCCATTAAGGGTATCGCAATGCAAGGCACAAACTGAACAACTGCATATGGTCGAAGGTCATCAAAAAATCTACAAGGAGACATCAAAAAGAAAATAGTTAATATGCATAAATATTATGCTAATGCATCAAAATGAGTATCAAGCAATAGCAGAACAAAGAAACAAGTAGCTTGCCTCCAATATAAAATGCTTAAAGCACCTGCAAGGACAAGAGGTGCAATAGATACCGTCCCCTTCTTCTCATCTATCCTTTCGATGATGAATATGGCGATGATTGATGTGAATGCAACAGTCATCTATCCAGAATGAAAATGACCCTCAGAATAAAGACTGCATAATAAATGCTCAAGATAATCTATCCAATAAACTTTGAGAAATTTTTATTAAACATGAGAGTTTTAGATTTCCCCGTTTTATTTGCTTTTTGGAAAGAAAAAGAAGATATTTTCCGTCTAACAGCAGCAACTATAACTTACTTCCATGTTTATGCATAAGCTTAGGAAACACTTTGAGGTAAAAGGCACAAGATTTATGCTTCATTATTATTTCCTCGTCAAAACCTAAATGATGGTTCAAAACAAGCATTCAACAAATTATATTTAACACCATGTAAAAGCCGATCATTGTCTGTACAAATGACCACATAAGAAAATGTTCAAATTAGACTCCACTGCTAAGAATGAGCTAATCCATCCATACAATCATATGCATTACCTTAATTCGAAGTAGTTTTTGTAGTGGCAAAGAACGAGACCGATCAAGCCCACCACTAGAAATGGGAAGTTTGACACAACATTCAAGGTATTAGGTATCCCTGCAAAATCACAATCCACAATCACTAATGTTAAAACTTATAACTATCTTAAAAAACGTAGAAACAGAAACCAGAATTCAATTTTTATGACTTTAAAATTCAGGTAATTACATTTAAACACCACTGCATTTGAAATATCCACTGAGCAAATAATGTCTTGATTCTTAACCAAAATACCCACTGATGCCCCAGGTAGACTGTTGATCTTTACTTGCTCTATCCGACCGAAGTCGGACACGGATCAACCGGAAGGAACAATTTGCTAACACTAAACCATGGGCCTTTAAGCCTTCGTGGTTACAGACCATATTGCTGTGGCACGCATATGCTGTCGTGCGCGATAACACACCCCACAAAATAGCTTCAAACAGTGCATTTGAAATCAAACATAGAATGCCAAGGTGCATGACCCGTGCTTCTGGAACAAGTTCTTTAACTATTTCCTAGAAAGCGCTCGTTCGACACGGACATTCCGCAAACACGCCCGGCCACACACTCTAGAGAAGTGTTCCAAAAATAAATATGAAAAAGCTATTCCGGACATGCGTGTCAGACATGTCAGATAAGAGCGTCCGACATGCATGTCCGTAATTATATTTTTTATTATTTTTTATAGAAAAGTTTTTTTTTGAAAGAAATAAAATATTATATAATACTAGCTATATATAGCGATAAGTAATATAATATACAAATATATTCAAATATTATATTTTTCGCTATTTTAATTAATGTAATAATTAGACTCTTCCTATATAAATTTATATTAAAGATGTAAAATATTATAATATACATTAATTTTGTAATTTAATATTATATTCTTAAATACTCAAATACTTAATAAAATTATTTTTAATTATTTATATATTTATCATCGTTCTATGTAACGTATCGTACCACCATATCCATGTCTCCGTGCTTTCTAGACGATTATATTTTCGAACATGGAGTGCCCGTCGGCAGCTTATTTAACAATTACAATTTCGCAATAAAATAAACAGTTCCTATGCAAATTCAGCTGATAGTATTTGAACTGTCGAAAAATCAGTTAATAATCTTGAATTGGGAGGAAATAAGAAGCGATTATGGATTACCCGAGATCAACTGACGCTGATCCGCGAAATCATGGTACTGTTGGGATTGTGGAATAGCCGGAGTGACGAACATCAGCACAACGAAGCAAATTATTGCCACGATCCATCCAGTCTTCGCTTTTCCCATCAGCCTTCTCGCTCAAATCACGTTTGAAACTAATTACTAAATAAAAGATGAATTATCTGATTCGATCCCCAAATTTATCATTTTATAGAATAGGCCACATTGTCGAATTTTTTTTTTATTACATTTTTCTTTTTTTGGAGATTATCGTGAAAAAAATTCTATCTGTAACCGGTTCTTATTCGTGATAAATCCACAGATGGCACCGATTCCTATTTCACCGATCGAGAGATCGCATTCTTACGGATAGAACAGATAAAATCAGGCTAGTATATTAGAAAACTTTATTAATGAAATGGCTCAACTAATTAGTAAGATTAGATTAAATATTTGTGAATTTAATGGTCTAATTCAATTAGTTAGTAAAATTAGAAAAACATTTATGAACTTCCATATGGTCGGGAATTCAAATTCATACAAATACATTTGTTGGAGGAGAAAATTTTGATTGCTTTACTCTACAAGCAAGATTACTTATGTCTAGAATGGAGATCTTCATTTAAAAAAAAAAAAAAAAAAATTACTGCACGTTTATTTCATTGCTCCGATTATGGTTATTTCATGTTTTTAATTTTAGTGATAAAATAAAATATTGTTATATTTTCGATATATAACTTGCAGTTCAAATTTTTTTAAAAAATATCAATAAAGGATGATCGGCTCTGTGCTCTCCGTATAGATGGTATCAAATCCTCGCTCTTGCATGGAAAGTCCAGAGTTTGAACTATGGTTATTGACGGAAAGAATTATAAAAACATGTGTTTTTTTTGAGATTTTTTTGGTGGAATTCGAAATACGAGCGTACGCTCCCGAAGCGACCTCAAAGTCGTGGGTAAACCTCCACGGACGGTTCCGTTTTCAATTTCGCCAACCGAAAAGCGCATTGAGGCACTCCACATAATACGCACCTATAAATATGCCGTGCAAGATTCGATCCGGATGGAACACACACTTCCCGAGGCGCAACGCTTCATCCAGACGGCCCAAGTGTGGGGGGCAAGAATTAAAAAAATTGTTAGATGGACTAACCACTAGCTTCAAGTGGACCCAAAAAATGGACGATCGAAGTCGTTAGTATAATGCATAATTTATATTTTGTTAACCTTGACTTTATGTTTTGATACTATTTAATATTATGGAATCAAACGCAAATAAAAAGACCACGTATTAAATTTTGTTCTACGCTTTTATAATTAATTTTTTTTTTCACAAATATCAACAGACATGTCTGATCGTCAATTGAAATTGTTATAATGATTTGTAAATAACAATTTATTAGCTTCAATCACTTAATTTTGCTATTACTTAATTTTATAAACATTCATTCAAATGTGGTGTCTCAAAATATGTTTTTTATAGAAATTTTATAAAAAATTCAACATATATGTCAAATCGCAAAACTTTAGAACAACGAATAAATATCAAAGTCATTTTTTATGAATGTCTCGACAAGAATCATGGTCTCAAAATATAAAGGTTTGATTTAAAAAATAAAAAATAAAAAATAAAAAATGAATGACCCGTGTACATAAGATCAACTTAAGTAAGTAGGAAAATACAAAAATAGCAGAAGCTTTCTTTTCTGTGTTTTAATCGTTTTTTCTTGTAAATATTTATGTATTATCAACTCACTTATGTGACTTGGTTAAAAAAAACATAAATTTCTAAACAAGTGCTATACACTTTTAAAAAATTGCTTATGTCAATTCAATTGATTTCAGAAATACCTTTATAATAATCAATATGTGTTTTTATATAATATGATTGGTTTTAGGCAAAACATAAGTCTTTCTTACAATTTAATTTTAGAACTGAAAATATTCTACAAATATTCCAAATAAACAATATTTCAACTTCTAAGTTTTATTAATATTTTTAAAAATATAAAATTAAATAAATATGGTAACACAAGTATATTAGTGCTTATTGCTAGTGCAACTTATTTATTTGAAAGTAATTTTTAATAAATATTTCGAAATAATAAGGCATAAATTTCTTTTATTTTTTATCACGGGGTTATTTTGTTAATACCAAAATAAGCCTAATACTCTATTTGGTATCCCGAGATATATGAAATTTTTTTTCCGTACCCGTCTTGCATACACTCCTTGGCGCATGCCCGGACTAACATCGTCTGGTTCCGTTGAAAATAGAACTGACGTGGAAAATGGATTTTTTACTCGTTAACATTGACACTCCTAAAATATCTATTTATAAGTATTTTTTGGATAAACTTTTAATATAAAAAGCTGTATAATTAGATAAAATCTATAATTTTTATGTTTAAAATTTTTTCAAAAAAAAATGCTCAGAAATTGGTGTTTTGAGGCTTCAAATATTAGCGAGTTAATAGGTCAATTTTGAAATCTGTTAACACTTTGGAGCTCAAAACACATATTTCGAATTATGTTTTGAAAAAACTTTCAATATAAAAGTTATAATACTTACGAAGATCTACAACTTTTATATTAAATATTTTTTAAAATAAATATTTTTAAATATGTATTTTGGATGTATCAATATTAATGAGTAAAAATCTACTTTTCACGTCAACACTATTTTTAAACGGCATCAGGTCGGGGTATGCACCAAGAAACATATACAAGACGGGATACGAAAAATAAATTTTTATATATCTCGGAATACCAAATAAAGAATTTAGCCCTAACATAAACCTCTGAAAAATTGAATGTTGGTCCAACCAACCAAATACACAAGAGTAATGTTATAAGCATAAATATTTAACTCAAAAAATAGTTCGATTTATATTTTTCGTATTTTGTGATTAAAAAATTAGATTTATCAATTTTAAAATATGAAAAAATACAATCCAACTATTTTTATTCTATTTTATCCCACCAATAGCATTTCTGAACACACAAACTGATCCAATAAATAATTTGGGGATTGTCGTGACTTTCAAAAACAGCCTACAAGTTTTTCAAACATCTAAGTCGGTCCTGTTTTTACATTTTTCAAAAAATCAAAAAACTCGTTATTAACTCTCTGTCAGATTCAGTGAATAACCAGACTTCACTCGGCCCGACGACGCATCCTAACTCTGTCTTTATTATTAACTTTTGACGAACATACAAATTAGACCGGTTCCTTTGACTTTTTCTTGTCTTTATTAATTCCCTTAATTTCATGATAACTAATCAATAATAATAAAAAAATTAGATATCAGTCATTAATTTTTCAAATTAATTTTTTAGTTAAAAAAAAAAGCTTTACAAAACAACCGCAGCTTCAAATTTTTTTTAGACATATCTTTAATTTCATTTTAAACTCCAAGAAAAATTAATATAAACGTTAATTTTATGATTTATTATTTCATACAAATTTTTTTTAAAAAAAAAAACTATTTCGGACAGTCTACAAACGAAACCACGTATTTACTATTTTAGAATGTGTGTGGAAGAAATTATTGTAATTATTGAATTTTTGACAAATCTATGCTCATACGGGCTGTAATTTTTATTTATTAGCATGAAAATAGCAGTTGTAATTCTTAACTTTGTCAAGCTTCTTGGATAAATACTGCTAAAAACACTCATTTTTCTGACCCGCTGCTTTGATCGAACTCATCATTTACTGCTTTGTTCTATATTGGTGGAATATTGGATCGATGTCATTTATAAATTTATTATTGTGATAATTATATAGAATAAATTAATTATGGACATAATGTTTTCATGATAATATATATATAAAGCAGCATTAAAACTACAATCGACGGAAATTTCAAATAGATAAAGAGCGGCAAATAAAAATAATTACTTCCAATGTAATTGTTGGCTTTTTTTTTTTTAGTTCAAACAAAGTCAAAATGGTTCTGTTTCATAGGAAATAAGATTTTGATAGTCATCGAAATTTTTACTTCTCGTTTTACTTCCTGGATATTGAGTATATATCTTTCTCTTGTTTACATATTTATTTACTTATTAACTATTTGGAGAAGAAATTTGTTAAAGATAGGAAGTACAAACATACCGAATTTTTGCTCCAGTTAGTATGTGACATTGATAATCTACGGTTACGTCCAGCCACGCATCGAATACCCTACAAAAATGTTAAAAAAATGGGAAAACATATATATATATATATAAAGAAAAATTTATTTGTTTGAGAAAAATAAAATATTATATATATATTAAATAATACAATACTTTTTTATACTCCAACAATATAATGTTTTTATTTTTATTGATATAATTAGATTATTATTGCTTAAATTTATTTAAAGTTTGTAAAATATTATATTAAATATGAGCTTTGTTATTAAATATTATCATGATTTCAAATGTTTAAATATTTAATATATGTTATTTTTAATTATTTATATTATTGTGTCTGAAACGTACTCGTGTTTAACTTTTTTTAAAAAAAAATTATCGTGTTTTATATCTGTATTGTATGGTATTCTTCTACTCGTGTTTGTGTATGTACTTTATAGGTTATAGCTATAAAAAATGACTCTACATCTACACTCCATCATTTATGAAATTAGACGAAGCTCAATTTGAAGAACTATGGAGTGATATATACCGATTCAATTCTACCAATTCGCATACAAGTGCTACATAATGTGACAAGTAACTAGAACTAGAACGGGAGTCTAATTGATGTCCTCGAAAACTCATTCTACATTATATTCGATGGATATCATATTTATATTTTAGATTTCTCCTGCCATTTTAATAATAATTTACTATAAAATTAGTTTGAAATTAAATTTACTTTTAGTACTTGGGCCAAAGTTCAAATTTTTTTGGATGAAAATTTAATTCATACACTTAGGGTGGGAAAAATTCGTGGCAAAAACATCTAGATGTACAACGGTTAATGTCCGCCGGGAATATATAACAAAACATCTTGAATGTGTCAATAGCATCTCAAATTGAATCTTAACCGTCCATCGCTTATCGCAACCTATCTCCTTGAAACCGTGAACAGAAGCCCGCAACAAACTCCTCTTGTCGTTCCCTTGCTGACATTTGTTTTACTGTTTCTGTCCCACTCTCTCACTCCCAATTCCGTATAAATTCCGATTCCGACCGTAAGCCCCACAATACCAAAGCACAAACACCAAAAGCCCTGCACAAATTCGCTTTCGGGAGATTTTTAGAGAGATCTCCATTGATGACGTCATCTTCTTCCTCGGTGGATCCTCAGGTATGGTGCGCCATCGCCGGCGATGGCGTTCGCGTCCCCGTTGCCGGTTCCTCCGCTTACTACTTCCCTCAAGGCCACGCCGAGCAAGCCACGTCATCTCCTGACTTCTCCGCATTACCTTCTCTCCTCCCTTTGGTTCCCTGCACTGTCGTCGCTGCCGAGCTCCTAGCCAATGGCGACTCCGGCGAGATATTCGTTCACCTGTCTCTGGATCCCAAAACTGCCGCCGATCATGCCGAGATGATTCCGGTGTGCGGTTTCTCCGGACTCGGCGGTGCAAAGAGGTTCGAGAAAGTTCTGACCCCGAGCGACGCCAACAATGGCGGCGGATTCTCCGTGCCGCGTGGCTGTGCCGATACTGTTCTTCCCCCGCTTGATCTCGAAGCAGATCCACCAGTGCAGATAATCTCCGTTAAGGATGTTCACGGCACGACGTACAAATTCCGTCACATCTACCGGGGAACTCCGCGCCGTCACCTACTCACCACCGGCTGGTCAAAGTTCGTTAACGACAAGCGCCTCGTAGCCGGCGACTCGGTGACCTTCGTCCGGGCAAATTCCGGCGAACTCTTCCTCGGAGTCCACCGGTGCAACCGGTCGTTCGTCCCGCCAGTTAACATAGACAATCTACTCCAGTGTACTAACAACGGTGGCAGCGCTGCTCTGAGGAATTTGAAGGGAAGAGTGCCGCCGGAGACGGTGGTGGAGGCAGCGAAAATGGCGGCGTCGGGGCGGCCGTTTGAAGTCATATATTATCCACGGGCAGGGCCGGAGTTCGTGGTTCCGAAGCAAGCGTTAGAGGCGGCGATGAGAGTTCACTGGCTACCTGGAATGAGGGTGAAAACGGTGGTGGCGAGAGACGATGGTTCTGGAACCAACGAGTTCCAGGGGACGCTGATGTCAGCTTGCGGGATAGCGGAGATCGGTCCATTCTCATGCTCCCCATGGCGGATGCTTAAGGTGGTGCTTATCCTGTTTCTGATGATGCTTTCTATTTGTTAGTTTCTTATCCCGTTCAAGTGATTTGCTCAGATGATTGTGGTTTAAAAGGGGATTAATATCTTTCAAGATGTTAGAATATTCAATCCTTTCCCGAATTAGCAACTTTGTTTTGCCATTTACGTCCGCCAAGGACAACTAATTATGATACTCAGCCAGTTCTTGGGTTTGACTTGGTTAATCGTCACTATTATAAATGGTAATAATTATAAGATTTACCAATTTAATATATATGAGCATTATTAGTATCAGTCCAGTTATTTATTTATTTTTTAAATGATGCGTCATATTTTTTTTTTCTTTATGGTATATTTTGTCCTTTTTCTTGTTTTTGCTTGTTGTTCTCTCTATATGGCTTGTATTAGTTGTTTACTGTTAATTTAGGGAACTGCCGTTTTAAGAAATTATTGTTTTAATATGCTGGCTGGGCTATTTTCTCATACTAGTTAGTATCACTTCAGCTGTTTGGCTAGCTTGTTTCAGGTTTATGCTTTCTATGCCATATTGGGAAGTTTTTTTTTCTTAGTTTTGTATTTTAGTTTGATAAATTATTATATCATCATGTGGTTTATGTTAGTTTAGGGAACCACCACTTGCCATTTGATCTTATCAATATTTGTTCTTGTGCAAGGTTTAATCTTTCCTGATTTGGCACCATTACTTTGTCATACGGGACTAATTTGTAATTGACCTGTCTTAGTAATTTCTTAGTAACCGTGCAAATTCACTTACTGATATTGCTTTGTGGTTATGGTGATAAGGTAACCTGGGACGAGCAAGAAGTTATGAAGACCATGACAAATGTGAATCCATGGCAAGTTGAAATAGTCTCAGCAATACCACATCTAAACACCTTAAAGAAACTCAGGCTCACTGGGAATCCTGAGATAGCTGGTGATGGAATCTTTCCAATGGGAGTATTCACTGCACGTAGTACTCCTGAGGAGATATTTGGGACTTCAACACCGTCTTTGTACAATTACCACATTATTCCTACTGTTGGCTTACAGGGAACCAGGCTTGATTCATTGTGTCTCAAGACCTTTTTCGCTATGCATCCTGATAATGCTAATGCTGGTAATTTGCAACAAGAAAGGTTGCCTAATGTTTCCACGGAGTTGCAGGTTGGGGGTTCATTGCAAGCGGGTAATTCTTCATCTCAGAGCCAAGGAAGTGTACCCAGTCCACTTGGTGATCCAACAGAAGAAGGAAATGGAGCATCCTTTATATTGTTTGGTCAGATCGTCCATATAGAAAAGCCTGAGAATGCTAATGCTGACACTGAACCACAAAGTCACAGCGATGATTCAGGTAAATACCCTACTCTTGTTAGTGGGTTTGTTGCCTGAGTGTTCTCTTTGGAGAATAAATAGTTGGTATTGCATGTTCTCTTTTACGAAAGCTTGCTGCATAAGCAAGATGCAGTTTGTACTGGCATGTGAAATCTCAGTGTTCATCTGTGGTCACTTAGGATTGGTTGATAACTAACTGCACTGTGTAAATATGTTCCTAATGGGCTTCTCGTTTTGGAGAACAATCTTGGGTAAGGCAAACCGAGAACCATTTTATGTAGCTTATAATTCATTAGTGTTGAAGTCATTTTTGGCTGTCTACATATGATTCTAGATCTCGTTAAGTGGACATAAATTTTGTCGATAAAACTATTTAACTAAACAAGAATGAGTATTTCCTTGCTATCGACCAATGTTTTATGTGCCATGCCGAACCGAGTTTCGGTAAATTCCAAACTCGAGATGAGCCGAGCATGCCGATCATGTCGTGCTAACTGTGTGATCCGTAAAGTGATTTATGTTTTAGAATGTTTTTATAAATTAAAAAATATGTAGTATTTAAATAATATATAAAGAGTTAAAAAAGATTCATGAAATATAAAATACAAAAGTATCGATATGTGTTGAAATTAAATAAGATGTAAATTACTACCACATAATAATGTCGATGTGGCTGAAAAATGGATCTGTAACAACCCAAATGTTCAAAGTTTTTTTTTCATAAAACTTTAAAAAAAAAAAGTAGACGTGTTCTAACGGGTCGCTTCGCTGCGCACTACACGACCTGTTACGATGAACAATACCTCATTTATATAAAAAAAAGAAACGTGATATGCCATACCAGATCCGGTTTCGGCCGTGCAGGATCCATTTTTCGACCTTGCCGGTGTTAGGGGGCGAAATGCATTTTAAGAAACTTGAACACTTCTTCTGAGGCATCATCAAACATGTATCAAATACAACACTTTGCTGGACACTACTCAAACTTGTGTCAGGATGCGTATCTCCTTGGCTACTATTGGACTCTTATTGTACAGTTTGCATTTACACGTTAGACACTAATTCACTAAAAATATTTTAAGTTGCCTATGAATTAAATAAAATAAATGTTAACATACACTTTCAAAAAGGTATTATGTGCTGAGCTGAGCCTAGCCGAGTTTTAATAAATTCAGATTTTGGCATTTTCCAATGTACATTTATTTGTGATTTCAAAAGTAATAGTAAAAAAAAAAAAAATTAAACATAACCTAATAATTTGTATATAAGGTTTTTATGCACCTGCGGTGCTAATAACTATCAGAATTGAGACATGCCATCCGGCATATGCTGTACCGACCGACACGTAAAACTATACTTTCAAACCAAGTCTGAAATGATGATTCTAGTCATCATTGGTTTTCGTACGTACGATTTGAAATGTGAGAATATTTTGCATGGTGAAGTTACGATATCATTCATTTCTTATGAAGATGTTCAAAATCTAACGCTGATTCAGGCATTCTATTTCACTACTTGCTTAGGAGTCCAAGTTATGAAGTTCATTTTTTTTATAGTTTGCAAATTGATTTGCATGTAAATTGAGTACATAATTTTTAAAATTCTTCTACAGTGTCCCTACATTGTACAAGTTTTCTCTTGTAGGTGTATGTACTCACTGTTTGCAATAAAGAAATTGATTTGTCTTGTAGAGTTAGTTGACAATCACAAGTAATAACGGAGACTACAAATTCGGAACTTGCCAGAGTTTGCTCGAGTTATTTTTTGATCATCTTGAACTTTCTAGTCATACTAGTGTATCATTGGTTAAGAATTTATTATGTTGTTTTGTTCTAGAATTTTCTATGCTGCTTTGTTCTTTGGATAGCCATACATACTGATATCCGCTCACCGTGTTTGTTTGTGCAATCTGACTGTTGTCTATTCATTCTCATATTCTTTGAATTTTGAAGTTTGAAAATGCAAATGGTCGTTGTTGGCAAGAGTTGGATTGCGTAAGTTGGATATTTGGATATTTGTGCGTATGTGAGTGCGTGCATATGCGCGAGCACCTTCATCCATTAACCCGAGCATTATCTGCCAAAATACCTCAGCATATACTCAATTTTGAAGCTTCTGTCCTAATAGGTTCAGCAATCATTCTATATTGATATGATAAACCCTGATTAGGATTTTTGTAGCTAATGTTTCTGTTCTACGCTCTGATTTTGATCTTGTAATTATTCTCGTTCTTATCAGGTCAGGTGCTTCTGGTTAAGAGAGCTGCTGCGCCTGCCCCAGCACTGCTCGTGCTGTAATCCCATGTGTTGGTGGCCTAATTTTATTACTTATTTCTAATTTATAGCAACTCATAGGCCGACTACTTAGACATGTGGCTGTGCTCCACGTGTCAACAAGATACCAGGTTTCAGCTGTTTGTTTTGAATTGGTGTGGTACTGTTGAATTTTCTCTAACCCTTCATGGGCATCCCCATATTGCATTAGCTAGTGTGACCTCTGATCAGCTGTTTATCTTGTTAAAATTGAGTTCTGGTGCTTTATTTATTTATTTTTCAGTCTGCTTTTGCATTGACTAATATGGTTGCAGAAATATAATTATGATTCCTTCAAGTTACCACATTGCAGAAAGTATGAAACTTACGGCTAGCAGTATATTTCTGTGGAACTGACGCTTGGTGCCTGCTTTACTGGGCTGTGGTTTTGTTCTTGGTAGCCAGGACGTAGGTTAACCGGAGGAAGGACGGCATTGGTAAAATATCACTCCTCTGAGTAGCTCTGTTGGTCGCCTCGTCAGGATTGGTTGAATTCATGTTAAATGGATGGTGAAGATGAGGGGATTAGTGAGATGCACGAAGATTGTTCTTGCTAGTTGCAGCCATTTTTGTTTAAAAACAAAAAAAAAAAAAAAATCGGTTGTGCCGGTTTAGCAGGGAACTGATGGTCCAACCAGTGTTCCAATATTTATGCTGTTGATCGTTAGGTTCAACTGGGAATTGGCGACTTCGTTGATTTGAAACGTTTTAACATTGGAAGCTGGTCGAATCTGGGCTTCCCACTTTAGGATTTTAAGCTTTATATCTGATTATTCACATGAGTTCTTAAGTTTCTTTAGTGCTTGAAACTGCGCATGAGCTGTGTTCGTCAGATTCGCATTGCCATCAGACTCGAGTAGGGATAGCAACTACATAAAAGCAAGGGCAGGGACAACATTCCCGGAGGGAGGGGCGAAATTGTCCCTATCCTCACTCTCACATGGGAGTGAGGCCGTGGAGAGTTTCTCCATGACCAAAAGGATTGTTTAAAGACAACCTTTCCATCTGCGTATGAACTTTCAGCATTCGAATCCATTAACTATGTATTTCCAGTCATTCTGAAAAATGACAAATATTTTCCAAATTATCAGAGCATTTAACTCAATTAAGCCCTACTTAATTCAATTAAGATACAGTACGGTATTATATAGCCTCTGTAAGAATCCCTCTCAGGAAATATGGGTTTGTACAGTTTGTTAACAGGTATGCATAACTGAATCTATCATAAATGCAAATGAAATTTGCACTTCCAAAAAAAAATAATTATAATAATAAATAAAGATAAGTTTTACTAAAATAGTTGAAGGTTGTGCATTTAACCGAATCCAATTTAATCCGAACTTTTTTTACCCTATTCTGAATACTACTTACCACGCACGAGTTACACAACAGGTGGTAATTATGCAAGTAGAAGTTAGTAATACAGTTGTTCGATAGGTATATAAGATTCCCAGGAGTGGAAATACAGACTGCATAGTACATTTTAAAACCTACCTGGCACTCAGCAGTTTAAACAAATTACATTTTTCAATGAAAATCTCATATAAATAGTCCGTTAAAATTCAAACTAATACGCCAAAATCCTTAAGAACTTATTTTATCAAGTACTCTTTGGCAGGTGAAGAACTTCAAGAGTACAACTTGTTTAGATCTTCGGCAAAAGCCTTTCTCGCGTTTTCCCTCTTGAGCTTCATAGCTGCTGTAACAAGACCTGATTCAGGAGTCCAAGGATGGGGAAGCAATTTGATCTTTGCAGGAATCTCGAATTTCTCCAGACGTGCTTCTTTTGCAACCTGTACAAAGCATCACTGTAACCACTTTTTTTTTTTTTTTGGGTTCATATACAGATAGAATATTTGCATAACTGCAAATTTTTAATTACAGTATGATACAGTGCCGACAAATAATTTCTGCCACCTACGTCTACAAGGGAGGCAATAGTTTCTTCCATTTTTCTCTTTTGCTACTAATGCGCCATCATGATTCTTCTGTGCCGCGACTACTGAACAATTTAATTAGCACAGGTTCCTTTACTAGTATATGTGCAAAAACAGATCTTTTTCAAAGAGGAGTAAAAAAAGATGAGAACAAGAAGCTAGCTGATAATGAAGATTAAAGGTGTACATAAGCAATATACCACATCTACATATATTTGCATATGAATGTAAAACACCGATATTCTTAAAATGTGAAAGTTTCATCCTATATACTTCACTTATTTTCACTACACTATAATTTTAAATAACTATAAAGGATGCTAAATCTCATAACCGACCATATTCCAGGGCTGTGAAAGCACAGACATTCCCAGCAATGACAATGAATGTATAATATGGATGAAGAAAAAGGATCATGCAAAATACACACCTTTGACAATGATGCAAGTACTTCTTTAACTGCTTCTTTCTTCTGGCATAGCTCTTCAAAACCATTATATGTAATTCCTTGTTTCAGGGCCCAATTCTCTAATGCCTGCTGGGCGGGCACAACAAGAGCAACACAATAACTGTGGAAAGGATCAGCATGCAGCATGATGTTGTCTACATAAGGACTCACACTCAGAGCGGCCTCAACCTGTGAAACACAGAAGCTTTGAGTAAGCTACGTGGCTAGTATAATTATCATAAAACGAGATAATTTCGTATCTCACCTTTCCAAGGGAAACATATTCACCGTGTTGAAGTTTAACTATATCCTTTTTGCGGTCAATGATTTCTAGGCAACCATCAGGATGGAACCGGCCAATGTCACCAGTGTAGAACCACCGCATCCCATTTTGGTCAGCCTTTCATAAGGATCCAAATTAGTGAAAAATGTATACATCTCAATAGATGATACTGAAATCAATAGTCCCAAGTAAAACTCACTTTGTAAACTTCATTAGTCTTCTCTTCATTTTTGAAATATCCTGGAGTAACATTTGGACCCCCAATTACTATTTCCCCACGAGGCATAGGAGAGTCGGTGGACAAATACCCACCTTCTTCCCAATCAACTAACTGAAAATTTAAAAAGACTTCGTTATTAACTTGTAGTCATTCATGGAATGTAGCTTCATAACGTATTAATAGAAGAACAATGATGTTCCGTGCTTTTCCTGCTATAATGAAAATACAACTTGACTCAAGCAAGAGGTAGGAAGAACTTCTCAAAGAAAATAACAGTTTAGAAACAACCCCAATCTAATCATCACAAAGATAAACTATGACAGATTTGATATATAACCGAAGTTATGTTCTAAACAAGGAAATATCTAACAATATTAAAGGCCTAACAGGAACCAGAAGCATGAAAATATGATGCTACAATCAATCATTAAAAAAAAAATATAGACAGAAGTACTTTGAACTACTACTGCACAAAATCATGAAAAGCTTGCAGATTACTTGAGAAATCTTTTTTTTTTCTTTTTTCCTTTTCTTTTTTCTTTTTCCTTTTTTTTTTTTTTTGTGGGGTTGGGGGGTTGCCCACGCAAAAGGGGATTAATATCATGAGGTACCCTTATATTTGATAGAATTTTATTATTGTTGAAAAAATGACTATATGAAGAAAAAAAAATAGCCCAAATTAGAAAGTGGTAATGATAATAGTACTACAACTAAGACAGACACCAGTTACGGTCTATCCCTCGCACAATGCATGACTGTCAACATTCACGGAACAACAGCCAGTGGAGTTAATGGTCATCGGGGACGATTTGAGAAGCAGTCACTAAGGAGAGCTGCAGTGATCGCTAGTAATGAATGGCGCAGTGGCGACAACTTCCCACCTTTTTTCTTTCATAATTTTGTATCATTATCTATTTAGGGGCATTTAGGAAATTTGTTATATAAAAGTTGATAGAAGATCAAAACCAATAGCTCTATATGATTGATTTTAAACTGCAGAGTTTAAAGTGAAGAACGAATGAAATTAACCCAGTGATAATTAGGCAAAAAGAAAAAAGAAGTATCGATTAAAAGGATGTGGGAAGTTATTCAACAAACATCCATACGACAACTGAAAGTTAGTCTTTCCATCTTGGTTGAATGCTAACCATTAGTAGTAGCATTAACAAACTGCATGCACATGACACCATGCTGGTGTTACCAAAACAGTTTCGGAATCATGCAAAAGACACAGCGTTTGCAGAATGAGCTGGGTTTATGGATTGCCATAGACATAACATGGCTCAGAATCGTTAAAACTTTGGCTGCTTGAGTTCTCAAAATTGTCGTCAAAGTTGTCCTTTCCTTTCTGTCAAGTTTGACCGGTGAATATCTTCCATCTAAAGAAACCGATTTTTGACAGAATCATGGTAAGAATTCAGAGTCAATGTCTAGCACATTATCTAGTTTTAGAATATCTTACTATTTTTTCTACTTTGGTATTTTCTTTCTTTAATTATTTTATAAGCCTATTAACAGGTCTTTAGTTGCTGTGCTAGTATTTGGTTGATTTGATTAAGGTTTTTATAAAAGCAACCCTAGTTTCCTGAAGCTATCATGTTCCACAATTCTTGTGCGTGACTTTGTGGACCCAAGCTGGACGGCACCACAAACAACATTTGTAAGCCCTTCAGGGTATCTGTAATCTCTGCTTCAAAATTCTTGATAAACAAAGAAGAAGAAGATGATGATATTAGTGGATATAGTAGTAGAACGTGTTGTTTATGATATTCCAGTACCTTAACAAATGAACAAGGAAGTGGAGGACCAACACGCCCAACAGAGGGGTCATCATATTCAGAAAATGTCCCTCCTGCACAAGTCTCAGTAAGGCCATAGCCTTGTCCAATTGGAGCACTGTCATAGAAAAAGGGGGAAATTTACAACATTTACTCTATAAAGATTCATGTTAAACAAACGCCAAAATACGAAGCGCACATTGTTTGTTTAAGAAATAAATTATGTGCACAAGTTCCATTTTGTGCACATCAGTAATTTCTTCACTAATATTCAGTTGCTATAAGAATCGCAAGAAGATTTAGTTGAAGTTTATTAGGAAATATGTCGCACTATTCAACTTATTCAATCATCTAATGCTCCGCCTTGCTTTTCAAAATTTCTGAAATAGCACTGCTATTTATCAGAGTCATCAGGACTCCTAACTTATTCAGAGTACACAATTGGTATTGGGATGTGTGTGGTACACATCTCAATACACTGCATGTGGTTCTGATTGTATCAAGGCCATCAGGATTCCCTGAAGAATGACTTTTCTATTTCTAAAAAGTATTGTAATGTTAGTCACTTGCATCCATTGACTAAGATTTTGTAAAGCACATATAACTCCCTTCAGTTGAATACCAAATTGAGAGAACTCGGAAGTTGTACTCACCCAACGCAAACGTTGATAAATCGTTGTGTATCCCCAGAGAGAGGAGCACCTCCTGAAAGCATAAAACGAATTCGGCCTCCCAGGACTGCTCGAATCTTTCTAAAGACAAGCAAGTCCCACAACAATTTCTCTATACCCCACGCACCAAACCAACTTCCATTAAGCGCAGATAATCTACGATTATATGCGGTGTCAAACAATGTCTTAGTTGATCCACCTTTTGAATCTACCTGAAAACAATGGAAACAATTTGGAAAAAGAAGTGGCTACAAGGGAAAGAGGAGCAAAACTTGGAGAAGTGACTTACCTTTTTGCGCACTCCATCCCGTACTCGATCAAGAATTGCGGGTACAGCAGTCATAAGAGTTGGTTGTAAAACTGAAGCATCACCTTTGGTGCCCTTTTTTATCTTATTAGATGTGTCAGTAAGAGTCATAGGCGACCCATATCCAATTGAAATCCCAGCAGCAAGCATTACAGCCTACAATAATTCAGTCACAGACGACATAGATTAAACGCTAAATTTTCAAGGACCCAAAATATTCTTCAACTTGTATCTAATATGATTCTATTACCTCTGCAGCTAGCTCAAGAATATGAGCTAGAGGCAAATATGCCAAATAAACATCCTTAGCGCCAATATCAGGAACAATGGTCATAACGGCTGAAACTGTTGACAAAACGTTGCCATGTGACATCATTACCCCCTACAAGTTGGTAGTGAACACACACTCAGCACTTTCTGTTAATTCTGGAAACAAATATAAATACGACATATTATACATAAGAATGCAAAGTTCCTTGTGACCAAGACGAAAATGTGAATTCCTCAAAATCGATACTTCTGCAAGATATTTAAGCTTTCATGAGTATATAGAAAGTAATTAGCATGAGGGCAGCAGGCCAGAAATTTCATAGACATGCATGTAGGCCCACATTCCGAAGTAAAGCGATTCCAATTTGTCCGCATAAATGTTATAGCAATCATTTTTATCTAAATCAGAGGAATAAACTTATATCAACGAAAATCATTTGATATAACCGATAGGATGAATAACTATGCAAAGATCCATAAGGCAAATAATTAAGATTACTATTTAGCAGTTTGGAAAAGCTTATTGCTAAGGACATTTGCATTTCATAATAATAAGTTTAAGGAATCAAGAAATGTAAGAAGGAAAATAGTAGTAGAGCTAAAAGTTGCAACTTGCGCCCTAAGTAGTTTCAAATTTAACTGTAGAGTTCACAACTTTAGCAGGACAACCAGAATTGAACTTGCTCCATCCCTGAAGCTGTGCTGCCTGATCTAATATAAAAAAGTGGATTCAACACTTAATTAGCCAGTTGTCGTGCTAAATTTGAACTTCAAGCCTTAAGTTGAAACCCAAATAAGAGGTAGAAGAACATTTTTCATAGAAAAAGGTAAAGGCTTTTGTATAAGAATGTAACCTTAGAAGGCCTGATGTAACTAGAGAAGTTAGTAAAACATACCTTGGGCAAACCAGTGCTTCCACTAGTGTACATTATGACAGCTATATCGGCAGAGGCCGGAAAATTTGCATCAACAGGATTTTCGCGTCCTAGTTTCTCAACATCGTCAAACAAAGTTGTTGACCAATCTTTCCCAGATGGAACATCAGAGCTCATGCCTGTATCCTTCATAAAAATTACACGTTTTACTGTGTCCAATTTTCCACTTATGTCAATCAGCTTTTTCAACTCCTTTTGCCCGCAAATAACAGTTGTGACCTCAGTCTGCATCACCGGACATATTACTTATAATCTTTTTTTATTGAAGAACCATTTATCACAATAAGGCATCTTATATGAACTACTTATAGAAGCTAAAAATCAAAAGTTAGAACCATGACCTTCACACGTGCACCTTTCTTATAAAAATAGCTCTCTAATAAGGAACTTCTGTTAGATAATACATCATGTCATCATGGCCAACTAGTTGTTAAGACATTGTGGTGAGGGATTTAGTGACTTGTGCTAAAAGTAAACAGTAGTGTTACTTGTCACAACATATACCGAGTAAGGGAAACGATCTTGTTCCTCCTAACAAATCAGATATTGAAATCTGTAACACACAGTAACTATCCCTATGAAGATAAGAATCTCAAAACACCACTTGATTGCATGGTGCAACCAACTTTCGCATTAATAGAATACAAATCACTATCGACCAAGGTTTTAAATGCTATTTCGTACCAGGTTTCAGTAAATTCCAAATTCGAGACGTGCCGATAATAAAATATTATTTTTTATATTTTATTATTATTTTTAAAGAAATTTGATTTTTTAAAAAATTAAAAAATCCGCCGTCTTCCTCCTCACAGGAAGACAGCGAAAAAAAAAAAAAAATCCCGGGAGAGAGAGAGCTCGCCGCAGGGGGGGGGGGGGGGGTCCGGAGTCCGCGCTGCCAGACGTTGGGCCGCCCGGCTTTTAAGACCTTGCTATCGACTATGTTTCATATATATAGTATTTACCAAACAATATCGAGCAAATCCAGAATCTGTCTCGAGAATATCAAGCTGTATCGGCAATATGGTATCGGTAATATTATATCAATACCGGCGCTAAGGAAATTATAACTTTTACAAATAGGATAACATATGACTTGTAATTTGAAAACAATATTACTGTTTAATGAGAAAATGTTACAATGTGTATTATTGATGTAAAAGGCTTCGAGTAGGTTTAGCATGTCTAGTGTAATAAAGTAATAAACCAAAGCACAATTTAGGATATTAAGTTAAACATAGAATTGAAAACCTACTGACGACAAAATATGGTGTCATTATAATGTGCAATTAAGATCCTATTTTCAGCCTTAATATTTGACAAGTTGTACAAGATAAGTATTTCGCAGTGTGCTAGCGATCTAACCTCCTTTAGTGAGTGGCAGAGAGCCTCTTCACCCAGTGATGAATATATGGTGACAACAGTTATGTTTCTCCTAAAGCAGGCCTGTAACATTGAAATGAAAGCCACAAATAATTTTAGCAATTTGCACAGCATTTAGCAATATAAACCATATCAGGAAAAAAAAAAAGAATTTGAGTGAAAAACAAGCACTATGAGGGGAAAAAAATGGAAATTATAAAGTGAAATACTCAGAAATATAGTGTAATGAAGTCAAGTCTAAAATATATTAGTGGAAGTTCACCCAGCATACTTACTCCAAAATACAATCCCATATCCGAGAAAAAGAAAAAAAAAAAAAAAGAAGCCATGGAGATCTTCTAAAGAAGTTTCTTCATAAGCACTGAATTGTCTATAAAAATAAAAAGAAACATGCTGAGCTCCCTACAACAAGGAAGACTATCCCCTTATATTTCTTTGTGCTATGATTTTAAGGCTTTTCCTATAGTGTAGTATCTTAAAATGACCCAAGAAAACAGACCCATTGGAAAAAGTCCAATAATTTGATTTGAAATGAAAACAAAATTTAATGTGCTAACGGCTAATCTCTCTTTTAAGAAGTTCTCTTTCTAGACCACCGAAAAAGGTCCTTAATCAATAATGTTCTTGCGAATGGGCCAATCGAGCACCTTGATTACACTTGTACCCACATAGATACAACGCGCTAACATGAAACAAACTAGCTTTTCCAAACTTTTATTTTCTTCCTCATATATAGAGGTCCCTCACCATTCTGATTAATGACGAGCAAAGTGAAAAATAAAAAAAGCTGATCTACAAGCAGCCCACTCACAACTTTCTTATCTCAGCACAAATTAGACGAAATCCCTAACACAAATTACTTTCTTTAGTAGTAAATAAATAAAAAGATGATAACAAACCTGCAAAGCAATTTGCCATTCAGCCCTTGTATCTGCAAAGATGGCAACACGCTCTTCTTTAGCATGGCCGAGCTGCGCTAAGCCAGATGCGAAGTTGCAAGCAGCCTGGTAAGCTTGACCATATGTGAGCCATTCGTAATCTCCCAAGTGAAGCTTCTCAAATGATCTGCCTTCAGGTGAGACTTCAGTTTCCCTTGATATCAGTTTTCTTGTACCAAGCGAAGGCTTGTTGGCGTATGTTTTACATGACCGTTCGAATAAGTCTGCAAGCGTCTCAACCCCTTCCCAGAGGGTTGTCACAGGTGAAGTAAAACGGTGGTTACGAACTGCAAAACCCGGGTCTCCACCTACCTCTACTGGAACACCACGTCTCTTGGTTTTTCTCGTACGAAATATTAATGAGACTATAATTGGCACAACAATAGCAACTAAATATGGACTCAACATATCCTGATTTCTATAACTTGTTCACAACGAACTAGAAATCCCCAACGCGGATCTGCAGCATTAATGCCGAAACAAAGGCAGCAGAACATGATAATAATGGTTAAAAATCGAAGAACAATTCAGCATTAATGAAGTTTGTTTATCACATGATCTAAAGACATACTATCAGCTTAGATCTTAAAAAGAGAAAGATCAACACAATCCTCTTACTGTTGATTCAATAATTACAGAAATATCGCAAAATTAAGTTATGAAAAACACTGAAGAATCAACGAAGACTAAGGATTAAATCTCGAGAGCATGAAGCGTACCTTGAAATATGAGATCGGAAACAAATTCGTTGAAAGAGATGAAGAATTTTAAGTCCGGGGACGGAGACGTCGTTGAGGAGGCATGTGGGTGTTGGGATTTTAGAGGAATAAAAATTAGCGTCACAGACTACTTCCAAACTTCTAGAACTCAGTTCGTGGTCCCTTTCTAGATCAGGCTACGTGGAATTGGATCGCTATAATTTTAGAAGTACGAATAAGCTAAAATTCCATCCGTATCGTATTTAAATACTTCGTAAATATATTCAGACAATATTAAACATTTCTAAAATATATCAAAAAAATAATAACAATATATTTTGAATATATATGTTGGACACACCAAATAGAAACATCCAACTGCATGCGCATATTTATCTTAATTTTTTCTTTTATTTTTATTTTTTTTAAAATATAATATTTTATAATATTATTAATATATAGTAAAAAATAATATAACATTATTTTTTATATTTTTATTAATTAAATTAATTTTATTATTTATATTCATATAAGAATGTAAAATATTATATAATGTATAAATTGTATTAGTAAATATTATCAATATTTTTTATTTTCAAATTTAATATAAATTATTTTTTATTATTATGCCGGAACTATATTCATCCCCTATATTTAAATTATTGTGTTGTGTGTCTATGTTGTATCGTATCTCCGTACTCCTATGCATTCTTCGTAGGCTTTAATCAAACTCGAGTTTAAAAAAGTTGAAGATGGATTTGAGCTGATCATTTAAATTACTTTAAAAAATATCATATTATTTAATTAAAATGTTATCTATTTATGAAAAAAATAAATTGCTTTGCAGTGCATAGCGGCATAAGTACGCAGTAGCAGACCTCAATTGGCTTTGTTTTTACTGAACCAAAGATTTGAAGCGTCAAACTGTGGTTGCAACGAAATTAGCCAATCTGATTCAGGCGTCAGTTTGTTTGATTTGAGTTTTTGCTTTCTTGAAGAGCACAAGAAAGGCGCCACATGGCGTGAGCAGCGCCACGTTGCTAACCTCATAAGATAAAAATAATGAAAAGAAATAATAGAAAGTCAACGCTTCCTGTTGAAGACTATCGTCTCCGTGCTAAAAGACTCAGATCAGCATATCTCCAACCTTAAACGTATTTTTAAGTTAATTTGTCCGCTGAGAGCGAGTTAATTGCAACTTATGATGATTAAAGGTAGCAAATTAACCAGCTATTAATACTTGTTGGCATCCATATTTGAAGACGTCAAATAGTGCTGATAGGATCCAACGAGAGTTAGATCCTATTGTTGATTCAAGGAATGAGAGAATTTTGTACCTCAAATGATCGTCGGAACAGGTGTTTCGGCGTAATGAGGATCCTGTAACATTACATCATAGTGATAGCATAAATCTGGGGCATTCATAAGTCAGAGTAACTTTAATGGATATTCAAGGTAAATTAGATCTAGCAAGCCATTAATATACAAAAACTGATTCATAGGGGCTGCTTTTGCGCTATTCGCATGAAGATTGGAATGGAAACACTCAAATACCACCTGTAGTAGGAACACATTAGCCTTGGATGCAAAAGCAGGGCCAAAATTGTACTGAACTTTTTTTTTTTCCATTAGCCATTTGGAGTCCATCCCAAATCACCAGAAAAAGATTGTTTACAGCAAGACTTCATAGGTTCAGAACTATGAAACTTGCAAAAACAACAATAACAGCCACCCATAAAATTGACCTGCCCGAGTGAGGTATGGGGTATAACTGTGCCAATCGCCATAACAATATTCCATCAGATTGTAAGATGCCGTAACAAATTTCTCAAATACGAAAATCTTTTATCTACTTTCAGAAAAACAGCATGAGTGTATTCACATTAAAAGAAAACACCGGTAGAATACATTATGACTGTCACTAGACTACATCCAAGCCTTTCATTGGGCACGTGCTGCAAAGGATGAAGGCATAACTATCGGTTGTCACAGTACAAAAGTATAACTATAACTCCCACCCAAAAGAGTGAAGGACAACAACCCCAACCATCGTTCACAATTACAACAAACATTTTAAGACACGAGGAATTTCAAAATATTAGTCATCGACTCATTAAGCATACGAGAAATTCAAAATTACAACATACACGGACTTGGCATGATGCTACATATATTCATTGAGATGAATTGTGAAAGAAAAGCTGTTACGGGAATTACATGGTTAAATTTGGGATCATAACCAAATTGCACTTTATGGAACGGAAGAAAAAAGAAAGGAAAAGAAAGACAACCAATTAGCCATTTTTCACTAGACATACATATGCTCCATTCTGAACCAAGTCATTCGCAAATGGCAGCAAACAACTGGGTATTAAGGGTCATTGGGAATGACTTAAAAGAAGTTTCCATATTCTTGTGGCGGCGGGTCCCAAACCTCCATGAAACCTATAGAAATCATACATACAGAAAGCTTAGAACTCAGACCTACAGGGATAAACCAGATAATAGCTTAAAATAAATATATGCATATACATTAAAACATCTTCTCTCACACAAGGAAACTACGGCTCAAGATGGTTGTGTTATAGAGTAAAGGTAATCCTAATAAAGACAGATCAAGGTTGCAGGCAAATAAAATTTTCATAAAGTAAATTTCAGAAGAGAAAAGAAAAAGTACATCCCGCCCGTCTTTCTCCCATCAGAAGCACACCCAAAAGTACATGTCGACACAAATATCTACAAGCTTTCCCTCAATCAGAAGCAAAAAGAAAGGCAATAAGGGTTCTATATAACTAGTAAATTTAATGACAATAACTTCCGTTGAAAAATTGGCTGCGTATAGAAATGATCAAGTAATCCTTTAACAAATATGTTGCTTAAATTCAATAGTGGACTCACTCGAAGAACAGAAAAACACTATCCATGAAATTAATACACAATCGTTTCGATGTTAATTGAGTGCATTGTCAATCATGTAGACCACTGCTATTTGTAAGGTCAATACCAAAGTAACAGAACTAATGAAGATACAACTGAAAGTGAAAAGATTTTTCTTTAAAAAAAAAAAGCAAAAGAGATACCCATTGGTAGCCCACCAAAGGACTCATATATATCATCTCCAGCAAACACCTGTAAAGACGATCACAAAACTTGTATGAACAAATTTGTTAGAAAGAAAACTGTTCTTTTTAATGTTCTGAGGGTTGGAATACAGGACAAATTGTTAACATAACAGAAAGAAAACTACATCTTAACATACATGCTCGAGTAGATTATATGTTACCTCAGCACCAGGAAGACCATAACCAGTCTGCAGGTTATTAAGGTCTGGTTGCACTGTTGAGCAGCCTGAAATATCATTTCCAAGTAAGTCGGGAGCTATAAGATTGTAATTATCCTGCATGCTATGAAGTTCTATGGGATGTTGTGTGCGGTTCAACGCAGGATTCATGTCATTGTATATTGAACTGCTCCTGTAATAAGAATATATCAAGGTTTAGTAGAGCGTTTAAAGCCCTTTAGCCAGTCATATACGCTACACTAGTACATTTAGCCAAGAAAAGCAACTATTACAAATATATTCAATTTACGAGGGGAAAAACAGAAATGAAGCAGAAAGAAACTTACTGAGGTCCTGGACGGCGGCGGCCAAGAGCAACCCCTGGAGAATCATCTTCCAAATCAATAATAGGAATAACTTTTTCAGTTTCTGGTAGCTTACTAAACTTGTCTGCAGTGTCTTTGCTATTAACAAGAGACAAAGGAAAGCCCGGAGAGTGTTGCTTCATATCTCCAATTGTAGAAGTAGTAGCAGTCAGATGATGGGAAGCAGGATTGCCATGCACCTCATTTCACTGACATAAGAGCTAACTGGACACTTCTCATGTTGAGAGGTGTGTAGATCAAGTAGTCTTTTAAAGAGGAAAGACATGTTTGATGCAGTAGGAGCATGTGCCTTCCTTTACGAATTCATAAATTTTGTCTGTCCTACACCTCAAATCTTGTCAACCATCAGCTCAGATCGACATAATAGTATATTGTCAGGATTTGCTTGCCTAAACAATTTTTTTCTTGTGGATCAAGTCTGCTCTTCGTGACTGTTGTATTTGTGTTTTCAGACTATTCTTCTCTGTGCCTGAAGACTTTTCTCTAGTTATATAGTGAGTAATCTTAAGTTCCCTGGGCTCTTGACCATTTTCTTTTTCCTCCCTCATGCTCTCCTGAGAGTATATTACAATACTAATGTTTTGCGCATTTTAAGTGCTTGGCGCTACTGCTGGGCAACTTCTACTGCGTTATTACGTAGTTTATGCTATCTGCAGTACTAATCAATGCCACTCCTTGGCGACCATGCGAGCTGGATCTGCTGGCGATCAGGATTCAAGCCAGTCAACAATTTTATTGGATCATTCCTGCCTTTGGTTTCATCTCCACAGAGTGTATGGGCACCCCCAATCGCCAGAGAACAACAACTTTCAAGAGCAGACACAGTCTCCACATAATCATTCTCATCGTCTGCGCACTAGGCTCGAATCCACATAGTCATTTACATAATTTCTCAGAGATTAGAATCGTTAATAATTGTTATACGTAGGTACTCTTTCTTTTTTGATGAGTGCTACTTAAAACTTATAAAATAAAACTCAAAAAAAAAACTGTTAGCAAATCTCGATGTCCCAACTATGTTCACCGGCCGAGTCTCTTCAGCCACGAACCCTCTTCCGTGTGTCACCGGGACGATACTTTACTCGGTTCAATCACCGTATCTTACTCCGCTTGATCTTATATAGTGTCGAATGTAACTCTTGCTCCGTGCAAATATGTGTATCTAGTTCTAGTACTATATTGATGCTAACTTTTCGTGACACATGCAGAATCATTGGCGCTCTCCCCGACCATTATTACCTATTACTTAGCTCACGATACTTCAACTTAAGCCCAGGTGATTGCTCTCAACATTCTTTCGAGTCATAGACCCCATCATCGTTGCGTGCGTATTGTGGTCCAAGTGGATATCTACTTTGCTTATCTCTCTTGCATTCTCGTCTGCTAAAGCTGTTTATGCCGTTAGTAGTTTTGTAAGGGGAGACCAGTGGGTGTCGTCGGAATTTAACATGAACGTTCGCTTACATGGTCGTCCGCAGCGCACCATGATTTTGTCGAAACCTCGTGAAGATCTCGCCAGAGAATTCGCGCGCAGGAAGAACGGCGGATACGGCAAATTTAGCACCCGAGCATGCGTGGATGCTATTAATCCTTATGGTAGACTCAAGTTACTCGTAGTCAGCGTATGACGGCCGGACTCGAAGGAGAGGCAGTGGCGTCACAGCCTTGACTGTGCGGTGCGCCGCCGCGCCCTGCTTGAGACGAGCCGTGAGTGAGTTGCTCATGTGGAGCTAAGTAGAATCTTTTAACGAGAGGATGAATTTGACGGCTGGTATACCGGATAAGTCACCAAGACGAGCTGACTTTGGCTGAAAATATAACACTCTCGCGACACTCGACCGAGCCGGCAAAGGTGGCGGTAAGAGGTTCGCACTAGGATAATGCTTACCCGTGGACGGGAGAGTGCACACGGAATGGTAGGAAAGGGCTGAATTTATGTGATTATGATTAATTCAAACCTCATAGGGCTTAAAAATTAAATGAAATAATTGGTTCTTTAATTCGTAAGTATATTTTCGATTATCACACTGTACTGAAATTTCTTAGTTTTTCCCACTTAAAATAAAAACTGAAAAACATGTAAGAAGAATATTTGTTTCTAGAATTTTAGGTACTATACGAAACTATTCGGTATATATCAACATACTTGCATTACACGTACAGAAGGTCGTTGCCGTATTTGGTAGCATGTGAGATATAATCATCTTTCTCCTAAGTTTTCCATCAGCTAGTCTGTCTAAACGAGTCATGAGACTTCTGCTTATATAGCGGGCACCGTGACGTAATTAAGTTTAGTAAGATATATACATGTGATTAATCTCGACTAGTTGTATTTTACTCATAGGCTAAACTGCTTAATAAAAATATCGAGAATTAATACACCTTCTTATTACAATATTATTTTCTTTCTTTTTGACTTGGTTTTGAGATACATCGATATGCGGATATCAGAGACTACTGTATTTTGACCGTACGCATCTACACGTACAATAGCGAAGCAGATTATAATTTGGACATCGGTCTGTATGTCACAGACATAATAATTTTGATCCAATTAATTTCTCGAACGATCTAAGTATCGCCAGAGAACAAACAACGGAACTGCGAATCAGAGTCAGTTAGGAGTGATTGTCCTGTTGGCCCTTCGCTAGGCTTACGCTGTTTAATACCGCACAAATCTGTCGGCAGTTTGTCAAAGGAAGACCCCTTCTCTTCTAAGCGTTCTAGAGATTTTATCCTGTTTCGCTTAGGTAACTCCAAAACACTTCAGGGCCAACGCGAGACAAAATCGTTGACGCCCGGATTAACAGAGATGAGCGTCTTCTCCTCAGGAAAATATATAAAAATAACCTGGATCAACTCGCTTCCTAGAGTACCATAATTAACTAAGGCGACATAAAAACGCTCTTCGTAACCACACCCATAACTTTTCCTGAATAACTAATTATATCTGTTTGTCCTAATATTATTGACTTATAAATCAACACTTACTTATAATTAACAAACAACAATTATAGATTACGTGAATAACATAATATCGTATAAGATACAAATAAATATTATAAAAATGAATTTCTAGTTATAAATTTTGTTATTTATAACGGTATTAATAAACATTAAAAATAGAAAAATACAACAAAAAAATTTTGTGAGGTGACTAATATCTATATTCTAAATGTATTTACTTAATACAAAATTCTAATGTCTTAAATTCTCAGTGCCTTTCTGATTTTTATAGAAGTAAATATTTAGAATCAATATTTCTCTCAGTTGGAGAGTCCCTACAATAAATAATAATTTTTTATAGCGTGATATTGCTAATCTTTGAGATTACATACAATATCCTACTTAGATCCTCTTATATAAATTACAAGTTTTTACAGTGGAGCTTTGTATTTTTCTCTCTCGTGATTTATTTTCAGACTTGTATATCTTGTAAACTGCTGTAGTAGTAAGCATATTCCAAAACATTACCGCAACCCTACCAAGCCTACTATATTAGGTGAGCACTTGATTTTGTAGCATTGCCAAGTGAGATGGTCTGATACTGTGATATAATAAATAGTTTATCTTCTTTAGCTTCTTTATTCTACTTCCATTTAAGACGATGTTGATATAATTTTAAATAAGACATGAGCTTTACTATTTACCTCTCTCTGCTATAGTAATTTTTTTAGGGCTTTTTTGCGTTACAAATTTTTAGGTCCAATCTTTTTCAGTAGTTTTCTTCTGATAAATCACAAAGACTCTCTAGTTCACGCAATATAATGACAATTTATCTTAACCTCAATCGAAGTCTCCGGACTCACTAGAGCGGATTTATCCTATGATTCTGCGAGCCGCTAGATATGCAGACAGAGTAGAACTCACACATTGAAAGGACTCACCATTCTGCCATACGGCTTCATCATCATATCCAACGTCCGCGGTGAATCTCACGCAAACATTTTTATAAATATACTTAATACGTATATCACAATTATTCTGGTTACTTATTTATTAAATAATATTAATGATAAATTCGTTTACAATATCTTTAATGAGAAGTTAGAGATATGATGTTGAATTTTAGTGAATTTAATTTAATTCATTTTTAAGGACTATAATATTTTTTCATATAATAGAGAGAGAAATGCCTTATATAATTAGATAATATACAAAATAACTTATTATTTTTATGATATGTTAATATATTGTCGATTAGTATTATATTAATTTTTATAAAAATTAATTGTATTTTAAACAATTTTAAATATATAATTTTAGGGCATATTATTATGTCCGAGATTATAAAAAAAATTAAATCTTAATAATATATATTTTAATAATTTAAGTTATATTATACAATCAAAAATTCTTCAACTCAAAATAAATGAACGAAATTTTATAAAAAGTTTTATTAATTTGTGCATACATATGGATGGAATGAAAGCCGTCGAATTTTCGGATTTCCGCCACACGGCTGAATCAGAAAATCCGTCAGCGCCGTTGTTAGGTAAGAAAATTCTATAAGGACTGCGTTGCTAAAAAAATAATGCTAAACAAAGCAAAATACAACGTGTAAGTAGCATTTTCAAACCAAGGGGAAAAAGAAGCTAAAAGGAAGAAAACATGAAGAGCGCACTCACCTAATAATGTAAATAGAGGCATGTTGTAATGTTTTGAATATGCTTACTACTACAGCAGTTACAAGATATAAAGTCTGACAAATAAATAGAAAATGAAAAGAAAATATATGTATAAAATAAGTAGGAGAGAACCGATTCAACAGAATTTTATATTTTTCCAACTTGATGAAAATTTAATTCTCAATCGAGCAGAATAGAGACATAGAATTTGTATTAGTAACATCACAATTTAGATGATATAGTATATTTTATTTTATTATTTTTATCTATATATTATTATTATTATTATTATTATTGTTATATTATGTGTGTATAATTTGTGTTTGAATTGGACATATGTTTCAGAATAGTGTAAAATTATATGCTTAGTTAATTATGTATTTTAAATTTATTTCAGAACATCCTCTTTTAACCGCGTATATTTGCTCTCCTGAAGGTTGTTACCAAAAAGCTAAAATTTAGAACGCTAGAAGAAGGGCTTGAACCTTCGACCTTGTGGTTAACAGCCACACGCTCTAACCAACTGAGCTACTCCAGCTCTTTGTCCATTTTTTCGGAATTATTGATAACGTGGATAATTTCTGCTCTTTAGAGACACGGCTCGTCCTACGATATCGTCCAAGTCAAAAGGATAAAAAGTTCTTATTGATGGTTGCACTTGTAAATTTACTAGCGGAAATATCATCTGTAATACTGTGAAAATATATATATATAAATTTTTTTTTAAAAAAATTAAAAATAGATATTTCAAATATTTAATTATTTTGAAAATTAAATATTTAAAAAAACTAAAATATTATATATATATATATATATACAATTTTTTATTATTTTAATTTATATATATATTTTAAATATATATTAGTTTAATTATTATATATATAGCGCAGGGGGGGCGTGCACTGTAGCAGCCCCCCTTAAGCTTAAATATAATATAATAAGATAGATATCTTAGGATTGCATATATTAACGCTACAAGCGCAAATTAGACAAATTCCCACAAATCAAGAAAAAATTACTAGGAAGAATACATGACACATTCTGGCAAAGTAGCAAACCAATTGATATGCTATATATATGGTAACCATGATGCTATGTGCCGAGCCGAGCTAAATTTCGGTAAATTCAGATCCCGGCACGTAGTGTGCCGACATTACCAATATACATTTTTTTTTATTTTTTAAAAATATAAAAAAAAATACTTAAATATTAAAATATTATATTTTTGGCCACGTGCTTTGCCTGTTATTGCCGTGTCAATAACTGCTGAAACAAGCTGTGCCAGCTAGCATTGAAACCATGATATTAACACAAACACTCTACATCCAACTTTTAACTGCAGGAAGAAGCCCGCTAACCAATCAGGAAACTTCAAAGACAAACAAACATCAAACTTACAAGAAAAAAATTAGGCCCATACATCATAACATTTTAGGAGGCAAATATGAATTACGTGAGCATCCTCAATGCCTCATAGACATTCCTCACAAAGTTTAGCTCTTGAAGGCATTGCATATTCACCAGCTTAATATCTCTAACCTATTAATACTAACCGATGAGAACTTCAAATAGACACAACTCTTATGCCTGTCCATATTTGCTTTCTACAGAAGTGAAGAATTAATGTCTAGTTCCTCAGAAACATGACAATATAAGCCCTCGGACAAACTATTTGAATCAAGCTATCATTTCAACCATAAGGCATTTTCTATATACAGAAACTTGCTTTGTTGTTGTACTTGAGGAAGTGCTTTGCTTAAAGGATGTTTTGGTGATACTTTAATCATATAAAAGAATTAAAAAAACAAAGAATTAATATCTCAATGATGCTTATGCAGAATTAAGCTAAAAAGGCAGTACAAGTTCAAAATAAAGAGCTAAATTTACACACTAAACCAAAGTGAGACTCCCCAACGAACAAGAAAACATAAGGTAGGTATGATAACGGTTTCAAAAATTTAGTAACCAGCTAAAAGCTTCAAGGCATATGTCAGAGCCAAAGAATATTTCATTAGACACATATACAAACACATCAAGAGTTTCCTGAATATGCTTGACGCTTAAACATTTGCAAGCACAGCTAGCATAACATAATCATTTGTATTGCTGAGGTCTAGGGGCAAAGGATGTTTACAACATTGATAGCACATTTTAAAATTAAGGTAAAAGGAACTGATCTCATAACAGAGTATAGGTACAAAATCCACATTATGTAAGTTCAATCTAAGCTATAAAAACTCTACAGGAAACAATAGTCGAAGGGAAAGAAATTTTCAGATACATAGATATCAACACCTATGAAATCAGACAGAATCGCAAACTGAAAGTAGTTACTGTCCAAGTGCAGAAGATATCCCAAATATAATTCCCCTAGAATGCCTCTAAACAAACTGTCATAGATAATGAAATATCCATGACCTTGATGACAGATAAAAGACTATCATGAAATAGGGCCAACTAATACACTGATAATAAGGAAGGTGCCAAAAAAATGACACACATCTTAAAGTCTCTTAAGACAGTCATAGACTAAATGATATGTTATAAAATTAATAACATCAATGTAACTGCAAAGGAATAACATAAATGAGTATACTTAGGATACAAGCAGCACAAACAGTCTCAAATTCCTTCGCATGAATTATTTGCTGAAACTCTAAAGCAATTAGAACATTCCTACTGAGTACCAATCTTACATGAATTTGGATTCAATTGCAAGAACTTCTGTTATGATCAAAGGAACTTCCACGTAAAGTCCCCGACAATGTTCTTTCAAAAGAAACATAATATTTAAAAGAGATTACATAGTTCCTTCGCTTATTTACTCTTCGCAAGCTGGATTTGATTCCAGGTACAACTTCCTATTCAGATTTTGCTTCTGCAAAGAGTGACATCAAGTTTTTATACTACATTCAAAAGAATATGAGCTACTACAGAGTGATGAAAGAGGGACAATTTGGAATAGTTGCTGCAAGTCAGGTAAAACTTGCTGGCAGTTGTTTCATAAACCAAACAAATCTAATTGATTTCATGAATCTTCTCAAGAGATTGTGCCATCATTATGGCAGCTCTACAAGGGGAGAGTCAAATTCCTGTTATTAACTAACAAATATACCTTTTAGTGGATCACGGAAACCAAATTCCTCTAAATAAGTGTTCATACAGACAGCCCAAGAGCACTCCTCTCCATTCCCCAGTTTTCACACAATCCATCTACTCCACACCCTTAATTTTACTTAGCAAATTAACCTTCCTAACCTCTGGAAAAAGAACTGCCAAAAACGAAGCAGATAACAGTTTGACAAACAACATGAAAAATATGTAAATAACAATCTGGCTGCTAATATACCCAGGTAGTGCGTCTCATATAAAAAAGAAAGGTTGGTAAAGTTAAATTCACATGCAATAAGCATTCTTGAGATAAAAATTATACCCAAAGTATAGAATTGAAATATAGTGACACAGCCTAATGACAAAAATTTCCCAGTGCATTACCCTATGTAGCTATTTCCAGGTTGGCAACTATCATAACAAGCACAAATGCAAGGCCTGCTGACTAGACTGAAACCTGTGCACATAACACATTCAAAAGCAAAAATCATTAGTTCATATAGAAAATTGCTATAAAAAAATTGCAATGGCAACATAACATAATGACATATATAGGAAGCAACAAAAACGATGATAAAACAGGGACATTAGGCGAGTCCAATTCACGCTACCTAAGACCATAACACACTAAGATGACTATAAATTGGAAATAGTAACAACATTACAGAATCATTGACCAATTCTATAACCTGATCTATTCAACAAGACCATCATTCCTGCTGGCCATTGGGACACTCCCTAGCATAATGCCCTTGCTCCCCACAGTTGTAGCACTCATTGTTCCCACCCCCAGTGGAGTATCGACCACCGCCTCGACCACTGTTCCAGTAACCACCATCTCTGCCGCCATATCTACCTCCACCACGACCGCCACGGTAATTTCCTCCATCATTTCCTTGGTAGTAACAATCTCTAGCAATGTGACCATTTTTACCACAGTTATAGCAAGGTCCACTACCACCGCCAGCATTATACCCACCTTCTCCATATCCACCTCTGCCACCTCCATAACCGTCATTGTAACCACCCCTTCCACCATCGTAGCCGCCACGGCCACTGTTATAACCTCCACGGCCGCCACCATAACCGCCTCTGCCGCCTGCATAACCATTATAGCCACCCCTACCACCACCATTACCGTTGTAACTAACGCCGTACCTCCCGCCTCTGCCGCCGCCTCTAGCGTAGCCACCACCGCTATAGCCGCCCCTACCGTGGCCGCTACGGGAGTTGACGGCGGCGACATCGGCCGCGCGCAGGCGCCCGTCGTCGTCGGCCTCGACGGAGAACTCGACGGTCTCACCCTCGGAGAGAGTGCGGAAGGCATCGGAGAGAATCGCAGTTTGGTGGACGAAGACGTCATCGCCGCCCCCGTCGGGGGTGATGAAGCCGTAGCCCTTGATGGCGTTGAAACGCCTCACTGTGCCGGTGGAGCGCTTTCCCTGCTCTGCCATGAATAGCAACAGCCGAGGAACCCCACCGTAACCCTAGCCCTCGATCTCGGGAAGGCTAAAGAGAGAAAGAGAGAGAAAGAGTGCTCTGGGTTTGAGAGAATCTGCCTCTATTTATTGGCTTCGAAGAGCACGCTCTCCACCGTAGGAAATTGTGATGCGAATGTTCTCTGTTACGACGAGTTTACAGATGAGTTCAGAATCTGGTACTAAATGCGCGCCGGTTGGGATCGTATATGGGATAATTGCATATCAGCCCTCTATTTGCTGAACCACGTTTTGATGATGCCATCTACTGCGGATTTGCATGTATACGGATCAAGATGCACTGCACCTATTGCATGCTAACATTTCCTACATTCATTATTAAAATATCTTAAAAGTATTTTTTCAATAATTTATAATATAAAAAAATATTAGATTTTAATAAAATTTATAATTTTTATATTATTTTTTTTTTAAAATATATTTCTAAATAGATATTTGAAGGCTCTAAAGTTAAAGAATTTTAAAAGAATTTTTTAAATTTTCGTTATAAACACATTCTATCATTTAATTTTTTAGTAACTTTATAACTTTACCTAACTTTAAATGTCAATATTTTAAAAAAAATTTAATATAAAAATTATATATTTTAAAAAAAATCTATAATTTTTATATTAAAAATTTTCAAAAAAAATATTTCTAAATAAATATTTTGGTGTCGAATGTAAAAAGTGATAATATGTAATGGGTGTAGGGGATCTCGATCCATATTATATACCATGTATTGTTTATTTTAGCAATAATGTCAAATCAGTTTTCTTTTAGATCTTACAAAAAAATAAACTCATCTTTTTTTACAATAATTATTAATCAAGCCAAATTAAAATTTAAAATATATTTAAAACACATAAATTTTTTTTAATATAATTCTATAATTTTTATATTTATTTTTTTTAAAAAAAAAACATCTTTTGGTAGGAATTATACAGCTTAGAAATTTTTATTTGTCACAAACATTTTAAAATATCAAAATATCTATAATAAAATTATTTTAAAAAATTTCATTTAAAGGTGAATACCAAAATCTATTTTGTCTATTTAAAATTTTCAAAAAATACATATAAACATATATTTTGGAATAATTTTGTAAATTTTTCATTAATTCAATAGTTTTACAAAATTCATTTAAATTTTCAATTTTCTCACTGAAAATAAAAGTGCAGCAAATAAGCTTTTCTTAGTTTACCACTTTTTCAAATTAATTATATTTTTTCTAAGAATACTAAATCAAGTTACAACACACATATAAGTATTTTTACAAAACATGAGCTTTTTTGACAGATCCCAACAATTTTTCCTTCAAATTTCTTTTTTAGATCAACTTTAGAAATCCAACCCTGTCTTCCTTTGTCAAGTTCATAAATTTAAAAGTACACTCAGAACGATGCCTGTCTTGCCTGATATCATCGTTCATAGTTCCAACTTGCGGTGAAGAAAAAGGGGCAACCAAAAATGAAATAGCAATGTTACACAGCCCCCCAACACATGATCCCAAACTAGCTCAAAGATCACATTGAATGAATGTGATCTTTTGTACCTATCCCGAACAATCTTTGGATGGATTTTGGCGTTAACTTTTTTTCAAAAACATATATTCACCAGCCTCATAAACAGGATGCTGAGGCTGTTCATATCATTTCCTACAAAACTCCTACGTTACAAAACTTCATCATCATTGCATTTCCATTGATCCAAGCTTACTGGAGAAGAATTCTATCAAGCTCTAGGATAATACTTTCCAACAAGATGGGAAACTTCAAAAGACGAACATGAACAAATCTGTGCCATTGATGATCTAGTTCTTCACATGAACTATCGTTGATATCCCAGTAATTTGGATGGTAGAGGATGAAAAATTTACCAAAGAATTCGATAATTTTCACTCGATTATAAACTCCACTCGTTGCAAAGGCGCACATTTTAATAGCTCAGATCTCAAAGTCTTCCATCCTCCTCTATCAACAAATCTTCAACATGTGACAAGAAGTGGCCCATTCCTTCCATTAATTGATCTTCACTGTGCCCACTATCCAAGCACAAAAAATCATCAGGATTTATATCACCAATAAGGTCTGCAAAAGCATCTCTTAATTCTTGACCAAAGTCAAATAATCCATCGTCATATAATGTCACTGAACTTACATTAACTGTAGACTGTTCGCAAGTTTCCACTGGAAGATCCGTCAAGGTGTTTGCATCTGAATCTTTTTCCAAACCCTCAGATGTTGATTTTTTAACCTGCTTATCACATAGACCAATTCCCGCTGCTTCTTTCTTTGTAGCCATGTGATCCATAAGATTCAAGACCGGAGTATCTTCCGAGATCTCTCCTTCTTCTATTTCTTCCTCCCTAAATAATATGTCTCTGGGGCTGACAGCATTATTGTCAGACGAGTTGCCGGAGTTCTCTTTCTTAACAAATAGGTTTGGATCTATTTCCACCTCAAAATCAATATCGTGTGATGGAAGGTAAACATGTATTACAGGGTATTCCACAACGACAATATTCGCCATTTGTTGACCAAGGGGAGCCTTTATGTCCAATGGACGAAATGGTGACTTCTGACCCTGCACACAACCACAAACTCTTATTACGAATCGATGATTTCAAGTTTCCACGATCAAAAGTATATAACATGAAATGCATAGTATAAACAAGTACCTTGGGATTTTTCCGAAGGAAGAGTTTCAGCTCATATAAGTTTACATCACAGAATGGCTTCAGAGGATGATTCCATGGACCAGGAACCAAGTGTTTCTCAATCACTGAGGACAAGCTTACATCTTCATCCACCCTGCAGACAATAATTTGCTTAGGATAATCCCAGCCCCAAATAACTTGCCAACAGATGGACCAATAATCATGTTCATTGAGTGGTTCAAGGAGGTTGATGAAAATTTCTTGCTAAAATAGATCTCCATCATCGATTCCTTAACATCACTAATGCAAGAACAGCACGGTAAAATGATGCCAACCAACATTTCCCTTGTAATATAACAATGCTTTGAAATAAAATAACACAGAAAAGAAATAATAAGTGATAAACGAAATCCTATAGGGATAAAATCAATCAAATCTTTTAATACTAACCCATGGTCAATGAGGGTGACATCTGTTGAATGGAACCTCCACTCAATTGTCCAATGTACCTTTTTGTTTCTGCGTAGAAGAAACCAAAGCTTCTAAATAATGAATTCAGGTGAAAGCAGATGGCTTTGAACAAAATCACACAACCAGTAACAAGAACTAGAACTATGGACTCACAAAGCTGAAGATGCATGAAATTTTTAAGTAATATCAGTTGTAAAGAAGAATTGTCTTAACTATGTTATAAAACATGCACCCTTCTTCAGAAGAAAGAGGAGATTTTCTCAATGGCATTGCAAAAAGGAGAATGCAAAACTTTCAATACTTGGTCAACAAAAAACTCCAATGCTCTTCCTCATGTTACGATACACATTTCAAAGCCATTATACTGCACTAAATAACACGCTTAAGGTTTTGTTTTGATTGCCCAAATCCATCATCATAACATATTCAGCCTTCATAGAAGCTTTTATATTCACAATGCTTATCAAGCAATTCTTTCAAATTACTTATTATCTTCTTTATTTAGCTCGCATTCCGGTAATTCGGTCATATTCCCATATAACCTATGATTTTACAGCTGTGCATTTGATTCTTTAGTCCTCAATTTTCCCACATAACTACAAAAACAGAAAATGACACGATCAATCACCTTCCCAGACTAAACACTTAAAATTCAAACATTACAAAATAATTTTTTTTTCCATGTTACGGCTAAAATTCTCTAGTAAGCTCATAACAAAGTTTAGCTTATTATACCATAACAGATGCTGCAGATTTTAGGTCGAATGTTTTTTACATAAAGGTGCGACAAGACATATCCATTAATTCAGTACATACTTTCTCAACAAGCAGGTGTTAAATAAACACCAAACCAAATTTCTGAGTCTCTGATACAAGTCTAATAAGAATCGCTTATATATGGCAAAATATGAACACCATATGTCAAATGGGTCAACTTAAAACTAAACTAGATCAATCACTTATATCTCAAAAAATAAAATTAAAATTAAAAATTTGCATACTTGATGTTATATCGAGACTGGTTCGTCTCCCTCTTAGACATGCCAGGTGGCAATAAAAGCAGACAAATCCTCCTTCGGTGGGCAGCATCCCTGAGCAATCGAAGACTAGTTGGCAGTTTAAAACCAAATCCCCTTCTAAACTTGCCCAGCACTCTGTCAGCAGACTCAGCAGCACGTTTTGTCTCCTCAAGAAATTTATAATCTAGAAAAAGTAACCAAATAAATGATCTGCCGCTAGCTAAACTCGAGCACTGGTATAGCATAAAAAGTTAGATTCGAACTTCTTTTATTGTTTGGCTCAAAGTTCACCTTTCTAAAAAAAATTGGGGCACAACTTCGTGCATAACTTATGGGGCACACAACATAACTGATATAACTCTATCAACAAATTTGGTAAACTAACAGCTTCAAATACTATAAGTTAAAGAATTCTGATGATCAAAGTAAGATGATCCAAGTACAACAAACTAACATTGAAAAAAAAATTTCCACACACATGTGACGGAGTATATTATACCAACTGCTAGTTATAAAAGTGGCAATCCAAGGCAAATTTACAGTGCTTTAGGGATTTATCCAAAATTTGAGTCTGATATGCCACACATATATTTTTTGACGTGTGTAAAGAGCTACCTTGGATGGTGCTGCGGCCGATGCCACTCAAAGGTTTGTTGAGCCGCTTATGGCAGGGTTTTCCCATTGTTAATCTCAAAAAACAAAAAGAGAAATTCTTCATACACCCAGGAGAGTAAATCATTGATATGGAAAACAGCAAAACTAAAGCCAAATTACACTGCAGTTCTATCAACAAATTTGGATATTACATTTTGCCCCTAGTGCGAAATTTGAGTGCCAACTTCAGTAAATTATAGTGGTCTATGTAGCAAGCATCAGACCCCGTGAAGGAGTTTTTTTTTTTAATGAGGTAAATTAGAGTATCAAGGGAGTTTTTTTTTTTAAAGAGGTAAGCAGAACCCGGGATGGACTGTAATTTGCCCAAAGCAAAAATCAAGTGAGTGTTTGTGCGAAATTGAAGTACCAACATCAGTGAATGAGTATCAGGGTGGAGTATCAAGGGAGTTTTTTTAAGAGGTCAGCAGAACCAGAAGTGGACTGTAATTTGCCCAAAGCAAAAATCAAGCAACTGTTTGGAGCTATCTGGGATGGTAGAATTAAAGAGAAAAGGAATAAAAGAGAAATTCTTCACATACAAGGAGGACATCGGAGTTGTCGAAATGGTAAAAGAATCATACTGGAGAAAAGGAAAAACAAAAATGAAAATTTCTTCATATAACGGGGAGAACAAGGAATGAAATTGTGAATAGAAAAAATTAATCTACCAATTCAAAATGATGGAAAATTAACTTATTTTCATCAACATGCTGAATAGGAGAAACTAATCTAATAATTCAAAATAATAAACAATTAACTTTATTTTCAAGAAATCAAACATCAGTGTCTTACCCGAGAGAAGAAGGGAATCGCAATGGAGAATAGGAAAATAACAAAAAGAGAAAATCTCCATACAACGGGAGGACACAGGAGTCATCATTATGCTGAATAAAAAAATAACCTAATAATTCAAAATATGACTAATTACCTTATTTTCAAAATCACAGTGCCTTACCTGAGAGCAGAACAGAATCGTAGTGGATAAGAGGAAGAATCAATCTTACGATTCAAAATGACGGATAATTACCTTACTTTTCAAGAAACGAAAAATCACAGTGTCTTTCCCGAGAGAAGGAGAGATTTGTAACGGAGAATAGCAAATATCAACAGCTAACATATTTTTAAAAGAAATAAAAAATCACAGTGTCTTACCCGATACAAGAGAAAAATAACGGAGAACAAGAAAAACTAAGCTAATAGTTCAAGATGATGAATACTTAAACTTATTTTTCAAGAAATAAAAGATCTCTTACCGGAGAGAAGAAGTGAATCGTCGAACTTGGATATTGGGACAATCTCGGCGTGGGAGCGCTTGCCGGTGCAACCAGTGCGACGCTTGTGGGAGTTGACGCAGGGGAGTGCGCACGTACGAATCGAGCAGCCGGGACAGCGATATTTCCATGGATTCTCGCCGCATTCCTCGCACGTTGAGGGGTCTCTAGACCTTGAAGAACCAGAATGACTGCTGGGAGAAGCCTCCGTCTCGCCCATGGAGATCGTCGCAGCTTCCAACTTCAACGGAGAAGACGACATGAGGATGAAGGATTTGTTAACAAGGGAACTAGGGTTGAAGGTTGTAATATATATCTCCAAAAACGAATGATCTCAATTTGTACAGTTCAGGTAAAGAGACAGTTTCAGGCTTTCAGCTGAAAAGAACTTGAAAAGTTGTTGAATTTACATTTGGCTTCTTTTATTTTTCGGAAAATTGTATATCAGCCCCCTCTATTTTTTGGGGTTCGTAAATCACCCTCCAAAAATATATTTTCTGAAAGTTGATTTGCTAAAAAAAAAAAAGACAAATCAGCACCTGAAAACGTATTTTCGGAGGTTGATTTGCACAAAAAAGAAAAACGGAGGGCTACTATACAAAAGTCCCTTTATTTTTTGGTGTTTTAGGTCCGAAGAAAGAGGGGGGCGGGGCGCGGCATTTGCCCTAGGACTTCAATAATCTCAAAGAAGTGGAGCTCAAGGCATCCAACGAATAATACAATGCGTCTCTGAAAGAGGCGAATTATGAAAATGCCGTCCTGTTGGTAGGGAAAATGCTAAGCCTGTGAGAATATCCGCAAGTTTATTGGCCTCACGATACACATGCTTTACCCGTACCTCCCAATTGCGTCTAATAAGTTCCTTGCATGCCGCCATCAAATTTCTACATTGATCATAAGGTAAGCTCTTCGAATTGATGAACTGGCCTACAAGTGCGAACTCAGATTCAAACTTCACCTTCCAATACCCCTTCTCCCAAGCCGGTTTACATTTTGCTATTTATTAGAGTATATATTGTGAAACAAGCTGAGCTGCTCAGAAGTCATTCGAACTTGAATTTGTTTAAGCTCGAATAATTTGTTTAGGCGCTGGCTCAAGTTTAGCTTGAGCACTTATCCGAGCTCTAATACTTTGTTTAGACATGGATCAAGTTGAGCTTGAGCACTTATTTGAGCTCGAATAGTTAAATGAGCCGAGCCTAAAAATTCGGTTATTTGGCTTGTTAGGCTCGCAAGTCTAAATAAGTTTTTTTCATTTTATTTAAAATAATTAACGTGGCTCATTTGACGACTCAGTACATACAACAAGATTACTTAAACGGTTCGATTTCGATTGCAACTCAAGCACGGTTTAATTGATGCAATTGATCCGAACTCAAGTCAAGATCAGCTCGATTCAACTCGAGCTCCGCTTAGTTGATACAATCAAGCCGAGCTCGAGTCCAGCCAAGTTCGAGCTTAGTTTATAAAGCTTGTCGAAGTTGAATTCGAGCTCAAGCTCAGGCTAAATCAATCAAGCTAAGCTTGCATTTGGTGCTGCTCAGTACAAACTCGGCACGTTTTCACCTCCTAGTGTATATATGATTTTAGACTTTTTAGTGGTTGTTTGTATTTAGTTAACTTGGGTTATGATATTACAATATTACTAAATGAATTAATATTATATTCACATTTGTTCTTAACAAATGCAAATAAAAGCAATAAAAATTAAACAAAGTCTGAGATGGATGCATATCCATCTTGATGCTCATTTAAATGGATCGTTGTAGACAGATGGATAGTGTGCATCCACTTGGATGTAGATCAAAATGCTACATTATAGAGATGGGTTTTTTTTTTTTTAAATGTCCCTAGCAGATTAAGTGGTGCATAGTTATTATTATGTACCAAAAGACTACACGTTGTGGTACTATTTAACTACCTTTGAAGATTCTACTTTCTAATTTATTTATGGTACTTTATATCTTATTATTATTTCGAAACTACTTAAAATCATAAGAAAAGTAAAATATAAATAAACATAAGTTTAGTTGAGAAGGTGCAATGTAGTTTGCTATATCGTTTATAGTGAATAATGATGGTGTAATTGAGTTGAGCTACTTACAAATAATTCGAACTTGAAATCTAAAAATTTTGAATCTATCTCAACTAAATTGGCTAAAATACTCTGTCTTGTCTATAAAATTGTGAATCGACTTAATAGGTCTAATTTGCAATTTAGATTAGAAGAATATTTTGTCACCATTTATATTGATTTGTAAGATCCAAATTGTGAACTAAAGTGTATCAATAACGAGAATTGAATATCACTTAAATAATAATAATAATGTGAAGAATAAAATAAATGTAGCAAAGCGTCTGTTCTTTTATTGAAGTAAATTAAATTTGGGATCAGCTCGAACAATCCTTTACTTGAAATTGAGCTTAGAATTTTTTTTTTCTTACTCGTAAAGACCAACCAAGGTAAACATGATAATTTTTTTTTTTAAAAAAAGGACATACGTACGGTTAGAATATGGCAAAAAAATATATAATAAAATAATAATAGAAAATAATTTATAATAAATATAAATATCAAAATTATAATAATATTTAATAATAAAGTTCATATGTAATATATTATATTATATTATTGAGATAAATTTAAACAGTAAAAAATCTAATTATATCAATAAAATAAAGTAAATTTTTTTTAAACACATTATTATATTATATTATTTATAGCTATATACTAATAGTATTACATACTATTATACTTATATCAAAAAAATAATTTTTTAAAAAAAATAAAAAATAATATAGTTACGGACATACGTTCGGATACTCATATCTGATGTGTTTGACATGTCACATTGTGTCCAAAAATTTTTTATATTTTTATTTTTCGGATATTTGCTAATGTATCCTATACATATCCGAACATATTTGTTGAGTGTCGATATTTGAGAATGTAGATGATAAAATTTTGATATACCCGTGACCCTAATATAATAAAATATGACAAAGACAGATCGAACGAAACAGAGTTCAGGATGGATCCGGCACCCATTTGGCATTTACTCGCCGACGCGGTGATTTTGATTCACGAGAGGTGTGTGCTCGCCCGGTGCACCAAGTAAATCCATCATCGATCAATCCGGAACGTACAGTTTCCAATTTCAAGATCCCAAGACGTTGCGCTAAAGCCAACCAAATCCAACCGCACCCCTCGGATCTTGTTGCCGCATGTGATCCCTCCTACATACACCGTTTTGTTTGTACTTATTAGCCAAAAATAAAGTTTGAGCTTTTTTCTTATGAAAAAGGGAAACTTAAATGTTAAATTCTATATTATTAAGGTCAAATTCTCATCCTCATCATTCATTATAGCTAGGACAAATATAAGACGAGCAGCTTATGAGCTAGTTAAATACTAATTCAAATTCCAGCTCAATCAAACTCTACTTATTGAAATCAAGTTCAAATAGTTGAATCAAATGGATCAGTAGTATATTTATAAGTTTATTTTAGACAAGTTAAAGCTGAAATTAAGATTAAACCATACTTTAAATATGTCAAATAATGCTCAAGTAGAGTAATCTAATATTAATTTATTATTTAATATCAAGCCAGACTCTAGCTGCACTCCTTTAAAATTCCGTTTAACTAGCATCAAGTTTAAGTGCGGCATTACTTATTTTAAACTTGACTCATTTTCGGGGATAGGCGCTTTTTTATATAGCTTAATTTTACAATTGTTAAAATGCAAATTTCACTGGCTTATGCACCACCTCAAAGCATGTTTAAAGACATGAATAGTTAGGACTATCACTTACCTCTTTTTTGAGAAAAAAAAATGTAACTGTATCTTCTCTCTGCAAAGGCATGGCTTTTTCCACCACCGCCAGTTCCACTCTCCTCCTCCTCATCGCCGCCGCCGTCGCGGCCGCCGTCGTTGAAGCCCAGAGTATCAACCACGACACCACTAGCTCCGCCACTGCCGCCGCTCAGGATTCATGGCCCTTCGGCTTTGAATCCCACTACCACAACGTTGAAAGCGTAGGAGAAGAAGAAGAAGAAGCAGATCAGGAAGGGCAAAACCATTACGTGAGTCTCCGAGAGGAAGACTCATTTGCAGATCCCACGGCGACGTCAGCGCGGCGATCGCTGTTCTGGTACAAAATGCGCTACTACATCTCTTACGGGGCGCTGTCGGCGAACCGCATCCCTTGTCCACCGCGCTCCGGCAGATCCTATTATACGCACGACTGCTATCGTGCGCGCGGCCCAGTTCATCCCTACTACCGTGGTTGCTCCACCATCACCCATTGCCGAAGGTGATCGCAATCAATCTTTACTCGAAGCATTATAGTTGATCGAGAGATTTTGGCAGTAATTTTAGCGAGATTTCTGTACTTGATCATCATTTTAGTTCATGTTAATGTTGTATTGCGGTGAGAACAAGTACGATCTGATAAAATCTACTATAAGTTGGTGTTCTTAGCCAGTATCGACTTACCTTCCACAATGCCGCACTGTAATTTGTTTTCAGTTTAAGTTTTGAGTCAGATTTGTTCTCAGTTTTTATCAAAGCTTCATATCGTGTGTGACATTGGTGGATTTTCTAGTTAAATCTTTCCTTTTTGTTTTCCTGGGCAAATTGAACTTTGATCCCATTTCAGTTTTCTTTATACCGCAACTTTTATGATATTCTTATCCATATCTAAGTTCATAGCTTCTATACTCAGGTTGTGATTTGGGAATATATTTTCTTTTAGAATCCCGGCTTCAGAACTGTATTACGACTTCTCAAAGATTGGTCCTGAACTACAACTTTACTGGCTGAAATATTCAGATGGACGATGTTATAATTACAAATTTCATTCTTTTTTTTCTCTAATTTTTAAACTACAAATTATAGAATGTGTAGATGGACGATGTTATAATTACAAATTTTATCAAGAATTGATACAATATGTATGTTTGTCCGGTAACTGAAACTCTTGAAACCAAGATTTTATGTTAGTGATTTAATGAAAAGATCTGTGGTGGGCCTTCCTTTTTGTGGAAATATTCAGATCAAAGTTACCAAGTATTCAATCCTGCACGATTATGTCGCATTATAGTTTTTACCCCTTGCTTGCACAATTTTTGTCATAATGGATACAACTAATTCAGATAGTGGATAGAATTTTCATATATTTCTAAACTAGTCCAGATGTATCAGCTAGGCTCGAAAGGTGATATGAAACTGGGGATTAAGTATTTGTTAAGACATTGGATGAGAAAGGGTATGTCCAATTACGGAACACCAAGTTACTCTGCTCATCTTGCCGTGATGATCAGCTCAAAATTCTTCTTCCACGCATCGGTTGCTAGATGGTCAAGATGGCCGTCCGTCTATCATTCTGATAGAACAGCAATTTCTATTAGGCAGATTCCCGCCGGCATGTTGATTAGGGCCTGGCTCAGCCTCCTTTTCACCACGTAACTAGGCTCTGTTTTGGGTCCAAAATCCATCCCATCTGAGACCCCTTAAATAAAGTTTGATCTACCTTAAGTTACTTTTCAGATTTATGATACTTGTTCTGAATTCACGACACTTTGTTCGTAATTTATGTTATTTGTACATAGATCAAAAAATAATGATACACGACAATATTAATTTTTAAAATAATTAACAGTAACGATTTTAACTAAAACATTCGATTTGCATTATTGTGAATAAAGTATACAAAAACTCCAAACTGTATCGTACATATGTTGTTATTTTCCGCTATGCAAAAACAAAAAGAATCCAGTTTCTGGATCTCCCACGTTCCTTGCCTAAAGTAGCCTACGTTTCTAAATGACCAACTTTTCCCAGACACTTAAGAAAATTGAGATATCACAATAAAAGTCAGAAAATACCAAGCCAAATACTTTATTCTACCACTGTCCGATTTCCTTCATTACCTGCCCTTCAAGTCACCCATAACGAGCTGGCAACTGTTCGATCTGTCATAGCTGTCTCCCAATTTTTTAAAGAATTTCCAATGTTGTTGTACGACCTCAGAAGACAATTTATTAGTTATATTGGCAGTTTTTGAGGGAAACAGGCTGATTGAGCTTTGTTTGGTCCATTAAAACAGAGCATTGTATGTTGGTGTAGAACTTGGGCTGGACCAGGTGGCCAAGAACGTAAGCTCGTGCCCGCACCGTGAAACTGAGCGTGAGCGGGACGGGCTGGTTGTTGGACTTGCCCGGCGCCGTGGTTAGGCTGGCTCCACCACCGTATAGGGGGATCTTGTCGCCCATAACAACAATGTCCAGTGTTCGCTGGCTCTTCCTTCGCTGGTAGAATTCGTTTATCTGCAAGACACCTCTTGCCAAGTTAATGCAATGCCGATGTATTTTTCTGTATTTCTAAAAACATAATGTTGCAGCTCTCTAAATTTTCCTAGAAAATCAGCCCAATCAATTAAGTTTTAGCCTTTTTTTTTTGTTTTCTGAAGTGACCCTTGAGCAAGTGACGGTCTTAGTATTATTTGTTTTCTCTTTGAGATAAACGAAGCTCAAATTTAATTACACAATTTAATTTAAGTATAATATTGTTGAGTTGAAAAGAATTTTAAATCTAAATAGACATTGTCTAAAAAGAATTATGAAAAGTCTAGCACATGGTCGCATGTGGTTAAGACAACTTCTTGTAAAACAGAGTACATAAGTTTAATTTTCGAAGAAAAGTTTTAATGAACAAAAAAGGAATTATAAGATAAAATGCAATCCTTCAAATCATGAATGGTGTGTCCCAGATAAGGCAACTCATGCAGGGCTGTAGTTGTATGCCATATGTTTTTCCTTCCGTGCAGGATTGAACGGTCAGACTAGCTCCGAGTCCAAATATGGTGTAATTTTGGGTTAGTAACCATATTTTATAGCACATGAATGAATACTCATCATACACCAGATTTAGTTAGCAATTTAATTCCACCGCCAAATTCGTAACCCATGATTTGTCAGAATCTGTCCCATGTCTATCCGCATGTGCAGCGTCGACCTTAGCACATGGGCATATTAACTTAACACGCGTTGTTTCCGTTTGATTCGGTAAATACCACCGCCACCGCTAGATCTTGAGATGTTTTCTAGTATTATTGAATTTTAATATTAAAGTACAACAACATCAAAATTCAATCCCGTATAAAATTTGTACACTATTTAACATCGATACTCTACAGATACGTTCGAATACATATCAGACATGCGAATAAAATATCCAAAAAATAAAAATAAAAAAATTTCAGACGCGCGTATCGGATACACCAAATATAAGCTGAACCGCGTGTCTGTATTTATGTTGTATTTCTTACTTTTTAAATTTTTTTTATTATTATATAATACTAGCAATAAATAACTATAAGTAATATAATATATTGATATATTTAAATATTATATTTTTATCTATTAAATTAGACTCATATTATTTAGATTTATTTCAAACATATAAAATACATTAATTTGGTTATTAAATGTTATTATATTTTTATATATTCAAATACTTAATATAAAATTTTATTATTATATGTATTTTTTTATTATCGTATCTGAACAGTATTTGTGTTCTACTTTTTCGAAATTATCTTATTGTGTCCGTGTGGTGTCATATCCGTGTTCGTGTCCATACTTACTATATTTTAATCCTTAGATATCATATCACTCGAATTAGTTTAACATGCAAAGAAAACAAAAGTCATATGCAAAACATATGCCCTTCTTAATCTTATATGCTACCTATGATTAAAGAACCATTCTTAACTTTTTAAAACGATCTACTTTATTCATCCTAACATTTTTTCCCGAAGTGATGTTTATATGGGTTACAAGTCTACTTTGTCCATTTTTAGATCTAATAAAACAAAATACGGCCCCCGCGGGGGCATTAACTTTTTCTTTCTTTTTTTAATTCTAAACATCTAGGAATTATCAATTAGTAATAAACAATAAAAATTAATTAAAACTTAAACGGAGATGGACGGCGGCGGAGACTTACATTACCGGAGGCGATAGTGAGCTGGAAGTAGTTGAGATCCATCGGAGTAGAGGACACGTGGACACCAAAGAACGATCCCGTGTTGCGAAATGTCATCTTGACCGTGGAGTTCATCGTCGCCATGTCCGTCGGCACCAGCGACGCGTCCGTCCCCGCTTGAACTATGAAGTTCTCAAACTTAATGCTCTAAAAGGAATTTCAACAATTAATCCATCAATCGCAAAAACAAAAAAGTAATGATCAGGTCATGATCGATCTACATGCAGTATGAGAGATCTGCTAGTGTGCATCGAGATTTGATTACCTTCATGGTGATGCGGGGCTTCTGGGATCTACTAGCGCCCCAGAGGATCAATGCGAAGAAGGAGAACAAGGCGAGAAACCCGAGCACGAACGCGAGATAGTAACACTTTCTCGGCAATCCACGCCGGCGATCGTAGTCATCCTCCAGCAACCCTTCTTCTTCGATTATCGCTTCATTCCACGGCTTCGCGCCGCCGCCGCCGCGGTTCTTCCGTCCCCCGCCGCCGGCGTCGTTAGGTGTCACCTTCCTCTTGAGTGATCCGGAGAATCGCGAAGACGAAGATTCCCGGGAGTGGCGGCCGACGGAGGAGTTGGAGTGGTTCGGCGATCCGTTCGGGCTGAGCACAGGCGTGGAGTGGAACGAGGTCTTGGTCTCGCCGTCGTGCGAGTCGCGTGACGGCGACTGAACGTAGTACACAGGCTGGCCCCGCGGCGGCGACGAACGCGGGGGCGACGACGTTGCCATGCTTGTCACCTCCGAGTCCGTCTTTGCGTGCACCATTGTCTGTCAGATTCTCTCTTGCTCTCGTCAGATCTCAGTAATGGCTTCTCCTGTATTTACTTCGACACAATGACTAGTACTTTATCTGACTTTTCTCTACGGGTGAGAAGCTTCCTTGCTTAAGAAAAGAGAACAGACTCACGTGTGAAGAAGAATTACATATAACAAACAATGCTAAAGCTGTGTCTTCTATTCTAATCGGCTGTTGAAGAACAAACTACAAAGACGCGGGTGGGAGTAAGAGTCGCTCCCACTCGTCACTCTTTTTAAAATTTATTTTTTAAATAATTAATGAAGGAATATTTTGACCAATCTGATAGATGATAGATCTCAAATAATAGATAAATGGGAGAATTGCGTTTCAGCCCCCCGTTTCCCAAAATTGACGTTTCAGCCCCCCGAAACGTGTTTTCCCGCCGACGTGGCGGCGCGCGCGTGCCGCCACGTGGCGTTTCGGGGGGCTGAAACGCGCGACCCCAAAATTAGGGGGGCTGAAACGCAATTCTCCATAGATAAATTTTATTTAACTAGCCGTGACTGTCGAAACTAGTTAACTACGTGTCGGAAGTATAGACCCGTCAAAGTTGCCATATAAAATGTCTATATAATATCTGAAATCGACATTTTACAGACTTTGAAACGTATCGGATATATCAAAAAATTATTAATAAAATAAAAAATAAAAATTTTTTTACACCGTATTAGATATGCCGCACAAGTCTACATGATATACTTATCCGTATTTATGTTGTTATTTTTAATTTTTAATTTTTTTTAAGAAAATAAAATATTATATAATAGTAATAATATATAACAATAAATAATATAATATAATAATATAATTGAATATTATATATATATATCTATTTTTATTGATATAATTAAATTTAATGTTTAACTTTATTTGAAATATTTATTATACATAAATTTTATTATTAAGTATTTTATATTTTAATTTATTTAAATATACATTATTTTTAAAATAAAGTGTACAAATACTTGGCCGATTCAAAGAAAACCAGTTTGATCAGATTCTGATATTTTGGTTTCCTGTTGAATGTTTACCATCTGGTTAATTTAGTAATTCTTTTTAGGTATTCAAATGGAAGACACCAACATTTTTTCGTGATGAACAGCTGGTATCATCGCATGTGGAATGATTTTGGTTTGAATTTATTATGTTAGCCATATTTTAACAGTTCATGGGGATCAGCCCAAGTTTGGCTGTCGAAATCAAGTTATACCCAATTGTTGCTCCACCAACATTATATATATATGTATATGTTGGAGACCGAAATATCCAAACACTCACGTAAGAAACTATTCGGCACGTGTGATTGGATCATTAACGGAGAAAAAATTATGAAAATATTAATTCTATTATTCGGATATTATATTAGATCTATGGTTGATGCACGGCTATAAATACATGTTAACGCCGCACTGTTGGGCTCAAATTTGTTTCAGAAAAAAAAAGCCTACTAAACAAGCCCATTAGTTAGGGCATTAAGTGCACGCTGGGAGATGCATGTCAGTAACTACTGTTTTAAGCACCTTCTAGAGATGCTTCTTGAAACAGTCAAACTTATTATTTGGGAATGGATCAAAATAAACGGGGAAAGCTTCAATAGTCAGGATTTGAATTGATCAAAGCGGAGGTGATTAAGGAGATCACACAAGAATCGGTCTCAACTTCCTGCAATTTTCTAGGAGATTTCGTTGGATTTTCTGGTGTATAAAAGACACTTGAAGAAGAAGAAGAGAAAGGGGCAGCCAAAAGAGATAAGAGAGAAAGAGGCAACCAAGTGAGATCAGAGAACAAGAAAGAAATCGAGAGGAGTACAAAAAGAAGCGGCTGAAGCAGCAAGCTACGGAGAGAGGCGGCCGAAGCATCAAGCTACAGGCAAAGAAGAAGCCTTTCGTCCTTCTTGGGGGTGATATAATAAATCATCCACAGGGGTTCTCACATTCTGTCTCTGTTTTTTTTGTTTGGGTTTTATTAGGGATAATTGCAAGAACCCCTTATTATATGTATACACTGTACAGAAATTGCTCAAGCCTCTATTATTATGCTTTCATGATATTATAACTAAAATACGATGCATATTTTGCTCTCCACACAAATTTAGTTGGCATTGCTTTCTGGATACCTGTTTCGCAAAGTTATTTTCTTTGTTGGCTTATGATTCAATATATGTTTAATTATTTATCTGCAGGTTATATGTGCTCATGTTTGATTATTTATCTGCAGATTATATGTGCTCCTAAGTCCTAGATTACTACATGAAAAATCTGAATTCTTTTAAACAAATAAAACTTGATCAATTTTTTTTTTTACATGTTATCATATTTATGTGCATTCTCGGTGAGTCGTCTAAATGGTTCCTTAAGCTAACATCATTATTTTAAGAAAAAAAAATGGAGAAAGATAATAATAAAAAGAAATATCTTAAACGGAGGTTTTGCCCAAAACGTGCGTAATTAACGATGGATTTATATTCATCGGAACAAGGTCGCACCAAAATTTTATTTATCAAAATCCCACGATGTTCTAGAGCTTGATACTTTGTATATTCTTTAATACTAGTGCATTATAATATCTGACTGTCAATGGACATAGACATATTACTGAACTATATAAATATGTGTATTGCTCTACGTACTCACATGATTACTTTCTATCTATCCAGTTATATAATTATCTTCCTTAGTATTAATTCCTTAATCGATATTAAACACTATTTTTATATTCAACTTTATACCATCGGATATATGTCCACTCTCTAAAAAATCTCTCCTTTAGAAGATGGACGAAACATTAGCCTAATCACTAAATTTGTGGTTTAGTTTCCTTCTACCCATGTGGCAATTTCCAAGCACATGTAATAGATATGTTTTGTCTAAATATCTCTAAAAGGAACATAAATAATTCCAGGATTTGTAATCTCAAACCCTAACAAAATTCTCTAATATAAAGTGGAGTTATTCATACATGGTGGAAATTCTTTCATGTCTCTTCAAAAGGCTTTTTTTTTTTTTTTAATAAGTTCCAACTTCAAAGTTGGAGGAATACAAAGCATTCTCAAAATAAAAGGTGAGCTACACTCTAAAATAAGTGACCAATGACCAGAAATATAATTTTATTAAAAAATTGATTCTACTATTTTCTCATAGTTGAGCAATTTTTGTCCATTTTTGGTACTCATATAATATCATAAATGATTTGCAAGAATATCCAACGCACCTATAGAAATCCGTGGGCATTAGACATAAAACTACTTCAGATTCTGTAAACCTCACTATGACAAGCAAAACATAAGAATTGAAATAAATTAACTAAAATTACTAAATGTTGCATATTTACCGGAACTATTTTTATTTATGTTTTCATTCACCATTAAAAACAAACATTTCCACATATCCTTGTATACACATAAAAAACGTTAACTAGGCATATATATATATATATATAGTATGAAAGCTCGATTATATATTATGCGAAGCTATAGCTAGCCACCATAAAATTGCATGCATAATATGAAGCATGGATTTGATTTGATAGGGGTGTGCAATGAAATTGTGAGCACATTACCCCTGCTATATTTAATATCGTTGTGAGCACATTACCCCTGGATCCCCCCTGCCTTCATCTATACCCAGAAACATGCCCTTCATAAAGCACTATTGGAAAAAATATAACAGGGACCTCGAACTTGAACTTTTATTCATATAATAATAATTTACAGCTAACAAACACTATAATATTGTTAAAATTGATTTGGTTGGAACGCGCCAAATCAGTGCTATAGTGCAACGCACAGACGACGCTTGATAGCTGGAAAGCCACTAAAATAGATTATCCCCCCAAAAAAATAAATTTAATATCGTTGTGAGCACATGGCTCACATATCAGATATTAAATTGATAAGAACAGATACTACACTTGATCTTAGCCAAAAGGCCGAGAAAGGTATGCTTCTCAATGGCGCAGCAGTACCACATTTATAGCCTCCTCTGGTGAGTGCACGCCATCTATTTGACCAACTGGGACTAAAGAAACATAAGAAGCAATCTCAGATTCTCAGAGGCGCTAAGACGAGCCAATTATTTGAGTTGCTATATAGCATACATAACATTCTCGGAGCCCGTGGGCCGTGCCATCTTTTTCGATTTTAAATTAGGAAAATAGAAATCGTATCCTAGATTTAGGACACGTGTTTTGAGATTACAAAATTTCAAAAAAAGACTTATCATTTCAGCTCTTTGATATATTTTTTATTAACATAACAAATTTGACATAATTAGATAAATAAACAAATCCTTTCCGAATCACTCTTCGTCGTTGTTTACACTACATATTTTTATTAACTGTATTTATTATTCATATATATATATTATATATATATATATATATATGTAGAAGGATTATCATGTGTGAAAATTGGATAAATCTAATTTGTCTGATTTTATAGTAGGGTCTAATATAAAAGCTTCACAAATTTAGAGGGCCTTTGGAATATAATTTAGACTAAAATTACTATTTTAGAATCTTAAATGCCAAATTATAGTTTGGTCTTCATGTGAAGTGCCAACTCTTATTTGAACATTGGCTAAATGTCTATTTTGTATTCTGAACTTTATAAAAAATATATTTTTTATAATCCTGAACTTTTATTGGTGTCCGCGATAATCCTGAACTACTTAAAAAATATCTGCGATAGCATTACCGTCAGTTTTTTCCGTCCACATCCATCAATTACTGACATGGTATTCTTCAATTCTAGGTGGAACGTCAATTTAACAACGCCACATCATCTTTTTGACGGATGATGTTGGATAAAATTGACGGTAAGGCTATCCCGGATATTTTTTAGTAGATCAGGATTTTCACAGTCATCAATAAAAGTTCAAGATGATAGGAATATATTTTGATAAAGTTTATGTGACTAAAAAGGAATCTGACATTGAACCTATAACCATACTTTTTAAGAGCCTCTCCTTTATATATATATATATATATATATATGTATATATATATAATTGCGTGATCAACGTTGTATTACATGTCACCATAAATAACTTTTAGGTGTTCCAGGTAGTATTGATTCTTAGTTTAAAATAAGTGGCGGTGATATAATGATAAGAGTTTAAAAAGTAATGCAATTAATTAGAAAATATAACAAATCTGATATTAAAATTAAAAGAATGTAACAAATCTAATAGAAGTATCAATTAGTTTGTACAAAATTGATATTTACACACACACACACACACACACACACACACATATATATATATATATATATATATATATATTAAAATAATTAAATTATATATTGAGTAATTAAACTATCCTTTGGATCAGAGATGCTGCGCAAGCTACAAACAGGTTGGCGATACTTGCCTCCATCAAATTATTACGGCTGTCGCAACGAAACATGCAACGCTGAAATCTTTAAAGGCTTTCTGCGCCGCCGAAAAGATATTTGAGGACTCTGGGAGCCCTAGTCCATCTCCCAACTACTGAGGCGTAAAATTCGCGTATGCCTATAAATGTATTCCTAATAAGTGCGCTTGTACTTGGTTTTTAAGGCTCGTGATCTTTGTGAAACATTAAGTATTGGAATTCATTTTTTTTTTTAAATGTTCTCCTCTTCCTAACTCGTATCTCCTCTCTGATATCCTATTCAGTAACAGATTGTAACGAACTCACTTGCCTTCATCTCCTAACATCGACCATCATGTTATATAATATATATCTATCTTGAAATCCCCACCGTACATTTAAAATTAAGTGAAATGAAGAGTGAAGCGTGTTAGTACCGATGAAACAATTTATTACTATGCTTGATTCTCAGGGTAGGTTGATGCAGGCTGTCTTAATCCAGTACCGGCCACAACAGCAACATTTATTCAAGGGCAAATCCCATATTATCCCTAGATTCATTCTATTATTCGTAAAAATAAAATATCTTTTCTAATTACTGTTTAAATTTTAAAATTTTTTTTTTTTTTTTATATTTGTGCCGAAATTATTTTGAGCATTGTATAACTTTTTTTAAAAATTTTTGCTACAAAAAAATTATAGATTTTGATAAAATTTATAATTTTTATGTTTTAATATTTTTTCAAAAAATCATTTCAAATAAGTAGATATTTTAAAATTCTAATGGATTTTCAAAATCAATCTATTAACCCGCTGAACTTTAGAGTATCAAAATATCTATTTAAAAATATTTTTTAAAAAATATTTCAACATAAAAATTGTAGATCTCATCAAAAGTTACAACTTTTAAGTTGAATATTTCTTAAAATAATATTTTTAAATAAATATTTTAGAATATCAAATTTTACGGATAAAATGCAAAATTTATCCATCAAATTTAAAAGTTTGATGGATGATGCGAAAGTCCCTCTTTATTAAATCTGGTGAGCCCATGCTATCATTCAGGTGAGCCAGTGATGGTTTTTTTTTTTTTTTAATCCATTAAAATTTTCTATGCCAATCATTCATGTTTTGTTTACTTGCAGGACAAATGATGCTCCACTAGGACGCTGCTGAAGTTTCTAAGTTGGACCATGATATGTACTTCCAGTATAAAGACTTATTATTGCAATAAGAATCTAGTTTCACATGGCTTTTTTTTTTTTTAACGTAATAATGCCAATTTTTATTGACAGTATATACCAGATTATTTCATTAGAAACTATTTTAAACCAAATCCTCCAGCCAGCTTTGAATTTGAACCTATTCAAGAGTAAAATGCCGGCCAAACTCATTTCGAACAAAATATGAAGTATTGAAAGTTATTCAATCACCCGCTTAACAAACTCAGTAGAGAAGCATGCCGAACCGTTTATTCCATATTTCAATGTAATAAAAAATCAATGCCGGAAACCACTTACAGTTGCAATCTTTATATTACTTCAAATAGTTTTTTGTATCCCCGTTGTGTTTTCCGATAAAGACTTATTTAGCAAAATAAAAGGTAAAAACGTTTAATTGAGTGGAGATTAGGGCTGAAAACGAGTCGAGCTACTCACGAGTAGCTCGGGCTTGAACTCGTTTAAGCTCGGCTCGAGCTCGATTATTATCGAGCTCGAGTCGAGTTCGAGCACGAATTCAAACTCGAGTAATTAAACGAGCTGAGCTTGAGCATTGTGTTACTCGGCTCGTTAGGCTCGCGAGCTTAAACGAGTTTTTTTATTTTATTCAAATATTTTTTATAACAAAATTACTTAAGCGAGTTCGAATTCCAGGTCGACTTGAGCTTGATCTAATTCATGCAATCGAGTCGAGCTCGGCTCGAATCGACTCAGACTCGGTTCAGTTGATACAATCGAGCCAAGCTCGAGTCGAGTTCGAGTTTTAAATTTATCGAGTCGAGTCGAGTTCGAGCTCAGCCTTTGAAGCTCGTCGAGCTCGAGTTCAGCCTATATTCTCTATATCTGAGCTCGAGTATCGAGCAAATATCTATACTCTGATCTGAAGCTTCTGAGCATCAGTGGTACTCGAATTCGGCTCGTTTTCACCCCTAGTGGAGATGGTATATTATAACTGAATACAAAATAAGAGGCTTCTTTACCGACGAATATTCTCAATTTTTTTATTTAGGCCCAACAAACATGGGCTCAAGCTAAGAACAGTGATCAAGGTCAATACCGGTAAACAACAAATTTCAATTTGACTTGATTGGGGTGCGCCAAATCAGTGCTATAGTGCAACGTACAGACGGCGTTTGATAGCCCTAGTGGCAAGCCACTAAAACAGACTATCTCCCATAAAAAATAAATTTAATATCATTGTGAACACATAGCTCACATATCAGATATTAAACTGATAAGAACAGATACTACACTTGATCTTAGCCAAAAGGCCGAGAAAGGTATGCTTCCAAATGGCGCAGCATTACCGCTTTTATACTCTCCTCGGCGAGTACACGCTATATCTTTGACCATCTGGGACTAAAGAAACGAAAACATTCTCACAGGCGCCCAGCTGCTTAATTTGAGACAGGCCATAGCATTCTTGTAGCCCGTGGGCCGTGCGTTTTCCTTAAGAACATTCTCCCATTTATTTAAATTTAAATTTTATTTAGAGCATCCATAAATAAAAAATTATATACTGACGATAAAGCAAATAGTAGTACTATTTATCATTTCCTTATCATATCTCATTTGACCCTAGTTTCGTCAACTATTAATGGGGCTGATACGGCAAAGCCCCATTAATAATTTGTACCCTCCACTCTTTGCTCATTCTTCACGTCTCTCTTCAATCTCTATCAGGATTCACTTAACCGAATTTCGTGCATCTCGTCACATCTCAAAAATATATTATATATATTTTATTTACAAAATTTAATATAAAAATTATAAATTTTAATATTAATTTTTTTTTAAAAAAATAATTTTAAATATATATGCTGGAATTCTAAAGTTTGAACGGATTTAAATATAATTTTTAAAATATGTTCAAACGTTAAGTTTTTATAGCCCTATAACATATATTTAGAATTAACTTAAGACTTTAGAGTCCCATAATATCTATTTAGAATTAATTTTTGAAACAAATTTCAATACGAAAATTATAAATCTATTAAAATTTTAAATTTTTATGTAAAAAATTATATAAATATATATATAGATGTTGATGCGCGGAACAGTATATAGTATTATATGCTATGGATTCTCATCCCTCTATCTCATCTCCTGACATCAACTTTCAATTCATATATCCTTTATAATCTTCACTGTATATGTAAGAGAAGATGTCAATTTTTCCTTCATGGTTTCATGTAATCTTCACTGTATAATCTTCATCTCATACTCTGCTTAATTCTTCCTTTATCTAATTATAAATATGTTAATTTTTTCGGCGGTCGTAAACATTGAGCCAAATGCCTACATGGCACGAATGATCATTACTCCTCCGGCTGGGACTCTTACAGTGCAGTATATACTCAACTTAGGAGCCGTATTTTTTTTCTCATCATCTTAAAAATAGGAACTATCTAAAGATCATAGTTTAAAGTAATTTGAAATAATGTACTAAATGTGTCCATAGACCGTTAATGCTTGAAATTTGTTTGTTTTAAAAAAATTAGTTAACAGTGTAGTGAAAGGAGTGGTTTATCTATTAATACTAAAGCGCAAGAGTACGGTTTAGTAGTATATTATATTTTAATATAATTATTTAATAATTAATTTATTTTAAATTATATATGATAGTTATTATAAATATTGTAGCTTATATTCTATATAAAATTATAAAATCGACCACTTTTTTTTTCTGCTCTATATTTTCTATATGATTTTCATATTATGTTTATTTTTATTTGTAGATGTTTCTATATTTCTTTAAAAAAAATTTTAGAAGAAATATGATATGTAATAGATTGGTACAATTGAGAGAATTAAAAATATTTTTTTAATTATAAATTAAAAAATTATATATCTTAAAAATAACTTTCTAATTATTTTTCGCACATGTATCGCTGTCTGCTAGTAATGTATTATCACAAAGGCTATGTACTCTACCTTGCCAACGGGTAATAAAGAAATTTTGAACGCAATAATGCTCAAGCAGGAATGTCTTAGTGACAGATAAACGCTATTAAGTATTTGACAATAAACTGTTATTTGCAAAGACCGCGGCTGTGGAGATCTTATCCTAGTCAAATCCGGTCCAGGCGAAACTTTATCACTGGATCGTAATTGTTTGTTGTTACTACTGAGGATGTACGAGAACTGTGGCAAAATAATGAAAGGGCAATTTCAAGGGTGATCTTTAACAATTTTCATTTGTTAAGCTAGTGTTTTCTTCTATATGGCTAAGCGCAGCACCATCCTAAATATATATTCCCTCCAGCTAAATTAGGGTAATTTCTAGAAGCACATTAAGTTATGCCATCTATCATCTATGATCTCCATCCTTCAGAAGCCAACACTTTTTTATTACTGATGATAGTCTGAAATCACAAGCTTTAGATAAGTGAAATTCCTTCTCTCTTGATTTCTTCATAGCCTCGCCAGATTCATATCCGCGATCAGGGATTATATGTACGCAGAAATCAGGTGCCTTCACTGGTAAACAATTCTCTATGTTCCAAATTTTGAAGACCAAGGCAGAAATATAGATTTGAAATAACAGATTATGAACATTCAAAATCAGAACCTCAAGAAAAAACATGTTAGGAAAACATACATGTAGCAAGTCAGTTATGCCTTCTGACCGTGCATATCGTATAAAACATGGTCATAAATTACTGTAAAACTGCCGTCAAAACATACGAACCAAGCAGTTTTAATAAAAACCTTAAAATATACTGGACTATACACTTACGTGGAAGTATCCTATTACATATCAACAATGAATAAGACCTGGGATTCAGCTACAGCTGATAACGTTGTTGGAGTTCTATTCTGGTAGAGTTGTTTTTTATACTTATCAAAAAAAAAAACAAAAAAAAAGAAAATTTAGACCTATAACTCCCTATTTTTGTACAATGGTCGTTGCAAATACTCACAATATTTGTACAGCATTGATGGCTGATTAGATTGAATGAAAATGTTTCCCGTCTACTCAAGTTTTCTTTATCTTGTTTTACTCTTGGTTACTTTTGCTCCGGCCTGTTCTAGTCTTGGTTTGTTTTCACTGTCCTGCATATTAACTTGTCATATAATCTTGATGATCTAATCAGCAAGCGTATCTGATTAGTTAAAACAGCAACAGAATTAGCCAGAATCAAACATTATGTAGCCAGATAAATTGGGATCCTAAACCCAATTGGCATCGGTACCATATAGAACTAATTACACAAATAATACGACCAAAAACACATGAAATAGCTCAAAATCAAGAAAAAGTCGACAAAAACTTGTCAAGTTGCATCAGCACCTAAAATAAGCAGAGAGACAATAACAGGACTCACAAAACTGGAAAATATAAGCACAGTATAAAAATATTCATAAAAACAATAGTCTGGAGAATCTCACATTCAAAATACTGAAGAAAAATAACCACTACTATCACATTTGATTTAACATAGATCCTAGGACCAAATAGCGATGCCAAGCACATAAGCTAGACTATTCCATTGATGACGCAGGGCCTGCACCATACCCACCACCACCACCACCACGACCAAAACCAGGCCTTCCACCAGGCCCCTGCATCATGCAAAAACAGAAAATATATTAAGAAAAATCTATACCAAAAAGATAAGAATATCAGAATAGCTTCAGAAAGAGATAACACTTAAGAGGAATACTGCTTATAAAGAAATGAGATAGAAACAAATTTCATTACTCGACAAGTTGACAAGAAAACATTGCAATTGTCAACATCTATAACAGCAAAAAACATAAATTAAGCTTGCCATCAGAGTCATACGGAAAGTCAACAAGGACACCACTTAGGAGTCTCAGATGACCATCGTGAGATATACAGAAATACTCATCACTGGCGTAGTAAATTACAACACAAGCTATAAATGTAATGCAAAGAACATAAATTAAGGTTACCATCAGAGTCATACTGGAAGTCAACAAGGACACCACTAAGGAGTCTCAGATGACCATCGTGAGAATAAAGAAATACTCATCACCTGGTGTCTTAAATTACAACAAGCTATAAATGTAATAACACGACCAATGTTGCTAAACAACTCTTCATATGACTTGAAAGACTAGGTTTATGGGACATCTGGACAGATCTGTCATACCTTTGTTGGAAATATTTCGACTTCAACCAAAAGAATACTCCAATAGTTTAATTGAATTAAAAAATATAATAATTACATATACAATTAATTTATGTGATAATAAACTACAAGTTAAAATTGTATTACAAATATATCGCAGTAGAGCTATCCGAGTCTACTTCTATATGAAATATGCACAAACACAATTAAAGAAATAAAATAAGTAGGTTAAAAGAAATTTATTTGGAACTTGTTCATGACACGCTAAAGTGTTTGTCTCAATCGACTAATTTGCCAGTCTTTCAAGCAGATTAACCCCCCCAGTGTGTTAATGGAGACAAAACGACCCTTACTTTTCTGAGTTTCCTCACACGACCCAAAAAGCAAGATGAGATCCCCTAACAAAATAACCCTTAGTACACCAAAAAATAAAACTTGTAAAACTAAGGGAAAAAAATCTTGTTTTTTGTTGTTGATATTTTTCTACACCAGAAACAAATACATATAGTGTCCAGATCAAACATATAGATATATATATATATATATATATAATAATATATATATATTATATATATATATATATTTTGACTTAAATGTTCATTAGACCCAAACATATCTTTTGATCCAATAAAAAACTCATATTTTACAGCCCATAAAGTTTATACTAGAATCTCACCCTGAAAGATGGCTGGTATTCTGGCGGAGCGCCACCCTTTTCACCACCAAAATCACCCGGTGCACCACGTGGACCTCCACGGTACCCATCCCTGTCTCCGAATCTCGGCCTCTCACCTTCAAATCTCGGGGGACCCCTTCTGCAATCATTACGACACACTAACAAATTAAGCAAAACATATTCTACAATAATCAAAATCCCAACAGTTGATCATTCTAGCAGATCATACCCAGGGCGATCGCCAGGTGGACCGAAAGATCGAGGCAGAGGCTTGGCGGATTTCTTGAGGGTAGCGGGAACGATCTCAGAAGGCAAATTGAGGAATTGTCTAAGGAACTCGATTCCATCGTTTGTCAAGTACCAGTAATAGTGCATCCACGCAAAGGTCTCACGCACGTACTCCTTGGATTTGAAGCTCTGCATCAGCTTGATCACTTGGAGATTGGGAACATCGATCAGTGGATGCTTCTCCAGGTTGTAGTCCTTCTTCGCGTACAAAACACCCTCTTGGAACAGGTACTTGCAGATCTCATGACGGTTCTTCTTGGAGATAATCTGAGAAGTACAAGAAGAAGAAGACGAAACCCAATTAAATACAGATTTTCAGATGAGGAGGAGAAAAGAACCAGGGAAGCGAGCCATGAATTGCTCACCATTGTTGCGAGTTGATAGCTCTCACGAGCGCGCGGGGGGTAGCTGCGGCTGATTTGTGCTCGGAAGAACCCTAACAAGCGGGATTTGGTGGTATTTGTATAAAAACTTAGATATGTGAATGGACGGCTGAGATTTAGTCTTAATGAGCAGATAGTAAACGGACCGTGGCGGTTTTATGGGCCGTGGCTCTTAGTAAACGAACGTGTGCAGCCTAGCATAGACTATTTGGACTATCCTTCGCCCACAAGAAGTTAGGACTTAGGACTTATGTAGGGCCAGCCTTGTGTGTGAGTGGGCCGGAAAATGGTATTTCCTCCAACTCTTGTTGATTGCAAAATTGTTTGGAACTCTAATTAGTTGTACCTAAAGAAAACATTGATTGCAAAATTTTTGAAGCTCTAGCAGCAGTAGATATAACAAGGAACATACCACCGCCAAGACAAAATACAATGAACAGATATAGAATTCTAAGTACAGCTACAAAGAAAAATAAAAAGTATCAATTTAGAAGTCAATAATACGTAATTTCAGAAAAGAAAAGCTCAATATACGATAGGACTTGTAGAACCTTATATAAGTTAATTCGAGATTTTATGAGCATATATATTTGAAGACTCTTGTACTTTTTTATCTTCAAAATAGCGTGAACAGTTGGACATCAGTGCTTTTTCATCTTTTCAAATTTTTCACCAAAAAAATTTCATGCCGTAGCTCGTTATTAATTCAAACATATATATATATATATATATATATATATATATATATATATATATATTATATATATATATATATATATATATATATATATATATATATATATATTGGCTCACAAACACATTATAATACACCATTAACTCATGAGAGCCTACTCGTGATTGGCAATAAACTAGTTTGATCAAACTAGTTTATTGCCATTTGACATCCTTTGTCTCCTCATTGATACCATATGTCACTTCATTAGTTAACAACAAGATTATGTATCCATCTTTAATTATATAATCATATAAAATTTCATGTAAATTAAAAATAATCAACTTTTCAACTTCTATTTATTGTTATATTTTTAATATTTGAAAACTATAAATATTATTTTCTGTGCAAATTTTTAATTAATACCCATGCACGGGCACAAACTAATAAATTTACTAATAAATCACCCTTGTTAATCACTTATGCTATATTCTTGATTCATGCACCAATTCACACCAATAACTACATCTTAATTAGTTGCGGCCCAAAACATTCAACTAGAAATGCCAAACTTTTACCGCCATGTTTTTCTCCAACATTGATTTTACCATTTTACTGATTATCTTTTGTGTATATCGCATACATATTTTGCGCATGCTTGGTTTTGATATCTTACATGCTTGTATAATTTATGGACGTTTTTTTATTGTGGGTATAGTGCGCTTATATGGTCATGTGCTTGTTATAGGTTATTCTCAGGTCGAGCTGAGAATAGCCCATCTCTCTCTCTCTCTCTCTCTCTCTCTCTCTCTCTCTTCTCTATATATATATATATATATATATTATTATAATATATATATATATATATATATATTGGGAGAACTCCTAACATAATGCAAGCGTATGCCAACCAGTGTTATTAAAAGGTGCTCGGGCGCTCGCCTAGGCGCTAAGGCGAGGCCCGGGCGCCTTAAGAAGGTCAAGGCGAGGCGGTATTAGCAAGGCGCTACTAAGGCGCTCGCCCGGGCGCCTAGGCGAGCACCCGAGGTGCTCGCCTAGGCGTCCGGACGAACGCCTTGTTTATATGTAAGAAAATAGTGAGTTAAGAACAATGTGCAATTTTTACCCTTCTCTTTTAAGGGTTGAAAAAAATTTAAATGAAGGATAAAAAAGTAAAATCAAATGAAAGAAAATATAAATGCTTGAGTTATCAAGTTATTTACACGACTTGGTCTATGTCAAGCATAATCAAGCACTTAAGGCTCGATCTGATTTACGAGATGTTATCAATCCTATTCAATTATATGATATTGATTATAGCAATGAATGGATAGTTGGAGAGATGGATGCCAATGCATCCAATGAGAAGATGAATTAGTTTTGAGCATGACAATTTGACTTGGGGAGATGTGGCAAAGGCAAGTGGAGCAGATTTAAGGAAAGCAACAAGGAGTCATGCCCAGGTACAATCTCAAAAAAGTAAAGAAAAAGTAAAGACTTGAACTTAAGGAATGAAGTGATTGAAGAAGAAACTAACTCGGAATACTCTAAAGAAGGGATTGAAGGTTATCTATCTAATTATGGTGAAGATGAATGTTTAGATAATACAGAAAATACTTTTGATGAAGAGTATGATTAGATAATTCTCGTATTTGGTTATATTTTGCTTAGTCCTCTTTTTGGATATTAAATGTTAGTAGGTTGAGTAACTTTATATTTTGAAACTTGTTGGAATGTTTAATATGTATAAGTTTTTTTTTGGAATGTTTATATTTTGTTTTATTTTATAAGTTCTATGTTATTTTGTATTTATATTATGAAACTATTTGACATGCATCTTATTTGTTAAAACCTTTGAAGAATTAAATGTATGATGTTATATTAGTTTCATTATTTTTCTCTTATCCTAATTCTATATTCATGATAAACTTGCATTAGCGCCTCATGTCGCCTAGGCGAGCGCCTCGTGAGCGCCTTGGCGCCTCGGGCGTTTTGAGACCTTGGCGCTTTAGAGCGCCTTTCGCCTTTAATAACACTGATGCCAACTTAGCATGGATTACAAGACAAGTTTTGGGAGCATTATTTGCAAATACAGTGTACAATTTTGCTTGATATCAGCCATAGGCCCTTAAAAGTATACAGCTAGAATTTGTCATTTGCCACTCAAAAACAAGGTTATAGATTCTTAAAAGACATTTTAAGGATATTCGAAGCTTTCAAGAGGTTACACAGAAAGATAAACAAGAATTGTACCTCTCATTGAGAAAGATCAAAATGAGTTATTCAATATAATGTTACGCATTCCTGCCCAGCACTAGTAGTAGCAGCAATCAGAAAATCAGGATAACCAACAACCGTAGTCCAGCATCTTTCTGTAGGTAACATCACATTATGTAGAGAGGGAGAGAGAGAGTATTATTATGCCTTATTTTTGGCCTCCTTGAGAGTGCTCTCAATTTGTTCGACCAACTGATTGGCAGGCAGAGCTCCTTCCTGAAACATGTACATGCCGACGAACAATCATGATCATGGGATACTAGTAACAAGAGTTGGAGAAAATAAATAGTTTTGTTCTTACAAAGCGAGTCAAGGGTTTGCCGTCTTTAAATATGATAAATGTGGGCAGTGCTTCGATATTATATCTATTTGCAATGTTTGGATACTTTTCTGTGTCGATTTTCACCACTTGAATTTTGTCTTTTAACTTGTTGCCGACTTCTTCAAGTATTGGAACCATGAACTTGCAAGGACCACACCTGAAGAGAACACAGATTTAACTTTAAATGGAGTAAATGCAAAAATGTGGTTCACGATGATGCGGCCTATGTAGAAGAGATCTATTTTCAGTTGTTTAAAATTCCAACACATCAGTTTCCACAATTAGGCATTTCCACTTCTCTACTTTTAGAAAACATTAACTGACATTTTTGTTTTGTTGCTGAGCGCGGCTAGCTCAGCTGGATGGGAGGCGCCTCAGGAAGCGTCACCATTCAGGTTCGAGCCCGCGTGGGGTGAAATACCTTGCAGGATTTTCTAAAAATCCTCTGTACTCCGTGGCAAGAGCCCCCGTTCATGGAAGGCCTATACTCGGATCCCAAAGCGTCGATCAGGGCTGGACGTGGTGGTTTCCCGCGAGTTTGAGGTGTACGGGGGCGTGCGCTCGCATTACGGGTTCCATTACGATAATCTCGGAAAAAAAAACATTGTTGGTTGCCTAAGGAATGAAATTTTGCATACAAGAGATATAGTAATCTGAAGCACGAGGCATAAAAAAGAAAACGTTTTTCCACATATACCAGAAACACTCCAAAAGCATATAGAATTTAACATTTATAGGACAACCTGCTGTTGAATAGGGGACGGAGATCCCACCATATCAATTGGATATGAGAACAAATCACATCTGAAGTTGGACGTTGCTTTTACAAAATGGAGATTGCAATAATAAAAAATGATGATGATAATGTCACTAAAAATAGATAGAGGGTGTAGGCCTTTGATTAGGAAGAGGAGCAGTAGCAGTGTTAATGATTTGAAGCTGGCTAGGGGATAAATAAGAAGTTGCATTCTAGTAATTGTGAACACAGGCACTAAAGTTACGTATAAGGAGCCTGAAATTAAACAAGTGTTTGAAGATACATTTTGAAAGATGTAATAATCAAAGAGCATGAATAAAGCAATTGTAGCAAATAGAAAAAGGACCATCAAAACAGCGGAGTCATTTAAGCTATCGAAGACGCGATATTAGCATGACTATAACAACAAGAGGTGAATGTGCAACTTGTATGCTGTCAATTTTGATGCTGACAGTTTTTACTTTATGCACAAAACTTTCAAGCTAGTACCGTAAGCAAAAGAGGAAGAGCATCAAACAATGTTTAGACCTGAAAGCCCCATGAACGATATGAAACCAAATATGACTCAAGAAACAAAACATGGCCTCCCGCCCTTGGGTCGACTGGCAAGCGTGCGGTTCGTGAGCCGTGCGTCCCGGATTCGATACCCAGGAGTGTCCTAAAATGGGGATGTGCCGAGGCCACGTGTTTACAGCGGTAACGGAGAAGCTGGTGGCTTGGTAATTCCCAGTACTCAATGTCTAGTCCGGAGGCAGACGCCAGACCGGGGTTTTACTCTCCTACGCGCACCTGGGTCCAAAATGGTCCTATAGGTGTGCGTAGAAAACTGTGGTCCTCGAGTTAGCGGAAACCCAGGAAGGGGTTTCGTCTCGTTATCTCAAAAAAAAAAAAAAAAAAAAAAAAAAAAAAAAAAAAAAAAAAAACATGTTGCAGACTATTAATGGTGAGTCAATTGAGGCAAGTGGTTTTTTACCAGGTAGCATAAAAGTCAACCAGCACAGGTTTTTCAGATTTTTCCAATAAGTCATCAAATGAAGAAAATGTCTGTTGCTTTGCCTGCACCTATAACAAGTCCAGAAAAGAAACACGTCAAACAGATGTTCCATGCCAACGTTCATCATCAATACATGATTTTCAACATAAAAAATATCAACAGAAGAACTGCTAGTCAAATAAAGAACTCTTTCTACAAAAGACAAATAAGATCTCACTTGTGCCATACAAAATGTGACAACCACACAGTCTCTGATGACGCACATTAGACTAAGTATATTTAATAAAAATAAAATTAACAAAAAAAAAAACCCACCATCAAGTACTTTCGAATATCACAATGAATTCGTGAAGATCTTTAGGGTTTACTGCAACACAGGACTACTTGATTACGTATAAGTATTCCATACTGTCCCAGTTTTGAGATGAAAAAGTAAAAACATGCCTAAATCTAAAAGTAGCAGATCAGTCAGGTTGCATCCCACAGCTTTTTACCATTATGACTTGTTAGTGTTATAGTTGCCCAGTTAATGACTTCACTGAATCTTTATCTTTGCAAGGTCTATTAGTTCCAATCTGCACTAGATTTTATCAAAATACACAAATGAGCTGCATTTCACCATGCATCCTCATCAATTCAACAAAGCATCCTCCTCAACTCAACCTTCCATTGAACATAAGTTGACACTCCTTGGACATAAACCAGAAGTTTCATTTATAATGACATTATCAGAGATTCAAATTGCTATACGAATATGATAAGTACCATTCAAAGCAGCTAATATACATGGAGGGACCATTTTCAGCTACACATAGCCCGCCAAGTCAAAGATATTTGGCAGCATAATATATAATCGTAAACAAGTTCACAAAATAAGAACAGAAAAACGTGACTACGAGATAGTATTAGAAATTTAGAAGAAAGGGTTAGGTGAACCTTCTCATATATTCTGTTCTAATCTGTCAAAAGTTTATTAGCACACTATTTAGATGATGACTTCATCTCACCAGCTGGCGTTCCAAATTACGATCTCACAACTACTATCTAACAGTCAATCACTAGAAAGCTACTTCATCGAGGCTCTCGACTCCAACTTCCTCTATGTTCATGATGAACAAATCACCTAAACAATCCAACTACTTTTACTAGTAAATTTCAAATAAAAAAACAATTAGAAATATGAACATCACGAACACTCATCAGCCACAGCTCCTAGTCAAAATCATAAGAACAATCTAGATTTAACTTACAATCTATGTTCTGAAAATGAGATTGTGCAATATCTTGCAACTTGAACTAAGCTATTAGGTGGGCAGCTTGTAGCGGGTGCTCATTCTACGCTACATGAAGTAGCACGCAATCACAACCTACACAAGCTAAAAACAGCTACAAGCTGAAAGCAATCATATCATAAGTAAATAATCAAAGAGTGAAACACCATAAACATGAAATGCAATACTCGGTCACCAAGCATAGCTGACTTATTTCCTTACATTTAAGTTAGACAAAGCATTAAGGGAAGGTATTTCTACCAGAGGAGTAATTCGGCTGAAGGAAGTGGCGGAGAACCGCCGAGACGGTAGCGCGGCGGTGGCATGGGTGAGCGGAGCACACCACGACGAGCGCGACGCAGCGAGCCTGGCAGCTGAGTCGAAGAAGAGCGGAGTAGCGGGAAGACGAGAAGTAGCGTGAGCTGTGGTAGAGCAGACCGCCATTTTGATGTTATTTTTCTTCTTCTTTTGCAAGAAGATTGGAAATCACCGATAAAATGGGAGAAACTGAGGAACAAAGCTGAAGAATATAAAATAGAACTAGTACAGCGGACGCTGGCTTATCACTCCATCTATCACACCAGAGTATTCTCCTATAGATCGTTACCAGAAGATAAACGGTTGAGATTATAAAGCTTTGTTTCGTTTTTTTTTTACGGGCGGAGAAAACAAGGACTTGTTACTGGGTTGGTCCTCTAATTGATGGACAATTTGGAGTTCCTAATTTTATAACGGAGCAATGTTCATCACAATAAGTTAGTCAAGAAATTAACTCTATAATTTATGTTTTTAGTTACACTTTAATTTTTTGAAATATATTTTACAAAAATTAAATAATAATAATTTGGAGATTAATTGTTAGAAACTTGTGAAAGAAAATATTTCTAATCTATTTAAATTCTTAGATCAGCTTGATTTAATATTGTTTATGTTAATTAAGAAAAAAGAATTTAATCTAAAAAATTTCCCCAAAAAAAAAAGAGCTAAACCTGATTAGGCTTGTTTATGCTGATTATCCAACCAAATAGTGCTACATGAGCCCAAAAAAAAGAGCATAAAATGAATCAGGAAATGATCTGTTGTGATATTGAATTAGCATGTTAGGAGTGTGTAGTCTTTGGTCGTTCAATAAGTTTGACCATATTTTGTAGGTTCGGAAAATTTGGCTATATAGTCTTTATTAAAAGAATGGATTATTTGTATATTATTTGATGAGTGATGGATATTAGGATCCGATATAAGGCCAATAAAAAAAAGCCCATTATAATCTTTGTCAATCTCGATTGTGCCATATATTAGGCTGCTCAATCCGTTATATTAGGCTGCCCATTATATAAGCACCATTATAACATGCGTCCTCCCCTTTACCAATATCAGAGACTACTATAGTAATGGACTGCTGAACTTCATAATCTTCAGACCTATTATAAAATAAAATGTTGGGACTATTCGTTGATGGAATATAAAACAATATCGCATATGGATTTTATTTCTTATGATGGTCGCACAATTTAAATGGTTTACTAACATAATTGACAATCTTAGAAAAAAAAAATCACGGTGGCTGCTTTGAATCGACAGTACACTACAACAAATATCACCTTTAGAGACAAGGATCCAGCGACTAAACACTACTTAATTTAGTCACTGAAGTTATAGCGACTAAAATTTGCACTATTAGAGACTAAACTACAGTGACCATTTAGTCGTTATTTGACCTTTTTCCTGTAGTGGTAATATAAAGAATATTGGAATAATTAGCTGCATTTTCTTTGATAGAGTGAAACATTTTGCACTACTAATTTAGCAGGATATTTTTCTTTGAAAAATTAACATTTAATGACGTATACTAATCAGACATGGTCTATATATGATGATCTTGATCACTCATCTCTCGTGTCACATTTGATATAGAATCAACTCGTCTTGTCTATTAAATATGTTGGTATATTTGGATCAAGCCCAATGCGTGCAAACAACCAACAATAGTCCATGATGAACCAAAAGTATAAATAAACTTGCTGAATACCGAAATACTAAGCCATTTGAGTAAGATAGCTATTGGATTTGGAGAGTTCACTATGAGTAAGATAGCCATTGGATTTGGAGAGTACTAATCATACATGGTCTATAATTCCGCAACATATAACACTTCTTGAAGTGTATTAGCTATAAATGTTCGTCTTTTAAAAAAAGAAAGAAGTGTATTAGTTATATAATATGTAACTTTAAGTAATATATTGTATCATAAAAGTATCTTTATTAGATAAAAGTATTTGGAACACAAATTGCAACATTCAATCAACCTTATTTTATAGTTAAAATTATTTTTTTGACTCATTTAAAATGCTAAAAATTTCTTGTAAAGCTCGTGCTAAACACAATCAAAATCTCAGTTAGAGGGTTCGTAGTAGTTAACTGGAACTACATAGTAATGGTGAGGTCTACTTCTAAAAGCATATTTTAGATCTAAATCTTTACAAAAAAGTGTAATTTATTTTTTTAAAAAATAGAAGCAATATTTTGAAAATAAATAGAAAAACACATATTTGAAAAAATTAGAAGCAATTTTTTTTTTTAAAATAATAATAATAAAAGAGGCAACTAATTAAGAAAAGAATGACATGCAAACAACGAAGACCACGACTTTTGACGTGGCCTTGGTTTTTCTTTCCATGCTTTGCTTTCGTCTCGCTTACAATCTTCTTGCAACCTTCCACTTCAAAACCGCGTCCCTCTATCTGCTTAATATATATATATATATATAATATATATATTATATATAATATATATATATTATATTATATATAATATATATATATATATATATATAGTCTTCATCTTCAATCCTTTACCTAAAAGCGCGGTCTCTTCTGCAAAGACACAGTACCTTCCTTTCTACGCATTTATAAGCTCTCCCCACGTAATCGTTTTCTTCTCACAGCAAGTAACCAATCCAAAATATCAGAAATATCAGAAGAAGAAGAGGAAATTACGTTAGATGTATATCTTAATGGCGGAGATCGATAAGGCGGCGGCATGGCGGCTGCTGGAGCTCAGCAGTGGAAGAGAAGATGAGGTGGAGTGCAACGGCAACAGCAACAACAGTAACATTACAAGCAATATCAAGAAGATGGAGAATACTGTTATTGGTAAGGAAATAGGGGTTTGCAGACGCCATGGATTAGGTTTAAATAAGGGTTTAAAGAAAGAGGACGAGTTGGAGGATGATGAGGAGGAGAGACCGAGGAAGAGATCGAGGTCGCGGTTGGTGGCGGAATTGTACAATTCCACTATTCCTTTGAAGATGAAGAAGATAGATCAATATTAACGGAATTTAGACAAAGTTAATTTCATTTTATGTACTGTCTCTTTGTTTTTTGTTTTTTTTTTTAATCATCTAATTGAAGTAGAAGATAGAGGGGCTTGTTGTAGTTATAACTGAAGGAAGAACATAAAAGAGGGTTTTAACAAATCCGAAATACCTCTTAGTATTGATGTAAATAAGATTAAAATCGATGAAGAGCTTAATCTTGTTTTTTTTCCCCTACTTTTTTTATTTTTATTTTTATTTTTTTGGTTAAGGTAATCGGGACAACTTCAGTATGTTAGCTTTTAAGCTCGGCCAAATAGAAGAAGCGTTCACTAGTGGATCTTTGGAACGTATTAGGATAGGGAAGAGGGTAGCTCTCATAGTCGATGGCAAGGAAGACTATGCAATCAAGGTATTTTGAAAATTCTACTCACAATTGAACTCATGCTTAGGATCTAGATTACTTATATATCAAGTCTATTGTGGTGCTCCATGTTCCACCGTGCCTAGTATCATCCACTGTAAACGCTTGCAGACCATGGGGGTTGAATAGTTAAAATAGCCCGGCACCTCTTTGCGTATGCGGCGACGGATGAACCAGTCCCTCTATGATGATCTATCGATCTTGTTTCCTGTAAACTGATCAGACCAAGTTTCCTCCACTTTCTTTTCTTTATTTTATATATCATCTTCTCTTAATTCTTGAGCATTCTTCCATTGAACAAAGAACAATTTAGTTGCTCAAATTGAAATGGTATTTGTTTTTAGAATTGAATTGCAGAACCTACAATTCGAATCTGTGGCGTAAACGAATGTGAATGCACTTGTGTGTATGTATACATATACATATTACATACACATATATGAGAATTTGCAAAACATTATTAATGAAAGTGCCGTCATGCGGATGAACTCTTGAAACATTTTTTTTTCTAGGGGTGTTTTTAAAAATGTTTGAATGCCAAAAAATATATTTACTGTGATATATTATTTTTGTATTAATAGTTGTTTTCTCAAAAAATGCTTCGACAATAGATGAATTTCAGACTTCAGAGTAGTTAGTAAATTTAGATTGTTAAACATACTAAAGCTTTTGGAATCTCTAAAATTATTTATAATGTGGGATGGGTCTTGGGGCCGTGTATAGTGCCTGTCAAAAGTTCACCAAAAGATAGCCCAGCCACTCCGACCTTTCTCTCGGGGCGGTTGGGATCCACATAATGATAGCATGTCCCAAAGGCCACTACCAAACAATAATGTCTTCTTTAGAATCAGTATGAACTAGCGAAAGCAGCTGCAATACAGCATTAGGATGTGTGGCTGAAATGTTAAGGAGGATGGCTACAAAGATGTAGGATAAGTGGTTCATTTTTCTGGTTACAGAGCTTGTAAGTACTTGGTTTCCAAGGCTTGGCTCATGTATTCAATATTCTGTTTAAAATGAAAATTTGGGCGATTGATTGTGGCCTGACAAATAGAAAATGTAACCTAACTGACTGTATAGATTCTTACATTTTTAGCTTGATAGAGTATAAACTTAGTCGACCACGCGCCGTCTGAGTTGAGCGCGACACTAGGGCATGTACGAGGCCGAGGTACAAGACTAAGATACGAGGCCAAGGTACGTGCCCGAAGTATGAGGCTCAGATAGGTACGTGGCCAAGGTATGAGTCTCCAACTGGTAAGAAACTAAGGTTACGTAGATTACACGTAACACAATGATGAAAAATCGGTCAAGAATAACCACGAGATTACACGTTGCGCAATGATGATACATTAACATGATCTTTTAGATCTCAGGCTTTTCTATAAATAGAGTGGGTAACTTTTATAAAATGGTGACTTGGACTCGGACTTAGATTTAGCGGTAGAGGGCTATAGAATTAAATCAAGCATCTGCATAGCCTTGGTCGTTGATCCAACTGAGTTAAGAGAGCTTAATAGACGAAAATGATACTATATAAAGCTCGCTTATTAGTAAGAAATTATAGTATTTGTCCCTTTACCATATAGTGATTACTTTTTTGCCAGTCGTGTACGACCGTGGCTTTATATCGGCTTAAAGCCGAGGGTTTTCAAGTCAAAGATATTGTTTGTTACGTGGATTTTTTATGTGCTCTTCCTAAACAACTCTATCTTAGAACTCTAAAATAAAAGTCGAGATCATGTTCGATCATAGCTAATTTATAGATTCTGTTTCTCTTATCTTCTAATCTTGTTTCTGAATGTTTATTCTTCTTCCCTCTCTTTTATGTGCTGATATGCTGTTGGACACTCAGGATTTGCAACCAATCGAAATCACTTTAGTGACCATTCCTATAACTGTGAAAGTGCTGCGCGAAGTTTTTTTTTTTTTTTTTTTTTTTTTTTTTTCTTTTTTCGTTTTTTTTTTTCTTTTTTGGTTCTTATGGATATGTAAAGAAGATCGTCACCTTTCAGAAGTCAGCTGGTCAGATACTTCAAGTTTTCTCTCCATTTGTCTTTTTTAATGTAACTTCGGCGATTTGGTAGGAATACTCCAGAATATATGTGCCACATATTTAAAAGTATTATTGCGTCAGGACTATCGGGGTCTTAAAAAATGAAATTTCTTTTTGACATACTGCACTACACTTTTTTTTATGTATTATGAGATTTGTGAAATGCTTTACTGACAGTTTCTTGAGAAAAAAGAAAAAAAAAAAGTTATATGATATTCTAGTAAACCAATGTGAGTTTATACATGTGCGCTTTGAAATGATTTTATAAATTTGTTAAAATGGAAGGGATTACTAAAAGCTTTTAAAAGCAGAGGCTTTTATCTAAAAAACCTCATTATTTGTCCATTGGTATGTACGTTATGTAAGACAACGTGTTATTTTATCCACTATGGATTTATTTTCTATTTATCTTTTTTTTTTAATAGTTGTCACATACCTTTTAATTTTTTTTTTCTCAAAACAAAACACATAGCTTTTTATGTATGGGTAATATAAATTGTATATTAATGTGTTATAAGGATTATTTATACTGACCTTGGATTATATTGTTTTGTAAAAGTTTATAGTATATTTTCAAAATATAACTTATGTATTATAAAATAACCCCACTAAAAAATTCCGTATCGCCGCTGATCTTGGATGTTAAAGTACAATTTGGAGGTTTGGAAAATGATGTAGAAGAGAACAAGCCATTTCTGGCATTATATATACTAGCGGAAACATCACTTGCGATGCATATAAGAAAAATATTTTAAAAAATTATATATATATATATATATAGTATATATATATATATATATATATTATATTATATATATATAAATATATATAGAAATGCTATTTTCTCGATACTCGCCTGAGAATAGCCTATTCTCAGCTAATATCTCAGCCGTTGATCTGCTTGATCTAACGGCTGAAATTTAATTTTAATACTTAACGGAATAACGATTCACGCCGTTAAGTATTTAACGGCGCCGTTAAGTATTTAACGGCGCCGTTAAGTGTTAAAATTAAATCTCAGCCGTTAGATCAAACAGATCAACGACTGAGATGTTAGCTGAGAATAGGGTATTCTTAGGTCGAGCTGAGAATAGGCTATTCTCAAGTCGAGCTGAGAATAGCCTCTCTCTCTCTCTCTCTCTCTCTATATTAATATATATATAAGAGGCTATTTTCATGTCAATTTTTGGCCATAAAATCATGCGCATGTTGAGGAAGTAAAAAGTTGCTTAGTGACTTTCAGCAAAAAAAATTTAAAAAAAAAACGTTTTGTTTCAGCCATCGGATCGTTGCGATCCGACGGTCCAAACTCGATATGAACAGATTATTCTCAAGTCGATCTTAAAGTAGCCCCTCTCTCTCTCTCTCTCTCTCTATATATATATATATATATATATATATACAAATCTTATAAATACATATACTATTTTTTTTGTGTTTTTTGCTAATTATTGGCACACTGAATGGATCCGATAAACGAGAAGCCCATTAGAGCAAGCTTATCTATGGGGCTGTTTGGTTTGATGCAGTTGAAAATCGGAGTTTCAAACGCAGCAGTTAGAAGTGCTGGGAGTTGTATTTTTCTGTTTTCGTAATACAAAGGGTCTGTTTGGTTAGATGCAGTTCGAACTACTGGAGTTGGAAAGCTGTTGTTTGGCTTGATGCAGTTGAGTCGTGCAGTTAAAAATCTGGTGTTTGGTTTGATGTAGTTGGATGAGTGTGGTGACTCGCGGTAAAATTACCTCCCATTATGTTTTTCTTTTTTGTTTTTGACATGCAATATAATAAAATTTTAAGGCCAGTAATATTATTAAAATGATAATATTAAATTGTAAAAACTTAAAAACTTGTAGTGAATATATATTAGTTAAAGAAAATATCATTTACAATGTTATTGACAGTATACATATATTTTTCATCAAATTTTATTCACAACCACAAAAATTTATATACAAAGTAAATGAATTTTTATCACTATATATGGTAAATACACTTGGCTAATTTGTATTTAAAATATCATTTACAATATTATTGATAATATACATGTATTGAAAAAGATTACCATTCATACAAATTTATTACAATAGAATTGGTAAAATGAAAAGTATTTAACATCATACATATTATTTAAGGAACATTTATGATTGAAAAAAAAAGTTTTGCTATCAAGTTATTGACAGCTTACTTGTATTGTTATCAAAATTTCTTTACATCCGTAGAAAAATATTTACAAAGTATTGGTAATACCAACAAAATACCAACACAGATACCCCGTATTCAACCATCTCATATACCAGCACATATGTACCAAAAGCATATATACAACCCATTTCAAGCAATGCACAGCACATATACCAGCATAGATACCCTGTATCCAACCAATCTCATATACGTATCGACATAAGTACTTTTTCAAGGTGTATCTGGACGTCATCATAGAGCAATTTATAAGTGATAATCCTGCATATAGCGCTCAATGTCAAGGATTCATATATCATAAGATGAACAACTATAACTTCACATATACAAGCAACAACATAATAGCTCTGACAAACACGGATATAGCAAGATATAACTTCACATGTATACTCCACCACCAGAAAAATTGAAGACCTAGTATGTCACATAACGGTTTATTGGTTTGTACATGTCTCAGACATCTCTACTTTGTCACCAAAAACTGCAATTGACTCTTGACTTTCAGATTATGAATTGAGCACATCAAGAATACACGGCCAAGGTTATGATAGAGCTGTCAATATACATGGTGAATTCAATGGTCTCAAAAGCTTTGATTATGCGAGAAAATAAATCGGCTCATTATGTTCACTGTTTTGCTCACCTGCTGCAGTTGAGGCTAGCAGCTATTGCAAAAAAAAGTCATGTTGATATTGCTTTCTATTCAATTAATATCAATTGTATTGAATGTTGGAGCCTCTTGTCAGGTAAGAGATATGATACGAGAGAAACAAGCTGAAAACAAATGTATCTCTAACCTTTGTAAGTTTTAGAGATAAAGATGATATGGAGCAACTATTATTTTAAATATGATGGTGTTACATACATAAAAATGAAGAAACAGAGAGACATTGGGTATCTCCAGAGTCTTATATGACCACAAGATACATAAAGCTTATGGGTAAGTTTTACTGGACAGAGATGAGTGGCAATGCTTTACGGATCAAAATTTTGAGCTGTGAAATATCAGCAAATCAAAAGCTATACTCTGGCAGAAATGTGAATTTTATGGTTGATATTCAGAAATATTACTACGATGAGATTAGAACTGAAACTAGGAAGAAATTCGTATGGCACGCAATAGATGACACAAATTGAAATAAAATGCTTGACTTGGTTTAGACTTGTGAACAAAGAATCCGTTCACAGGCTAGTTAGATGTACGGAGGTACTGGATAAGCTCTATCAAGAGGAGCAGAGTAGACCCCCAAAGAGTTGAGTAGAAATCTGACTAATGATTTCATTTTTTTCTACCATCTAGCTTCAACACCTTATGGCAGGTTGATTTCATAATGTAACAACAACGCCATATTTCTAAAAAATTAATTTAAAAGCAAATCGAACTAACATATCATTCAACGGTAACAACTATAACCACAATATTAGGACATTACAGCGATGATCACTTTTAAGCATAATAAAATTCGACAAAAATATTAATAAAAAAGTAATACTAACAAATTGAAATGTTAATAAATCATTTTACCATTCAGTCGATGGGATGCCAGTAATTACGGCGATACTGATCGCGATCGATGACATAAACAGCGTAGATCATGCCGGGATGTAGCCAATGACAGTAAGCAGAAAATAGAATAAATACATGAGAAAATAGAATAAATTGAAACAGGTCAAACAAATCAAACAAATAGAGATCGAGTTGCAACTTACCGAGAAGCAGCCATGGCGGAGGCAGACGCCGAGCGGCGGGAGGAGAAGTACGATTAGGATCTCGAGGAAGATGGATCGAAGGCCGAGAGCGGCGCGCGGGCAAGAGAAAATCGAATCTAGGGGGATGGAGCCACATGACAGAAAGAGCAGCACTCGACGACGACGGGAGAGAGCACCGAGAGTGACGAGAAGCAACGGCAACAAGATTTGCAACTGCAGCTAGGGTTGGAGGTGCGAGCGAAAATCGGGGGTGGGACTCGTATTTCCAACTACGGCGATTTTGGCCGCAACTCCAACTGCAGGATTTCGACCTTCAACTGCAGCAAATCAACTGCAGTTGCGGCGAACTGCTGTGAACCAAACACCGGATTTCGACCTCCGAATTTTTAACTGCTGTAGTTCAGCCGCAAATGCGGCAAACCAAACAGCACCTATGACGCGTACGAGGAGGTTCCAGATAATTATTCTTAGAGGTGAAGTAACAAAAACAAAATGCCAATATATTTTGAGAAATTATATAAAATAATTATAATATACGTCCTTACAATAAAACCCAAGGAAGCGTTAATTAACGTCACTCGTTTTAATTGATTGGTTCAAACTCGAATTTAATTAGCAAAATTGGGACTCAGGCCCGAAATCGGCATGTCGGCAGACCCAACCCAACAAATCGCCTTTCAAACAGTCCTTCGCAGACGACACCACGTCATCTGCCCACTAATATTTTGACCGACGTTCGTCAACGGTTCAGCCTAGTAAAATGAATATTGCGGCGAATTAAATTATTATCGTCAAACCTGTGTGAACGCTTAAAACATTCTATTCAATTATCTAATTTTAATAATTTATTTCACTTCGTTAGAAAAAAAAGCAGCCGGTAAATTATCACTACAACATATTTTGCACAATCGGACACATTATACTGGCTTTCCAATAATTGGTGCCCTTGTCACTTCCATCTTAACCTCTCGATTCTCCTTTTCGAAATATTCTAAAAGATTGATGGGCTTGTATTAGCTATTTTTGCTGAAATGTTGTATATTACTTTTCTTTGAGATAACAAACTGAAATTCCAACGGATATCATCTAATCACATTGGTAAGGTATGCAATTATTGAGTTGTACATTCATACTCATAATCAAGATTTTAAAATATTCTTTCATATGACTTTCAGCACATATTTTCATATATTTTACTTTATAAAGTAGAATAAGCCTGAATAAGCGGTATATCCCAAAGGTGCACATTCATCCCACCTCCTATAAACTCTAAATATAAGTTACAAATTTTGAACATTTACCCTATAACACCAGAATTTGGATAGACATTGGATTGTGTCATCTAGATAAGAGCGTTCGCTTTCACTAATTGTAATGTTGGAAGACCTATCTTGCAAAGTTTCTTGTTTTTTTCTTTTTTTTTTTTAGAAAATTTGAGGTGGGGTGCAATTATCCACCGCAGTCATTTACAATTGCAAAGTTTCTTGTATGAGAAGGATACTGTAGCAGAGGCGGCGAAACACCACGTTTTTGAAACCGAGAGATATTATAAATAATAAATAGGGAGTCATATTATAGGGGTCCAGTTTTGGTCTTGCTTGGAAAGAGCTGACTTTTTTTGCTTTAGTTTCAACCAGACGGAGAAAAAATAAAAAGAAAACAAAACAGAAATTAAAATCTAATTTTGCATGTGCTGCAAGGTGGCGAAGCAACGACAGGAGGACGAGCCGAGCGTAACGACAACTACCACCATGGCAACAGCTACGGCCGGCGGCGACGAGGGAGCATCTACGACGATGCTCTCCAGGTACGGCCGCGAGCACGAGAGGTCGGCAATCGTATCTGCGTTGAAGGATGTGGTATCTGGAAGAGCAGGTAAAGGAGGTACGTTCACTGAGGGTTGGCCGGCGACTGCGGCGGCTCCAGCGACGGTGCATGTGACTGCTTACGGTTCCCCTATCTTTTCAACGTCGTGGGCGGAAGCGGGAGGCAGCGGTGGTGGTCGGCAGAAGAGAGGAAGAGAAGAAATAGAGAAGATGGAACAGGGGATTCTTCAGGGTTACGGTGAGATTGCGAGCAGCAGTGCTGCTGGCTCCAGCAGACCTCCGATGAGCATGACAGGTCATTTAAGCTCTGCTTTAATCTTTTCTAAGATTTATGTATCTTCACATAAAGTTAGCTAATTCTTTAGATAAAGTTACGTGAAATCCACTCTTCCAACTATCGTACGTTTTGCACAAAATCAAGATAAAAAGGTAAAACTATGTAAAGTTAAGTGAATCCATTTTAGCATAGACTCATGACTTATGCTGCGGAATGTCCTTAGAAAATATTATTTTTTAAAATATAACTGTATATCTATATTATTAAGGTCCTGAAGAAATATTTGTGTTGTCGACTTGTCGTAATCCATTGAAGCAGAAACTCATTCATGCGCTTGTATTTTCTGATTAATGAAATTGTATATGCAATGTTATAACATTTGCAGGATTATTTATCATTAATTTAAAAAGTAAAAAGAAAAAAATTTCTAGTACTTACAGGCTAAGTCCTTGACTCCTTCGAGATGAATCACCTTACAGCTGTAAAAATAACTAGCTAAATATGTGTTCAATGGTGATGACAGGTGGGCAGCAGAGCTTCTCCATGGCAACTCAGCCGCGAACACCTCCAGATGAAGAAACAGAGGCTGCGACGGCGGCCGGCGCATCGGCGGAGAACCCGGGGACACGGCGGCGTTATAGAGGAGTACGTCAGCGGCCGTGGGGAAAATGGGCGGCGGAGATTCGGGACCCACACAAAGCCGCACGCGTGTGGCTTGGAACATTCGAGACTGCAGAAGCTGCTGCACGCGCGTACGACGAAGCAGCTCTACGTTTCCGTGGAAGCAGAGCAAAACTTAACTTCCCTGAGAACGCTCGCCTTCGGTCGCTGCCACCGCCGCCACCGCCACCGTTGCAAACAGTTTCTCTTCCATCGAGCCCATCTAAGGGGTCTCAGCCTTTAAGCTTCCAAGCAGATGATACTAGAGATTACTTGGAGTACTCGAGATTGTTGCAGGGTTCTGGAAAATATGAAACCATGCCACCAACTGCACTCCTAGAACAACTAATTTCTTCACCTTCTTCTTGTTCTACTTTATCGCATCTATTTCCATTACATACTTCTTCTTCTGCTGCTGCTACTACTTATTCTTATTATTCATTGCCTACGTTTGCTTCTTCTTCTACTACTACGAGTACAATTTCTTCTTCTTTGAGCTCGCCATGTTCGATTATGTATCCAATTGGAAGAACAGAGCCGCAAATGATGTTCATGAGGACGCCTGGGAGCAGCGGAGACAGAGACAGCGGGCCGCCGGCGCAGCTACCTTCGTGGACGGGATCCTCCGGCCAGTACCCACCGTCGTCTTCTGGGCAATAGCGTGCAAATGTACATGTACGTATATACATGAATGAGAGATGGTTCTGTTCTTTTGCTCTGTTTGGTGAGCTTTGCATGGGATATCAACTGCGGAGAATACAAAAGAATCTAGATTATGTTGGATTGGTGGTGACTTTTTTTTTTTTTTTTTTTTTTTTTTTGGGGGGGTGGGGGGGGGGGGGGGGGGAATATTGCGTTTATTTGGTATTGTATCCTATAAAATTTTAATTCAAAAAAATAGAAGAAATATTTATATTTTTCTATATTTTATTATGATTTTTTAGCAGAGTTTGATCTAAAATGGAGCAAATCTTTATATTTGTTGAAGCATTTCATCAGCTAACCAAATCCTCAGTTAGATAAGGGCTTTGCTTTCACTTGTTTATTGTTGGTGATTTTTGCGATTTTTTGTTTGAAGAAAATCAAAGTTGCCTTTAGATGCTCATGTAATTATTCTACATATACCGAAGTTGAAGTTTAAAATAAAAAAACGTGGAGTAAACATTATAAAAAAAAATCCAAAAATATCCATACAAAGAATCCTAATTTTTCCAGATTATTATGACCTTTTATAATCCGATATGAATATTTTAATTATATATATAATTTATGTATTTATTACTAATTTATATATTAAATAAGACTGATTTATTGTGGTTGATTGTAGTTTTTATATATATAAAAAAAAAAGTATACATAATGTGGACAGTCACTTAGTTTTTGGAGTTATCAACTTTAGAAGATAGGCACGTCCGTCAGCTATAAGTTGTAATCAATCAAAGTTCAACCATTCAAGCGTTTAAGATTATAATAATATATTAAAATTATAATCTATTATTTAAGAACACATCCAATAAGTATATTATACTTTTCTAGGACCCGTGTTTGCTCCAATATATGGTGCTTATTTTGTAATTTTTAGAACATTAGATCAGGATCAGATAACAATTAAGCATAAAAAGTAACAGTCATCTACACACACCTCAATAACTGAGGTAACTTAACTAGTCAAAGTGGCAGCTAATGAAAGATTATTTACGAGTTCGAATTCTCCCACCTAAGTATTTCCTGTATAATACAAGATAAAAAATTTTAACATTTTTTAAAAATATTCTAAAAATTATACATGTATTTACTTACCGACCAAAATTCAAGTTATATATTTGGAAACCAAGTTCTATAAGCTAATCTAATATTTGATGAAAAAAAAATTACTCATATATATTAAAAAAAACACTATCTAACCAAAAAAAATTTTAGACAGTGCACTATCTATCTTTTAATAATACATTTGAAATTATAAAACAACTATTTAGAATTATTTTTTACAAAATATTTGTAATACAAAAATTTTATATTATATTAAAATCTATTTTTCTGACAAATCTATTTCAGAAAAAAGATACTTTTCAATATGTATTTCGATCCATTTACTAATTATCAGAAAAATAAAAAAAAATTTATTTAAGAGGATGATACAAAAGTACCGGCTGATATGTAATTATTCCTTGTGTTTATACAGAGATCTGTAGTCCTGCTAAGGGTCATACGACAATATTCTACTAAAAGCTTATGTTCGGTTCTAAGTATATCTTCGTTTGTATATGTTAAGAAAGTTACAAAAATGAAAAATTAAAGGCGTCGAATTGGGTGTTGGAGTTTTCTATTTATTAAATAGAATTTTAATTTTAAATTCTACAAGCATCATTTTAAGAGAAAAATTTATCACTTCCATAAGTTGTAGAGAATAATACGGCTTATTAGATATGTCCATACTAAAATTTTCATAAATGTCATAGAATTTTTATTTTTATTAATATATAATAATTAATATATATGAAATAAATAAATATCTCTTTTTTAATATTATTATTTATATATGTGTGACTAAAATACATACATCATACCACAGCTAAACGAGTTGTTGCACCAAGAGTCTGTTTAGATGGTGATCTGCGAACGAACAGAAGCTGGCTCCTATGCATATCTTAATTTTACCATTTTCACGGGCGCGGCTCCCCTGATTCGGCCGAATCATGGTGTAGGAAAGGGACGGCCGGGATCGGCCGATCCAGAAAATACGGATATGGAGATATCGTATAAAATATTCGTCGACTTATTTGATCTATTTTTAAACATTTTAAAAAATAATTTTGAACTACAAAGTTATAGATTTTGATGAGATCTACAATTTTGTAGTTGAAACTTTTTTGAAAAAATGTCAAAATCTATAACTTTGTAGTTCAATTTTTTTTTCAAAAATACTTATAAATAGATCAAATAAGTCGACGAATATTTTATATAAAATTTCGAAATTCGTATTTATACGGATCGGTCGATCTCGACCGTCCGTTTTCCTACCCCTGATGCCTCAGCATCAGGAGAGCCGCGCCCCAGGCATCAGTGGAGCCGCGCCCCATTTTCACCACGTGGTGAATGTTTCTACCTATACGACTTTCACGTGGAGGATAAGTCTATAGCATCACCACCTTGATATATGGGCCCTGCTACAAGTCACGCGAGGCACAAAAAAGAAAAAACACGTTTTTACGTGCATTTTTTCATGATCTCAAATAATTTCGCTGATATATTGTCCAAATTCCAAAACTTCTAATAGTTATCTTATTGTCCTGGCACTTATTAGTGTTTTGTACTCTGTCCGAGACAGGGAATGAGCTATGTGAAACTGCACAGAAAATGCTTTAGGAGAGCCTTTTTATAGAAAGGAAGAAAAGGCATCCCTCGATATCTTTGTTTAGTTAAACGGCATCAAGTTTGTAAGCACAAAAAGGTAGTAGGAGTTGGATGTTAAAGATATTAGATATCTTAATATCGCTCTTTTAAGTAATGCGGGCACATTATGGAAAGATATGATCTTGGTTGACCTTTATATAAGACGTAAACCGTTACACGAGATAACTATTCCTCCTAATACTTCAGCAATTTGGAAAGCCATTTTAAAGTTAAAAGTACATTTATGAGTGGAATTTTTTATAAACTTGGTAATGGTAAGTGCATTAGTTTTTGGAAAGATGTTTGGTTTTGTGAGAAGCTTTTGAAGGATTTATTTCCTAATTTATATTATATGTGCTCTAATAAAAAATATTATGTTGCATCATTTTACAAAAATAATGTATGAAGAATCTATATCAGGACCAACAGCGACAGTGTGCAGCAAGATGAAAAGAAAATACTAATACAAAATATTGCTGACGTAAACCCTCAACTTATATCGGACAAGTTTTTATGGAAGTGATCAGACGACGGGATTTTCTCAGTCAAAAATTTGTATAATGTTATCAATGATGGTAGCACAATATGTGGTTTCATTAAGGTTATTTGAAAATTCCCCTTCCTGAAAAGATTAAGATCTTCATTTGGTATAGGATTCTTACCGATGATAATCTCTCGAAAAGAGGTATCGTTGATCCTTGCATGTGTGTTTTGTGTAAATGTAACACAGAGACCTCATCACATCTTCTACTATATTGTACATTCTTGATACCATTTTGGAGTTTATCCCTTAATAAAACTGACGGGGTTGTTTTACCCACCACTACGTCCGATATGTGGAGTAAATAGAGGATGGATAATTTTGCAAAGGATGTTAGATTAGGTTGGTACCTTCTTGTTGCTACTACATGGTGGGTTTGTTGGAAGGAACGTAATGCAAGACTATTTGAGAACAAGACAAAGTCACAGACAATGATTTTGATAGATATCATTTATCTATATTATCTCTGGATGATTTATTATTCCTGCAAGAAAACACCTTTCTTGCAGAAGTTTTTTCTTATTATCTTCAAGCTTAGTACTTTGAATTTAATTTTTTTTTTCTTTTACATGAGCTTTTAGCTTTTATTTTTTACCTTGTTATTTCTTCATCTTTTTAATGAATAAAGTACTGTGGAGATTTTTTGCCTCCTTAGTTTTTCAAAAAAAAAAAAAAGTGATCTCTAAATTGATCTCTAAAATTATCTTATTATCTATCAAGTTATCATACTATCTATTCCATTACGCCACTATCTAAATCTAATTAGACGAGTTTAAATATAATTAGAGGCGCATGGAATTTTTACTCTCACGATTAAGGCACTCATAAAATCTTACCTATTTGTTAATTTGTACTCATCCCATGTTATCAATTGTACTCGTCGAGAAAAGACTTTTTCTGGTTCTTTAGGATTTTGACATGAATAGATAATCGCATACATATAATATTGACTTGGATGAACACGACACAAGGGTCACACATACACAATAGTCTTGACTTATTTGAGCACGAAGCAAATACTATGGCATCTCTTACACAAGGGTCGCTTTTCTATTCACTCCGATAGTGAAACCCAAATATGGTAATTTCTTTTTTCGATATGTTAAAACATTTGAATAACTAGTTCTTCTGTAACTATTAAAATTTTTAAATTAACATTGTTGCATGTTCTTTTGTAGATATTGTGTGATGCAACGATAGGCATACAACCAGAGGACTGCTGAAGTTGAACAGTTAACAAATTTATTTTATTCGTTATGGATGTATTTAACTTTATTTATATTTATTTATTCGATGTGATTTGTAATAGATATACAATGAATTTTAAATCAACTTTAGGTTTGGTTTTATGATAATCATTTGCTACTTTAATGTTCATATTTGATATTGTGGTGAACTTCTATTTATTAAAGGAAAATTTTATTATTGAAAAATTTTAGTTAGTGGTCGCAGATGTTTATAACACAGCGACCATTTGACAGGTCACAAAAATGTGACATATCAGCGACCACCATTTGTAGTCATAGTAAAAGCAGGTATCGCTGACTGCGTTCAATGGTCATTGATAATGATAATCTATGACCAATTCACAGAGGTTGCAGAAGCGCGTTTCAATGACCGCCAGAGATGGTCGCTGAAGATTGTATGCAGCGACTGCTTCATATTTGGTCACAGATGACGAAATTTCAGCGACCACCGTGAGTGGTCCTTGAAATTCTGAATTTGCAATGACCGAATTTATTAGTCGGTCATTGAAAGTATCAATGACCAGCGTGATACGACCAATTCTTAAATTTGGTCGCTAAAAGCATCAATGACCATTTTTGATGTTTCTGTGACCATTTATTGCGGTCACAGAAGACAATTTTTGTTGTAGTGGATAGAGCCGACATGTATATATTATCTCTGGAATTCTGCCTATCCTTGTGGATTAAATCAGAGCCGTTTTGGCGATAGTTAGGAACATGCCGTAATCTTATAAATTTAACAAGTTCCTTCATCTAGGAAAACGACAACTGCCAAGTGAAGCTTAAGTAACTGATTGGAAGGGAATGTCATCTTTAGTCTAGATGCTACCAGCATAAAGACCGAAGGGTTAAGATTCCTCACACCATTACTGCATCATAATGGTTGAGCACTTACAGACATAGTCTGATAAACCTCGTTACAAAACTTAAACCTTGAAACCCTGGTTGAACTAGTTTTAATAGTTATTGTTAACGCCTCAGGACGATCACAATCACTTAAATCGAGAAGAAGTAAAAAATACAAAATATAACACCAGATTTTTACGTAATTCGCAGATAAAATTCCTACGTCCATGGACGAGGAAGAGGAAGATCCACTATCAATTGGGGAGTACACGATTGACGGTGAACACAGATGGATTAAAATCCTAGCCGCCAAATACAAAGTTCTCTCAAGAGATTAATCCTGAAAGAGTATTATAATTCTTTATATATTGAATAGAAGCTCTAATGGATAAGTGGCTTGAGACCCAATAAATTTTCTTCAACTTAATATGAACTACAATCAAATTCAATGCATATTTCAACAGTTAAGGTGGTGGTAAGCAGCCTCTTGATGTTTTTTTTTTCCTTATCAATAATTGTAAGTGGTTTCACCATGCTCCTTCAACATTGAACAAGCATTTATTTTACCGCGCGTTGCCACGGCATGTTCCCTCATACAGTCGCGGCTAAATATAAATCATTATCTATTTTGTTATCCATATTTAATGCATTGAAATTTTTTGTATTCATTCGGTATGCATAAATATATCATACATATATCTAATTAAAAAAAATTGACATAAAAATTAGTAATTTTGATGATTTATAATTTTTATGTTGAAAGTTTTCTAAAAAGCGCTATTAAATAAAATTTCTATCACTTTACATTGTTAAAATAATTTTAAAAAAATCATATTATTTCCATATGCACAAACGTATGAAATATATATTTAGATATAATTTTGGAAAAAAATTTAAACATAAAGATTCTGATAAGGTCTATAACTTTCGTATCGAAAACTTTTGAAAAAGATATTTATAAATGAGTATTTTGTGATCCGAAATCTTAACGGATTTAGAATAAAAATAAAATCTTAACGGATTTTAAATAAAAAAATTATATTTCGGTATCAACAAACGTATGAAATATATGTCTATAAATAATTTTTTTAAAAAACTTTCAAAATAAAAATCGTAGACTCTGATAAAATCTACAACTTTTATGTTGAAAATATATTGAACAAAAACTTTTAAATGAGTGTTTATGGTGTTTCTGGATACCTAACGGATTTAACAAAATAAAATTATATTTCTGTATGTACAAACTTATTAAATATATATTTAGAAATAATTTTTTAAAAAAATTTTAACATAAAAATTGTAAATTCTGATGAGATCGACAACTTTAATGTTGAAATTTTTTTAAAAATATATTTTTAAATGAGTATTTTGGTCCAAAATATTAATGAATTCAAAAATATTAAAAATAAAAAAAGAAAAACGAACGCACAGTGTGCGGTCAAAAGTTGCTCTTTGCATTTTAATTCTCAAACTTTGGAAATTGTATTTTAACCCTTCAAATTTCGGATCCACAAAACACCTACTTAGAGCTATTTTTTTCGAAAAATTTCAACACAAAAGTTATAGCTCTCATCAAAATCTATAATTTTTATGTTAAAATTTTTCGATAAAATCATTATAAATGGATATTTTAGCGGGCGAAAAATCGAAATTTTAAAAAAATTGGAGTGTTTGTTTTGCAAAATGTATGAAACTGTGGTCAAAAGTTACTTTTTGCATTTTAAGCCTCAACATTTTGAAAATTGTATTTTAACCTTTCAAAATACGGATCAACAAAACACCTATTTAAAGGCATTTTCTTGAAAAATGTTCAACACAAAAGTTGTAGCTCTCCTTAATATCTATATTTTTTATATTGAAAGTTTTTCGATAAGATACTTGTAAATAGATATTTTATCGGGCAAATAATTGAAATTTTAAAAATTCGGAATATGTTTTTTGCAAATTGTCTGACAATAGTGGATTTGTCGCTGCGTTTTTACGTTTAAACCCGAATTTTTTATAAAATTGTATTTTAACCCGTTAATATTCGGACCTCCGAAACATCTACTTAAGAGCATCTTCTTGAAAAACTTAAAACATAAAAGTTATAGCCCTCACTGAGATCTACGATTTTCATGTTAAAAGTTTTTCAAGAAGACGCTTACAAATAGGTGTTTAGGCCGGTGGAAAATCAAATTTCTAAAAAAAATTGGATGCTTTTGCAAATTTACGGGTCACTGTTCATTGAACAGTGGAAAAACCTCCTCTCTCTTAGTATATAGTATATAATATTGTGTTTGATGATTGACTTAAAATCACAGGAATGGATGCAAACTGCACTTTTTTTTTTTTTTTTTGGATGAAACAAACTGCACTGTTTTGACACTTCATTTAGCTGCTAGCATAAACGCCGGCGTCGTCTTCACAATCTCGGGTGGAAAACTTAAAAGTAGCAACATTTCGAGATATAAGATACGAAATTCGGCCAAAATGTTTTGGTGTATTGTCAATTGGTGAGCTTTGTTTGCTTCATAATTATTTTATTATTTGTTATTTATACTTAAAAATTAATGATCACAGGCCCAAAGTAATCTTGGAACAATAGAAATTGCTTGGGTAAATGATTATATCCTTCAAAATAATATTAAAGCATTCAATGATATTTTGAGGTATTTTAATGTGTCTAGATGTAATTAAAATTAATGTTATCTCCTTCGGTATTACTCTAATAGTTTTTTTTTTGACATTATTGTGAAAAAATTCAGTCCATAACCGGTCTATTTTTATGCGACCATCATAATAGATAAATTTACGGATGTCACCGACCTATGTTCTACCAACCGATGTCAATCTTTCGATCTGAACAGACCCAAAGGCCCGTGTCACTCTCCACTGGATGCAGAGGGGATAAATTTTTCACACCCTTGCGGATGTCGTTTGTAGGATTTGAACTTAAGATCTCCACTTCATAAGGTGAAAGTTTCAACCATCCGCTTTAGGCGCCCTGGGCTTACTCTAATAGTTCAAAAGCTTTAACCAATTTTGACAATATCATAAAACATTTCGGAAAATTAGAACTTAGAACCTTTATGGTAAATACTAAATAGAACACAATGGCTTAATATTTTAAGATTAACTTTTGAACAACCATGGATACATCATAACATCTTCGAACAGCCACAATATTTTGCTTTGATTTAATATGTATATGTTAGGGTAAGATATATATATATATATATATATATATATATTAATGTGGTTATTTGTTAAGAAAAAAAAACAATCGGACACATAATTAATCCAATTGATAGTCCTTAGTTTATGTTAGAAAAACGCTATTTTTCATAATCATTTGACCCTGAAAAAATAAGGGCTGATGTGGCATTTAATAAAGCGCTTGAAAATTGATTTATCTTATATCAATGTGTTGAAAATGATTATTTCACACTTATAAAAAACAGTCACATAAAAGCTTTTTTTTTCCGAGACGTTTAATATAAAAAAAAAAAAATTCAAAAAAAAAAAAAAAAACTAATGTGGTATTGTCCATATCAATCTTGATTTCTTTAAGATCAAAAATAACCCTAAGAATAGTATTTTTCTTTATATTATAACTGCCGTTATTGAAAATTATTCCAATTCAATTAGGAACATGATTCCGGAGTGAATCTTTTAATTTCGAGCCTCTCAATATATAGAAATATGTAGTGATATCGATTTTCACTTTTCTTATTAAACAAAACGTAATAAATATATCATCCTTCTCCTTTTTCCTTCGGTACATTTACAATCCGATCCTCATTTCTATTCGAATTTCTAGCCAAACATCATATAAAGTTTAAGAACAATTTACGAATTTCGCCGATAAGAATTGGCAAACTGCCCATTAAGTACCTAGTAGCTAATAGTTACCACTTAAAAAAAAAAAACATAGTAGTCAATATGTATTTCTAATATGCATTAGTTAATCTATATACATATATGTAAAACTAGGTGATTAAAGTCCTTATGCCATGTGGCATTTTAAATAATTTTTTATATGTCATGTGGCATTTACTTTTATTCTAAACCAAGCCATATGGCATTTATATTAATTAATAGGAATTTATAAAATTATGTAACTTATATGAAGAATATGAAAGATTTAATATTATAAATAAATACTTAATTAAAATAATAATTTATAAAAATAATCTAAAATTAGTATAAAAATAATTATTTTATATAGTATATATTATGTAATATTAATTTTTTTTAAAATAAAATTTTTTAATCATATATCTATACCATTTAACGTTAATGTTCGAATAATTTTGTGTATAACATTTTATATTTCTTCTTACTTTAATATCATATTACGAATAAAGTATAATATTTTAATAGAAATAAAAATTTATATGAAATTAAAAATATAAAAAGAAGATAATTAAAAATTTCAACATTATTATTTATATACCGTGCATGTGCAAAACTGGTTTTACCAATAAAATATGTATAACATAAGTAGTACGTATCTTCATTACACACAAATACTGTAATTTATAAGACGAAGACGTACATAAAAAGCTGAATAATACATTATCCATAGAAACAAAAAGCATTTTCGTTCCAGCTGTTATCCTCCAAAATCTAACTCTGATCACGAGACAATCACCGAAATCTTATTCTGATAGCCCTCGGACTACCCATTAGGTTAGATTAAGAATTTAAGACACTTAAAAAGCAGTCGCAGGATCGGCGTCGCCGCCGACGTTCGACCAGAGATCAGCATCGTCGGCGCCAGTATTTGTGGCGGAGCAGTTGGTTCTGACCTCTCCTTGCGTCCCCGTGAGCACGTTGAGCATCCCCATCCTCACTGCCGATACGGCGAACTGCTCGAAGAACAGCGACTGATTAATCGCGAAGCTCGTGACAATACTCCTCGTCCTCGAGTCGGTATATAGATCTTGGTCCGACGTGAACAGTCCCTGTCGGTTAACGAGGTCGACGAAGTACTTGTTGTCGAAGATGTTGGGGGATCGGATGTCGAGGACGGTTGTGTTGTCGGTCGTACTTGCCGGACAGGTTAGTCGGAGATTGTTGAAGAAGCTTTGGTCCATGGTGGGATCGCGGGACGGGAAGATGCGGTTGGCGAAGGAGGTGCAGTGGCCGATGCCTATTGTGTGGCCGCCGGAGAGTGCGACAAGGTCGGTGGTGGTGAGATTGAGGACTGAAAGGACTTGCAGGAGTATGCTGACGTTGGATGTCGGTGCAGGGATGCCGGCCAGCGTTACGTTTGGGTCGGCGAAGTTCAGGCTGTCGCGACGGCCGAATGGCACCGGGTAGTTCGGACCGCCGGACTGCATGAAAAAGACCGATAATTAGTTGATTTGATTTTTAACATAACATATACATCTGAGAATTTGATTTTAACATAACAAGAATTACCAAGTAAACGGAGTCTCGTGCTGCAAGAGCAGATATATCGGCACAGGAGACGATCCTCGTTCCACAAGCGTCGTCGATGAGCGCCCGGAGGTCATTAATAGCCTTGAAAGCCTCCGGCCGCAACGCCCGGTTCACCGGCACCTGTTGCTCCCCGGATCCGCTCGGTGACCCGTCCAGTAGCAACGAAGCATCACATCCCTACATGTTCACATCGTGCATGAAATAGGTAATAATAGGATACGTAATTTGTGTGTTACGCATTTCACATCTATTATCCAATTTGGTTCGACAAAAGGTATATAATAGACAAATACATATTTTCTCAAAATTTAAAAATTATTTACTTTGTAATTTAACTAAATTTTAAAAAATATTTACTTAATAATTTTAACTTTTATTAACTTATTTTAATTTTGTATTATTAAATTAATATGAACTTCTCCATTGTTTAAATTTTAATCTATTTCTAACAGTATTTTATTAACTTAATATATTTTAATACAAACAAAAGTTCCCTAATTAGGTAATGAGCTCATCTATTACCAACTTAATTACTTTTAGAAATCTACCATACGTTTATACATATTTATTCATTCAATAAGCAAAGTATTATATAAAATGTGTATACCAATAAACGAATCAAACAAAGTAATTTCTCTGCATAGTTAATACACTTATTCCATATTATATATTTATATACATATTTTTTACATGGACAAAACACTGTATAAGAAATATTAGTTTGTCTTTTTAGAGAGAATAAGAAATATTAGTTTGTCTTTTTAGAGAGAATAAGAAATATTGGTTACTCAATAACCATATATCACGTTGATCTGTCAACACTATGTGTAGAGTAGTCAAGCCAAATCTCGAAATGGCAAGCTCTCGGAATGATACTTGGGTATAACACAAGGAAAAAAAAAAGAAGAAGATAATTGTTTACGAATAGGATACACTTTATCAAGTGTTAATTAGCATTCAACCGAAACTTCTTACATGTGTAAGTTGTTTCACCGTCAAGGATTAATTACCTGGACGAAGCAGTCATGGAAATGAATGCGGAGGAGGGCGGCGGGGAGTCCAGTGTTGTTCGCGAAAGGCCTGCGTGAGGTAATTCCTTACGACGGTCTCGAGATTCGGGCATGTGGATTGGTAGAAGGTGTAAGAGAGCCCTGGGACTGGACTAGGGCAATTCTGAGAGGCCACAGGATTGGGAAGTTGCAGAACCGTGAAGAAGGAGAGAGTTAAGTAAGGAACATAATGAGAACTAGGTTTGCCCTCCATTGTTGTTCTTGAGCAACCTCTCTTGCGCATACCTAGCTTGGCTCTGTGTTGCTTATATAGAGAACGAGAGGGACTGTGCTTCCTTTCTCGTTGATTTCAGTGGATGGAGAATCATAATAGTCCATGTAGTTACCTAACTTATTAAGCTATTTCTTTATAGTTAATCCAATTTATTATGATCGTAAAGGATAGGATAAGATTAGGGTAAGTGATTCACAAGTTTCTTTTATTCTTTTTTCAATGAACGAACCGATTATACTCCGAATTTATGGTTACTTGTCCCATAACTTAAATATTCAATCTGATTGAACATGATATTTGTCTACCCCCGAACAAAAAAAAAAAAACAACTCATTATAGTACCCACAAGGATTCAGAGTTAGGATGCCATAATTTCTAAGCTGTGCCAACCAATCAAACCCTCTCTAAGTTGGGCATTCTTTTTTTCTTTATTTTATTATTTATTGAAAATCTATCTCTACAATCATAACAATTTATATGCACATATAAAAAAATGGATTATGAAAGCTGATGCTTCACGTGTCACCTTCTATCATTTTTAGGATTCAATGTGTCATAGTGTATTAGTTTTGGATATTCCATGTGTTACTTCTTGTTGAAGTAATAGTGGAATATTGTGTATTAAAAATATAAGTAGTTTATTATAGAAAATTATTTAATCTTTTGACTAGATTGTTTCTCACTTAGAATATTATAAACCTCTATATAGAAGGTGATGGTTCTATATTTTTACATGAGCATTTATTAATCATGTAATCATGTTATATTTCACTTCATATTTATCTTTTCTAAAAAAAAGTCGATCATTGGGCTTCTATACCAAAAGTACTCATGGACAAATATTAAACTACCGCTTTTCAACAACATCAAAAAATTCGATCCCTTCCAAGAGATGTCAACTTCACAATTCACATTTCTAACAACTATCACTGTTAGTATGGTTCATGGTTCTACGATCATTCTCATCCATCAGATTGTCAATCAAGGTCACTACAACCACCTCAAAACCGATGTATTGATTGGAACCAATGTCATTACAACCACCTCAAAACCGATGTATTTTTCAACGGATTACAACCACCTCCAATCAATAATTGTCAACAGAAGTTATTTTCAGTCAACCAATTTTCAATTAGAATCTCCGACCATTACAGTATTCCGTAATGTCTACGAGTTTCTTTGCAAGCTTCGATCATCATACTGCATAAAATTAGCATTCGACAACTATCTTTCTAAACTCAGTACTACACTTTGAGTTTGAGGAGGGATGTTAAAATAATATTAGAATATTGTGTATTAGGAATATAAGTAACTAGCTTCTTATAAAAAATTGGCTAATCTTCCAACTAAGTTGTTTTTTATTTAAAAGATTGTAAACTTTGAAATAAAATGTGATGGTTCTATATATTTATATGAATATATTAACAATATAATCATATTATATTTTGTTCCATATTTATCTTTTCCAATATTTCTCAATAACCAATTCAAGTATTTATAAACTCGTAACATTTTAACTCTAATTACGAATAACAATAAAATTGAAGAGGTATTTTCTTTTATAAAAAATAACAATAGCTATAATAAAACTCTAAATTTGAAGAGGTATTTCTATTATCTATGTTAGTCTATAAGTATATTTCGGCATAGTTGTAATTACATAGGTGTATCATACAAGTGCAAAACTAGTGACAATAATAATAATATAAATAAAGTAAAGAAAAGTCATATATATGCATGCAATGTGGCAATCTTAGAACTTTTGGTATTTGCTATATATATTAAGATTTAAGATTATTAAGCAATTTAATTATGTGTCGTTTTACATTTAAGATAAAAATATTATGGTTGGACGCATTTTTTATGTTTATATAATTAATGTTAGATAAAATCATAATAAATCAAAGAATAAAAAGTTAGATAAATATAAAAAAAGGTAAACATTTTATGATGTTTGATATTTACTACAAAGCTGAACGACTTATTAAATATCCTAATTACAAATATAAATGCCATAATAACATTGAATACATGTAGGTTACTAAAAAAGAAGGTAAAACGCATAACTGGTTAAACTTCTATAATAAGCACTACAAACTCCCATGTTGCATTATGGCTCCATAATTTAACGTCGGTTTTATTCCACCATGGAGAAAGTGTTTGCAGAGTTCACACTCGTTGGAAATTTCAATGCTTCCTGAACGTTTTTTAATTAATAAGTGGGACTATATGGAGTTGGGCTACTCATCCTCATTCTCCCTGAATTTCACCTTAACTTTTCTTGCAGGCCTAGCTAAGTGCCTCCTACACATCAATTTGATTGCAACGATTTGATCGAAAATTCTTTTCAGTTTTTCCACCTCAATTTTTCTCAAAACAAAGAAAAAAAAAAGACAATTCTCTTCCTTTTTGTCAAGATGCATGCTGTCCAAGAGAATTCCAACTCCATTCTTTTCCTTCACTTTCCTAAGTATTATACCTTGAATCCATCAATAATTTTAGCCTTCATGCCAAAATTTGAGGGAGCCAACGATTTTTCATTTGTTCATTCCGCCTACATACCAGTGAGGGACAACATTTGTTCATTCCGTCTCAAGGAGCCAACATTGGCCTCCTACATACCGTCCACCATCATTGTTCCATCTCGAACCTCTGGACTCGAATCCAAACACCATCACTAGAAGCATCCATCATATATGGCATACGTCGACACTGGATTCAAATTCACGTGAACCGCAAAGACACGTAGACAAGCACATAAAACAAAAAAGAAACTAGGCTATGGCACAGACAACCACCACCATACTAGGAGCAAAACATTTACTCAACAGAAAGGTGGACAATAGCAAAGTACGAAAGACATAGAATATACAGAGCACAATCACGCAGAAATTTACCTGGAAAATAAAGATTCAAACAAATGATCGCTGGTGTTTGCCACAACGACCTACCTCATCGCTTTTAATCCTCAAAGCTTGCGGACGCCGTCCGCTGACATGGTTATACCGCTCTCGTTAGATCCAACTTGTGACAAGGATGAAAAATAGTAATAATAGCAATAATTATAAAAGAAGCGACAAAATCGACAAAATAGTCGGACTAATAAATAACGTGAAATGAAGGGGAGAAAGTGAGGAGCGAGAGATATAGGTACGAGAGGGAAAGGTGGCGTCGGGGGCATGCAGGAGAGGTGACGGTAGCCCGGCGTGATCGAGACAGAGAAACTGAGGGGAGATAGAGTGGGTGAGTTAGAGAGAAGGACAATTAATCACAAAGATAGAGAGAAAGGGAGAGAAATCAGGAAATTATATATAAAGAGAGAGAGAGAGAGAGAGAGAGAGAGAGAGAGAGAGAGAGATCGTGGAAGGGGTAGGAGAGAACAATGGGGGGAGGGGGATGAAGACGACGGCGACAATCGAGGTGACCAGATGGCCGTTGGAGCGCGTGAGAAAGAGATGGAGAACCGTTGGAGGCTTGGAGCGCATGCTCGGAGATCTTTTTAGAGGGTTCCAGAGTTAGGGATGCAACTTTACGGCCGATAGCGACGATCGAGGCGACAAAAGACCGTTGGAGAGAAAGCGAGAGAGAGAGAGTAAAGAAAGTAATAGAAATAAACATGCATCAGAAATCATAATGAAGATAAACAAACAATATATAATAAATAAATAGATAGAAGAAAAAAAAAATCAAATGTTGCTAACAACTTAACAGATCAAACAGAGAGAAGAAAAAAAAAATGAAATAATAAATAAATAAATTAAACCTAATTGGACATGTAAATAGAATGCAAAATAAGAATAAATAATATTTTCATTCATAATGCAGCGAGAATAATACAAAGACATGCTCCAAGCAGTAAGCAGAAGATTAAAAAAATCATATATATTAAGGAGAAGAAAATGGTGGAGAAAGTCTTGGCCGGATCATTTCAATTGGAAGCCGGTGATGATGAAGATGATGATCCCAACCGCGGCTAGACGTATCCCTTCGATTGCTTACTGTTGTGTTTCTTCCTTTTGTTTTGATTCTCTAGACCTTCTTTATCTCTTTTTCTTAATTCTTTTTTTAATCCCTTCTTTAGGCTGTAGCTTTTTTTTTTCGGATAAGTGTTCGGTCCCCTTCTGTGTCCTCATACTTCTCCTTTTATAGATTCTTTTTTTAAGGGTTTCTTCATCTTCCTTTTCTGTTGCTCTAAATGACTAAGTCGTGGTCAAAAATTCCAAATATTCAGGGATTTCTGAGCTTGACCGTAGCTTCTCTTGAATTTTTCATAACTAGGCTTGATTTCGGAAGTTCAGTCACCGCACGATTCAATTACTATGAAATACACGATTCACTTACACATTATTTTAGTTTTAACATCTCAATATATTTTTTAAAAAATTTTCCACAAAAACTTCTACCGCAAGAAGGGTGAGACTAATCTCAATGCATACTTTTTTCCAACTATATGGATTAAAATCAAGGATCCTAACCACAACCTCATAACTAGGAGTATAGGACGGTCTTTAACCAATCACTAGCTCCCATTATCAGTTGTCCTATATCTTCAAATGTAACGCCCAGAACGCCACTTTCAAAGGTTCATTGCAGCACTTAAAATAATTCATGGTAATCAAGGGTCAGTCGCTTGAGGTTCTCTAAATTCAACGTTTGTGACGCTCTAGCTCGCCGGGGAATTGTATATTTATACTGCCGACGATTAAGAGCTGTTTCCAATCAAATCAACATCACATTTCCCCGTTCAACCAGATAAGATAAAACTCACGAATGGCTCTCTTCCGTAAACTCGTCGTCGCCGTCGCTCTTGCCAGCATCACTATACTCGCTTGCGCCCGCGAGCTGCCTCACGACGAAACCTCCACCATTGCCGAGGCTGCTTCGCTCCAGTCAGCGCTAGCAACAGGGTTCTGGATGGGAACCGGAGAGGTTAACCCGATTGTCGACTGCTGGAACGCGTTGCTGGAGCTCAAATCCTGCACGAACGAGATAGTTCTGTTCTTCCTCAACGACGAGTCGTACCTCGGCCTTGACTGCTGCCGGGCAATTCGCGTCATCACTCACCGATGCTGGCCCTCCATGCTCACCTCTCTTGGCTTCACGGCGGAAGAAGGTGATATTCTTCGTGGTTACTGTGACGCGGAAACTGGCGGTGGTGCCCACGTCCCTGCTCCGCCCCAGATTCCCGCTACCCCGCCCACCACGCCCTGATAGGCGTCGTCTACTAGGCTTACAAGTAGTAATTACGAGAAGTGAAATCATACATGTGCTTATCTTTTATAGGGTTCTATTTGTATTCCAGCTCGTGGTCTAGTGCGGCGCATGAATCTAAGTTTGCTTTGTTGTTCTGTTTACGCTTTTAATATTGCTTTACATGCTTTTTTATATGAGCTAAACGAACGAACACTTGATAAGCTATATGAACTAAACGACTTCAGTGCATTCCTATTGGACTGATGTGATATAGGAGCAATTAACATACCGGGATTGTTTTTTTTGAGGATCATAGAAACCAAATTAGTTACAACAGTATTTGGTTAGCGAGTTGAAGATCACTTAGCTGATAACCGATCCATGTTTTTGTTCTCACTGGCGTCATCAATCGTCGAGGTTGTTCGAGTGCTGTGGTGGAAAACTAACATGTTCGATCACGTGCGCAAATCCTTGCATCTGAGAACATAGCAGCGCGTCCACTCCCAGGCACGCACCGACGGCGGCGGACCGTGTGGGTAGCACGTTATCCGCCACCGCCACCGATTCCGACCATGGCCGTTCATCTCTCGGTACCACGACAGCAGACGGATACGCTACCCCTTCAATAACGTACCCATCAGTCGACTTGAGCGGACTAGCTGCTAACGGCGACGGTGACGGCGTCGGAGTCTCCGTTACCACCAAAGAAATATCACCAAGCGGAGACGACGCCGGCGCCGTTGAAGAAGAGAGTATTGAAGATGGCGCCGGCGAGATATCCTCGAACGGCGACCACGTCGGTGTAAAGAACGGGGGAAGTTCAGGAGCTGAAGTCCAGGTTGGGGACAAGGTTGGGGAAATATCAGGTGCCGTGAACCACGCCGGGTGAGACAAAGTTGGTGAAATACCAGGTGCTGTAAACCACGCCGGCGAAGCCATGTAAGAGGGAACGGAGGTTGGTGATGATCCGAGTTCCTGCGACTCAGGCGGAGGATGTTGCATCGGATGACTCAGATCTGGTGTTGTAGGTGTCGATTTACGTGTCTCAGGTGAAGGGCGATTGACATGATCTTGCATCGAAGCTAATGGTGAGCGGCGGAGATCCGGTCGTCGGCGTAGAGGTTTGTTTGGTTTACGGAGAGACAGAACGCTAGCGAGACCGTGGACAACAATTTCAGGGCTATCAAATATACCAGTTACGACGATATCGACGCCGTCGGCTGTGAGGATTTCAATGTTTTGATCACCGCTGCCGCTACGTCGGTGAAAGATGGTGACATTGTGGTATGGGAGTAGCGTAGGTACTGTGCCACCGCGATCACCAGCGAGAACGACGAGGTCGGAGAGGGGGAGGCGGCGTAGGGCGACGTGATAACGGAGGTGGCGTATGTAGGAGGCGGCGGGGAGGGACATGTCGAGGGAGAAAAGCGCGGCGTCGGTTGGAGAAAAGAGAGTGCAGGTGGAGGAGTTGGCGGCGGCGAGGAGATCAAAGCGGAGATCGGAGACGGTGATCGCGTTGCCAAAAAGGTTGTATCCTCGGGATCGCAGGGCGACAATCGCCGCCTCGAGATTCACATCAGAGATACCGGCGGCGGTCGGGAGGAGGAATGAGGACATGACGACGAGAAGCACAAGAGCGGGATGGTTCGACGAGTTAATCGCCATGGACGAGTTCACCGCCATGGACGAGCTCGCCGCCTCGAGATTCACATCAGAGATACCGCCTAGAACGGAATGAGTGCCAGCCTTTTATAGTTTGGAAGTAAAGCGTATTCGGTATTGTTTGCTTTGGTAATTGGCGGGAGAGCAAAATTGTTGGTTTGAAACAGAAACTTCTGTTGCAGAAATTCAAATCATTTACATATTCCAACCCAAAAAAAAAAAAAAATCATTTACGTATTTGCTAAAATTTACCACATTTTCTTTTGAAAATACCTTCACACACGTATATTGGATTGGATACGCATGTACGTTTATCATAGAGAACCCTTTAACATAAAATTCTTAGTAATATTCAATTTTTTTTATTTTGCATATTTTATCTAATATTAAGTTTACAAGAGCACCTCTATTCATTATAACCAGTAAAAAAGTATTTACAATTATTATGTCAGTTTGAAATTGTGGCTTCATGAATCGACCTCGTAAGATTACCAAGCGAGTGTGATCTCTCCTTATAATAAGAGGGATATTTTTTGTTGGGGGAAAAAAAAGAAAATGTCAGATCCACCTCTATTTTTAAAATCTGTCACAAATTAATTTTTTCTTTTTAAACTTTTTAACCAAATTAATCCCTATTTTATAATTAGTATATAAGAATTTTTTACTATTATATAATTATTTTTTTAAAATAATTTTAAATACAAATTGTTGATTTTGATGAGATATATTTGAGGCATTTGTCTTATCACTATGCTTATAGCTCTAGCCTATCTCACATATGCATTTTTCTATATTTTCCTCGATCATACATGATGGAAGAAAGTATGATAATAAAGTTATCACAATATTTTTAACTGTACACTTACAATGTTGAGTTTTATTTCCAAACTTCTAAAAATATAGCACTTAGTAAATTACCATTATTATTAGATGACAAATGATTATTATAAAAATCAAATAAATTGTACATGAATTTCTAGTTTATTTTTGAAAGATTATGAACCAGTCGACTTAAACAAATTCGTATTTTTATTAACGATACAAATTTGTAGTTATTTTTAGGGTTAACGATAAAACAGCCCCTGATTTTTATTCATTGTTCAAAATTTGTAAATTACAAAAACAACATGTATGGGTCGTATGACTCGTATGTCCCATTAAAAATTCTCTTCAGCGTAGCAAGCAGATAATGAGAGCCGTCGATAAATCGGTGAGACCGAGAGATGGAAGGAGTTTGATTATTTTTCTTGGGTTTTTTTGGACCTCCACTTGTGCTTTCCGAGATGGAGCTGCGAGCAGCGGAGCACACGGCCAAGGCAATCGATCTTACGCCCCCGCTAGTACCCCTCGCCACCGCCCTTCACCATCGCTTTCTCCGCCGCCACTGCTCCTCATGCTTCGTCTCCCTCTCCACCTCTACCCCGCCCTCCTGCCGCACGTGCGACTCCTCCGTCCTCTACTGTTCCGCTCGCTGCTACGTCGCCGACTCCCCTCGCCACGTCAGCACTGGCGAATGCTTCATCCTCAGCGGCTCCTTTTCCTCTTCTTCCGACCTCCGCGCCGCCCTCCGTCTCATCCACTCACTGAACCGCCTCGCCATATCCGACGAGCTGCCACGTCGGATCGCCGGAATCTCCGCCGCTGGGCTCGACGAAGTTCTAAGGGAGGGCGGGGAGACGGTGGCAATGTTGACCGAGTTAGCGGCGCTGATGAAGCGAGCCACAGATTCATCTGGAGAAATCGAATTAACGGCGGAGGTAGCGATGGCGGCGCTTTGGGCGGTGATAACCAACGCCGTCGAAGTTGAAGTCGGAGAAGTGGGAACAATTGGAATCGCCGTTTACGGCCCTCAATTCTCTTGGATCAATCATAGTTGTCTTCCCAACGCTAGCTACAGATTCCAGCATGCCGATTATCGGGAGAGTTCAATCAATCGAGATGAGCTTAGGGTTTTCCCTTGTGGTTCTCTTGATGCTGATGTAATGGTGAGTTTATGCCGTACTTTTAGATAGTAACTTTTTAGATGACGTAGATGAATGTAATATGATCGTCTTTGTGCTGGTCTATCTTTTGCTTGTAGTGAAATTGTCGGGTTTTGTATTGGTTGCAGCAGAATCTCTGGTGGTATAATCAAGAGAGCAAATCGTATAATGGTGAGGTTTACACATTATTTATTTCCTATCTTCAGCTAGTAGAGTAAATTTACATAAATATTCACGTAAAAGCTTGATAATATTAGTTACATTCGGAGTATCAAATATGCAGAAACTTGTAATTATGGTCCGAGAATTATTTTGCGGTCTATCAAGCCAATTAATAAAGGAGAGGAGGTTGTGATAACATATATTGACCTTCTGCATCCGATGGTATGCTGTTCTGAGCCAATTAATAACAGAGTTTATTTGATTTACTTGGTATGAATTTGAAATACGTTTGCCTGAGGACACTTCAATACAGTTTGTTTGCTGTTCATCTACCATGCTTGTGGTGTTTTATGCATGTATGCTTAGTGTATTGAACTGTAACGCATTCCTGACAAGTCCTTTATCTATGCAATCTATTGAGAAATATGATCTGGTCACTATCTACGTAACAGATGCTTCCTTTTAGATGTTGGTCAGCACTGTGTATATGATATATGCTCGCTTAGCAAATAGTTTCGCCTGTTTTCCGCACATGAAATGCTTGAAGAGCTGTATGTGACCTGATAGGGTGTCCAGAATATATTATGCTTTAAACAATGATGGTTGAAAACCGAACAGTATGTTTCGGAAAAGTTACTTTGGATCTTGTCATCTTATAATATTATGCACAATGGTGGGGCTTCATCCCAGTAGACTAGTAAGTACAGATACTTCTATGAGCAGCATATCAAAGTATCCAATTGACACATATCGCACGGATACACTTGATACGTTAGGATATGCAAATTTAATATCCTAATTGATAAATATTTTTGTAATTATGGGCACATTAGGGATAGGTTGTGGACACATAAGGAACACGCTGACTTACATAGAACAATGTATACACGTTGGGCTATTTTATAGTCCAATTTTAGATATATATATATATAAAATAATTCATAATTTTAGAGTTGTATATTCTAACCAATTTATAATTGAAATTTGAGAACTTGACTTTGTATTACTTTTTCATATACTAGTTGTCATTTTTGTAAAGTTGGTTTTTAATAAATATACATTAGGGCGTGTGGATCACTGTAGGTAAACATTTTGTGAGCAAAATTGGTAAGAGGTACGCTAATGCACTAAGTATATCATGTCAAGTAGTAACCCGAATGTTAATGCATGACTTCTTACTATTGGAAAATATTTTTACTACTTTTTAGTTTTTACCTATGAATCTTTTTTAAGAAATACTTATGAGGCTAATTCAATAGTTTGATGCATTTTTTAAGTAATTGGGGTAGCATATCTTGGTTTTTAAGAAAAAAAAATTACGTAATGACGTATCCGTATTGTGTCAAGCCATATCCAGTCTCTGTATTTGTGCTTCTTAAGAATAGTAAGGCTTGGCATAGTATATAATGCAAAAACCATGTCAATAAGAGTTTAATAGTATTTGTTACCATATTGGAAGGTGACTTTCAATCAAGTGAATGCTTTTTAAGTTTGCAAGATCAACTTAATGCCATTAGGGACATTGTTCTCATTCTTACTCATGCTTGATGGTATTATTTATGAAAACTAGAAGAGTAATCAATAGGTGTGGATAGAGAGCTAATAAGAATCAAATAGTAAAATTGGCGAAGGAAAATAATAAACTGCAGAATTGAGGTCACTCAAAATTCGATGGCAATAATGGGTGTGCAAACTGCCTATAGACACCTTATGAAGGCCTACGGCGGTAAAATAGTTCGAGAGAATATTAGGAGAAAGTTGGTGCTTTCGAAAGTAGAGGAAGGTCATGTGCAAATCTCTGGTTCATTCATATAAATGGATCTAACTTTTGAAGGTAGTCCAGCTAACAAACACCTTTCAACTCTATGTATCTGACTCGACTAAAGTAGATGAAAAATGAACTCTTTGTATGATATAAGATTTATGTATGACTGAACAAGAACCTCGTTGACAATAATATGAATCTGTGTTTTTCTGTATTCAGGATGTAAGACACACCGAATTGTGGTCCAAATACAAATTTATTTGCTGCTGCAGTCGCTGCCGAGCATCTCCAGCTATCTATATTGATTACCTTCTGACTGTAAGCCACGGAAATTATGCAATATTTTTATGCGTCATATGCCACATTTTTATTTGGGATCATGTGATTTTTTTTGTCTTTATGACTCACAATCTAAATCTTAGTCTTTCTTTCCTAGACATGCTTATGATGAGCTCTGCATGCATATCCTACTAGACAAAGTTGTTTTATATATATTTTTTAATTTTTTTTTAAAATTTTTTTTTTTAATTTTTATTTTATTTTATTTTTTTATTTTTTGTGAGATAACGAGGCGAAACCCCTCCCTGGGTCTCCGCTAACTCGCGGACCACAGTTTTTTACGCACACCTATAGGACCATTTTGAACCCAGGTGCGCGCAGGAGAGTAAAACTCCGGCCTGGCGTCTGCCTCCGGACCAGACATGGAGTACTGGAAGTTACCCAGCCACCAGCTTCCTCGCAGCCGCTGTAAACTCGCGACCATGGGCACATCCCCATTGCAGGCACTTGTGGGGTTCGAACCCGGGCGCTCGCTTCCTGAGGCGAGCGCCCCGGCCGATTGACCCACGGGCGGGGGACATATCCTACTAGTCAAAGTTACTCAGGATTCTTTTGATAATACATATATCACTTCACCTTGTATGTTTTGTCCCAGTGCAATGAGTTGTGCGGCAGATCGAGGATATCAAACTCAGAGGAGAGCTATGTGTATGATGACGTTAATTTGCTAGCTGATTACATTGAGGAAGCTATAGAGTACTACATCACATATGATGATCCTGTAGCTTGCTGCAACAAGCTTGAGGCACTGCTCTCTCCAACCTTCCAGAATGATCCATGTGAAACTGGGAAGAACCTGCAAGTACAATTCAAGTTACATCCTGTACATCATTTGTCTCTCAAGGCATATATCACACTGACATCTTCTTATAGAGCATCTGCAAGTGACTTGGATGCCAACAATAAAGGCAGGGAGAAATTTGAGACTTTAAAGATGTGGAGAGCAGCTTCAGCCTACTCGATTCTCCTTGCAGCGATAACTCATTTCTTATTCATATCTGAAGCTTCTTTGATTGCAAATGCAGCTCTTCACTGGATAACTGCAGGGGAGTCTCTGTTGGATCTGGTTAGAAGCTTGATACCTGATTTGAGCAAGGAGACAATTGAATCATGTTTCAACTTGGCTAAGGATTTTTCTCAATCCACTGTGGCGTTTGGGTCATGTAAAGAATTAGAGACTACATCCATAAGGTATGTTGAGAACATCTTCATTTCCATATCAAACCTTTGGCCTTCTCTTGCTCAAGGATTACCGTACTTGGAAAGCATCGGAAATCTAGTACACTTTAAGTGGGTTGAATTGGGAAATGGTGTACTGAAATTTTCTGAGGCAGTCACTCTTGTTGCCGATTATCAAAAGCACGTCATTCTAGAAGATCAATATGAGAAAAACTTCTGCAACAAAGAGCAGATCAACGGCATCTTTGAACTTTCTGTTCATTGCCTAACATATGGCACATGTCTTGCAAGCATATGCTACAGTCCAAGTTGCCCATTGGTTAGTCGTGCGAAAGAACTAACAAATGCTTTTCAGCTTTCATGTCAAAAAATGACACGAGGTTGATTGGATATGCTGATTTGTTTTTACATGACCATGAAAATTGATGGTATCGTAGAGGGTGAACATTATCTATTTCTCCTTTATGTGTGTCTTGATGAGTTTTATTTATTCTTTCATTCATTCTTATTGTTTATTTTAGTCTGTAAAGCATATTCTATCTGATTTTTCGGAGGTTAATATTGCATCATGCTTGCATGAAGTAGTTTGTATCCTGTCGCCACGGTTGACATTGTAAATGAGAAGGATCGAGGCTTCAAAATTACATTTTGCAAGATTATTTTGAATCTCTGAGATAGTTGGTTTCTCTGCTTTTTCTCCACAAAAAAAGTAAAAAGAAAAAAAAAAACGTTGGTCAGTCTGCTTGGGTAATTTTTCTCCAGAGTTTTTCCAAGATTTTTATTCAAGCTTGGTTAGTGTGTAGTTTTTCTCGAGAATATTTCCAAGATTATTATTCTAGTTCGTAAAATATACATAATGTAACATAATTACGGAGGGCACTCCAATCTTAACTGCATGAAAGTCCAGATGAAGTTCTATGTGCCCTTAATTTCTACAGCTCACTTGACGTCTATGAATAATATCTCTATTTCTCTCTCTCTACAGGCAAAGACCGCACATTCCATCCGTAAACTACATAATCCAAGACCAGGAGCCTTTTCACCAATGGTATGTGGAAAAGTAAAAAAGTTTATTGATAGAGAACTTGCACTAAAATAGGAAGGTCTAGTGTCAATTAATGGAACTACATAGTTTTTTATTAAGGATAAAATATAACTTACACAATAAAAACTCTAACATAGTAACGTAAATTTTCCAACATATTTCGTCAATGTAGTGCAAACTATAAATGTGAATAATATAAACTATGAAAAACTAAAATATTCCAATGAGCATATGTTAACAAACAGCCAATAAGCTATATACCAAATATTATAGGCTAGTTAGTTATAGATAAAATATCAGGGAACCATAAGCCAGATATATGTAAGTGAGTAATAGGCTGAGAAACAACTAGAGAGTTATAGGCCAAAGAGCTAACAGTTAAACATAATTCGATCAAGGACCTAATAGCCAGGAACCTATAAGTCAAGAATGTCCACACGATCCAACGACAAAATATAGATAAAGACAACATACAACTACAGTTGATTTATGCCAACAATAACTTTATTAATAAAAAATTGTATCACAACATCGATGCATAGCCTCATATTTATAGAATTGTATAATTTCCTAAGAAAAGATATAAACTTGCTAATATAGAATCCTAATTAAAAAAAAATCATATCAAATACAATCCTATCTAACTAACTCCTGCCAAACAAATGTTTAACAAAATTTTTAATTCTAACATGCCCTTTCAAACTTGTGTTGTGAACTATAAACCCGAATAACAATAAATTGAGAAAAGTATAAGCTGTGTTTGATAGCTTTATTTACTCCGTACGAACTAGGACGTGGCTTGTTCCTGTCAAATCCTCATCCGGCCTTGCTAGACCCAGCCAGTAGTTAAGATAGACCCAGTAAGCGGCCAACTTTTCTTGCTATTGCAGCCTCAATGGCATTGTCCGGCTCAATTGGGGCCCGTCCAACATTTGACCGATATGGTTTATTCTCTAAAAAATAATTAAATAAAGAAAACATGAATCCATTAAAAATTTTACCCTATACGAATATACACCAATGTAGGACTCGATAAAACATAATTGGTATATGTCTAGTATAAGGAGAGTCCTATTTTTCAATCAACAAAATCAATATTGTAATTTTTTACCTAAACAATTTAAGGCCTGCGATGGATCTAACCGGAACAAAAGAAATCTACCCATTTTCTGCGGCTTTTTATTCTTATATTCTAAACAAATATCTATATATATTTTTTTTTAAAAATTTCAACATAAAAATTATAAATTTTGATGAGATATGCAACTTCATATAGAAATTTTTTTTCAAAATATATTTCAAAATATATATTCTGAGACTTCAAAATTTTAGTAGAATTAAAATATTTTTAAAATCCTTTAATACGTTAATTATTTAAAAATTCTTTTAGAAAAACTTTCAATCAAGATTATACATCTCATCAAAAATTTATAATTATTATTATAATTTTTTTTTTTTAAAAAATATATGTAGATATTTATTTTGGATATGTGGGTAGAGAATGGAGGTAGGAGACGGAGAGGATGCTGTTCCTCTAACGGTGGGTAGAGACTGGAGGTAGGAGACGAAGAGAATTCATAGGATCCTAAGCTGGAAAGAACAGAAGTGTAGAAGATCAAAACTATTAAAAAATATTTTTGTTCTTATTCTGGTACCAACCTCCAAGTAAAGAACAGTTATAATGGTTAAAAGACTTTCCGAATCTCTGTTTCGAAACTTTACATAACCTGATTGAAAATGAAGATTACAGCCCTAAGAAGCTGGAACAGGAATACGGATGCGAAAATATAACACGGTACGGATACAGAATACGATAATTTTTTTAAAAAATAAGACTAAGATATGACTCAAACACTATAATAATAAATATAACTAATTAAATAATTTATATTAAACATTTAAATATTTAACAATAAATAATATTCAATAATAAAATAATTGATAATATAATATCTACGTCATTTAGACATATTTAAATTCTAAAAGTCAAATTCTATTAACAAAAATAAAAGAAATAATAATTTTTTGGTCCGAAGAAATAATAATATTTAAATATATAATATTATATTATTTATAATAATATATTATTAGTACTGTATAGTATTTTATTTTTTTTAAAAAAAATATTAAAAAAATCGAACACATATGTCGGATATACCTGTTTGGCGTCTCCGACTTTTTTATTTTAATTTTGATACTTTTCTAGCGTGTCTGACACATAATCACAGTATATCTACATCGAATACTGTATGGAATAAAATTTCGACGTGTCCGTACTTCATAGTCCCATTTCAGTATTATCGTAAGCTCCAATATACTATACTTACGGACACGGGATCACACTTACCACAATACCGAAAATGAGCAAAACCCATGAATTTAGACGGCAGAATATCCCAGTGGTAAAGCTTATCTTAAGAGATTTCTTTATACTCAATTCGACTCTACCTGCCACTAGTCAATTCTCGACTAGTAATAATATATATACATAGCCCCTCACATACAACGGATCTCACCTCATGAACGTCTATGAAAAGTGTACCTCATTAATAAAGTCACGTGCTTGAGGTGTGCTAACTCCGCCATAAGGCGGGTGGTACCATAACCTTAAAAAAAAAAAAAAAAATCCATCCATTTTACTTAATCTATGCCTTTGTTATCCATTACAAAATGCGACAATCTTATCTTAAAATCCTGACAATAATAACAGAAGATAACAAAAAACAATCGTGTGATCCACGCAGCGCACAGCAAGAACAAAGATAAAAAATCAGTATCGATGGTGGTTCTTCACGCCGCCCTTGTTGCGCGCGATAAACGTGTTCTTTCCTCTCGGGATATCAGTAATCTCCATCACCTGGATCGTCCGCTGCTTCTTCTCTGTCATTTTATCAACAAAATTAATTATAATCACATCATTAACGTTTTTAAAATTATTATTAAATTTAATTTTAATATGTCGGAATATGTGCGCTACCAAACTATCAAAGCTTTTGACCCAGTTCGGCAGCTTAGAATATTTTGTAAATAGTATTACGGCGCTACGAACAAATTTGTTCTTTTTTATAAGTATTATTAGTGAGAAATTTTTGCTCAAAACTCATGTTATCCCTTTTTTAAAAAAAAAATCGCAGTAATTACCTTCTGCTTTTCTCTGGTAATTCATGTGGAGTCGCTTCCTGGCCACTTCCAGCTTGTCCGGGTCCGTCAGCCTATCCTCTTCCTCCTTCATTGTCCTCTGGAATAATCGATATCAAAATTAAATATAATTAATACAGTTAATACTATATAAAAATAAACAAATAATGGACATAGTTGGAGTACAGCTGGAGGATTCGAGGACGGAGCAGTGGTGGTGGCGCAGGGTCGCAGTAGTGGAGGGTCCGCCCGCCGGAACGCCGCGGTGTTAGACTTTGAGTCGTTGAGCCTCTCCGGCGACATGCTACTACGATCTGCTTCAATTCAAAGTTAGCAACAAATTAGTTTACAAAAAAGAAGAATTTGAAGAACTAATCGTATAAATTGGCTAAAACATTCGCTCACTGACTGTGTAGACTGGAACAATAGGCGGAAACAGGAACCTGGAGTGGAAAATTCGACGATCAACAGGTAGAAACAAAATTTTATAAATTGTACAGAGATTGAATACCTCGCGGTGGCTATTCTGATTGAAAATTTGCTGCGGTGAGTAGCTTCCAGCTGCCGAATCCGATTGCAATCCGTGAATAATTTTCAAGAAATGAATATAAGTATTGGATTATAGACGACGTACTGTTGATCGAAGGAGAAGCAGGTTTGTTTTTCCTCGCCCATTCGTCAACCATTTCCTTCCACTTTCTGCAATCCAATTGAACAATTAATTAAGGAGACCATGTTATAGTACATGATATCGGTTCAGAAGTTATATAACTTTAATTTCTGGCAGAAGTCCTTCTCATTTTGATGAATTGCAGTTTAAAAAGAGAAATTTCAGGAGCTTCGGGGGTTTATTTTGTAGTTTGACTTCGTGGTCAACATTTCTCTTTGCAGAATTTGAGAGTTTATAAACGATGGAAGCTTACTTGATGAGTTGTTTGGATAACCTTCGAACTTCTGATGATGAGTGCTTCTTCAATGCGCTAACATACTTCCCAATGTCCGTTTCCTGAGATTAAATCAAAATTAGAAGGAAAAATCATCAAAAATACATAAATCTATCGCAATTATCACAAGCATTATCAAGCTAACCTTGAGAGTTTTAAATGTGATATCCATATCTTCGAGATTTTGTAGCAATTGGATCAGAGATTCCTCAGGCTGATAAACAATAGTAACAATAGTAAATATGAATAATACAGTATTTATCTTAAGTGAGCAAAAACCTGTTCAAGATCTTCAAGGAAGTCTCTAATGGAGAGAATCTTTCTCTCTTGATCTTCTTCTTCATCTTCATGTTCTGCTACTAGTTCTACTTGCTCTTCCTCTTCTTCTACCACAGCTTTTACTCGCACATCTTCTTCTTCTTCCTCTGCCTCATGGCGGCCGAATGACTGAGAAGTCGCCGGCGACGATGATCCATTTGCCTCCAGCCTTCTCTCCGGCGACCTAAGAACCGAGCCGCCGTTTTCCTCAGCCATAGAGCTCCGCAACTCCACCGGCGCTCCACTACCGCCGTAGATCATCTCGACGATGCCGTCCCGCCGCCGACGCAGCTCCGCCGCGTGCTCCTTAACGGCGAGCAAAACCGCCCCTTCGATCAAAGACCAGACATCCGCTCCGCCCCGCTGAAGCATGATCTTCACATCCTCTGGATCCATATATGCTAAAACTCTCAGATCCACAGACCAATCGATCACAAAATCAACTTCTGATAATGATTTTACTGGTGAGGTTCCGATCATCAGCCTCCATTATTGCTTGCAATACGTGCAGCAGACAGACAAAGAATTTGGAAAGCAATTGAACGCAAGAAAAGGTAAGAAATCTGAGCAGAATATTAATCGAGAAACATAGTACGTTGTACAAATAAATTTTTCTTCCTTTTTCTCCGTTAGCGTAATATAATTTTGTGTGTACTAATTTTGGATGATAGAAATGGAAGCGGATAGAAGAGGACCCGGAATTCGAAGCAAGCAATGAACTTTTTTTTTTCTTTTTGTAAATTTAGGACGCAGATCGCCTGTGTCCCAACGCTTGCCCATCCTACGACTGTGGTCCTTGCCGTATATCATATTTAGCATCTATCTCAAAACAATATAAAAATTTCGTAGGCACATTTAACTATTTTTACTTATTTTTATAAAAAAAATTAAATCATAAAATTATAAAATTTAATTTTTGATCTATAATTTTTTAATTAAATATTATTAAAAAAAATCAAATATTACGTTAAATAATAATCAAAATTTTAATTATTATTTTAACATATTATTGATATTCTTTTTAAAAATTGTTCAACTATAAATTGTAAATCACATTAAAATTTATAATTTTTGTAGTTTAAATTTTTTTATAAAAATACTTGAAAATGAGTCAAATATATTGCTGTAAATTTTTGTATAATATCACGTTTACAAGATATTATACAAAATTTATTGTAACTCATTTGATCTATTTTTAAAATTTTTTATAAAAAATTTTAAATTTCAAAATTATAGATTTTAATATAATATATAACTTTATAATTGAACAAATTTTAAAAATGTAAAATAATAATTAAAATATTAATTATTATTTTGACATATTATTTGATATTTTTTAAAAAACTATTCAACTAGAAAGTTAAATTATATCAAAATTTACAACTTTCCGACTTAAAATTTTTCGTAAAAATACTTAAATATAGATCAAGTAAGTCGATAAAAATTTTATATATTATCTCTAGGTGCTAAATATGATAGACGGTAAGGATCGCGGCCGCAGCGGTTCGTCACAGCGTTGGAGCGTAGGCGATCCGCGTCTGTAAATTTATATGAAATTAGTTTATCTGTACTGCGTATAATAGTTATAATTTAACATAAAATTTTATTTAAATATTAATGTTTATTTTTTCTAAATTTTAATTCGATTATAAATATATATAATGTAAAGTAATAAATAATATTTTAATATTATTACATTTTTTAAAAAAAATAGAAACTTTGAATTTTTTTTATTATTTAATCTATTATTTATTTTTTATATTAGTATATATTATCTTTATAAAAATAAATAAAATTATTTTTATGAAAATATTATATTTTTATTTTTTAAATAATTATGTAATTTTTTAAATTCTTATTAATTAATATGAGTACGATCTATGTTTAAATAAAAATAAATTTTGTATATATATATATTATATATATATATAATACAGTTTTTGTTTTTGATAAATGAAATACAGATATATTAACATAACAAAAGAGTAACAAAACGGGCATACTTTGACTTTGACCCCCCCCCCCAAAAAAAAAAAAAAAAAAAAAAAAAAAGACAAAAAGACGGGCATATTCCGACTGGGCATTTTGTCTGACGAAGATACCCCTGATACGTACTATCAGAAGCCCAAACGGAATAATGTTTTATATTTGTGGAGTTCCAAGTGGGTGGAGCTGGTAGCTGTGTCTGTGTCCAGCAACAAATTTGGACTCTTGTACATTTAGCAAACTTTTAAAAAAAATTAAAAACTTTTTAATAATATTATAAACCATTAATTGATATATATATATATATATATATATATATATATATTTATATATCCGTCAAAAAAGAAAAAATGACAAAAAATTTATTTTGCCGCCAAATCTTGGTGAAAGGAATTTTAACACACTTTTATATTGAACACAACTTCGTGGCAAATCCGACTTCTTTTCTTTCTATATTTTTAAAACAAATTTTTAATTTGAAATTATGAAATACAGGTTATCGAACAAATTCTAATTTATTTAATAAAAATGCTAAGCTTTTATTGTTTGAATTTATTACATTCGTAGGCATATTCCAAAACAATTTGGAAAACTTTGATGTCAGCCACTTCATTGTATTGCTCTCCTAAATAATTTTTTTACAATTAGTAAATCATGTCAAAATATATATTTAAAAAATTTTCTAAAAAAATTAAAAAGCATAGACTTTTGTGTTTTTTCTACAAATTTTTTTTTCCCAAATATTTATCTTCCTCACCTTCTTCATTGATCTTTATTCTCATCAACTTATATTTTTTTTTAGAATAGAAAAAGAGGGTGGAATAAGATACTTATTCCACTAAAAAGTTGTCAAATATTTAATTTGGCTATTTCCACACAATTAATTTCAAAAAGAATAATTTTAAGCTATATACTCTGTCTTATATGGAAAATCTATTTTCATGAGGGGAATGGAATAAGATTTTTTTTCATAACTAATTTCTCCAATAATTATTTCTATAGAGAATTAGTATTATTTTCGTCTTAGAAAATATCTATTTCTTGTATTAGATCAAGAAAGAATAAAAAAACATCGCAGAATGTAAACGTTATCATGTCCCCCCAGAAAAAGAGCAAAGCTCATGCATCTACAAAAAAGAAACATCTAAACATTCACCAATAAGTATAAAAAAACACAAAACATCTTGGAAAGATCCTTCATGGAAGGGCCCATGGGGGGTTTAGATGAGTTTTTTTTTTTTTTTTTTTGGGTGGATGGATTGGGTTATATATATATATATATATATATATATATATATAATATATATAATATATATATATATATATATATATTTGTCCATTAAGTTAGCAAACTTCAAGTACAGATAAATTTGAAGTCTTCCGGGCTTCTCTGTATATGTTGATCATACATGATTGCTCAATCTTTCAACAATGTCTTTCACTTCCCAAGTATAATGGGACCATAGGACTACAATCTACATGTGTGATGAAGATCTCCAAAATAGACTGGGAAACTTTAAGCAGCTAAAAATGCACATGACTTTTACTTTCAACAGGTACCCCTTTATACCCTGCATAGAATCTGTAGTGTCAGCTATTAACATATATGACAAATATGTCTGCAATATAATCGAATCTGTAACCAGAAACCAATTCCGTGTTTTTAGGTATTTCACTGATAAATAAGTATCCACAATTCGGAAAAAGTTAACTACATGTATGAATGTCATGCTATTCCGAGCCCAAGAATTGCGTCGCATATAAACAACATAATAACAATAAGAAGACTCAAAACTCAGTCAGTATATACTACTATTATGAGATTCGAGCAGTCCAAAATGCTCATACTACAAAGAACCATACTCTGAATATGTATGTATCGTATACTTCACAATCTGGAAAAAAAAGTAAGTTAATAAGTTTGTTCACCAGCTGTTCGCCAGAGTTCCTGGGCAATATTTTGTTTGATTATTTGTTCTGTTAGGCGTTCTCACATGCTGAAAAATGTACTCTTGCAAACTGGCTCAATGTTCAACGTGAAAATTCTATTAAGTGAACATATCTTGTTAATACAGGTGGAAAATGACAAATTTGATAGAATTTGTAATTTAGAACCCAAAAAGATGCTAACTCCAACTATATTTGACATTATTTCAACCCGATACTATCAACAGCGGAAATAACTGCATCAGAAACCTACATTATGAACAACATATTCAATGCGATGCAAACAACAAAATAACAATAACAACTCAGTGATACGTCCTGTCTGGACGGGTTCCGTGAGGGCAAGTTGTATTCAACATATTTTGGACAAGGTTGTTTATCTAAGATCATGGGACTGAGAAACTACCGCAGAAACAGAACAATCCACGGAACAAGATTTTGACCCAAGCACAATCGAAACAAGTAAAGGACGGTGTGACATTACCAAAGCCTAAATCGTCTAGACAAAGATTTAACTCACACTAATTCTCTGACCCAAACAACAAAGGCTGATCAAAATTTACATTCACATCAGACTCCAAATGTTGGTAACGTGTGTAGAATTATACACTGAAGAGACAAAACAACACAATGGAAAAAATAATTTGGTAAAAATAAAATTCAGAAATATATATATATATATATATATATATATATATATAATTATATATATATATATATATATATATAAACTTACCAAAGAAGTCTACCTGCAACCCTTCAAGCTTCTCACATCCATCTCACGAAATCAAATACCATTACATTCCAAAATCTATTCAGCATTGTAAGACGAGCAATCTAGACCTTCTGTTCTGCTGCGAACTATCCTATGGAAAACTTCCCTGACCTGTCGTTCAAGCGGGTCAATTTCCTCCTTCATGGAATCACAAACCGCAGAAATTTCATGAACCGCGTCTCTAATCTCCACTTCTTTATCCTCTTCCATTGGGTAGTGAACTGAATCTGCCAGTTCTATGAGATGGCGGGAAATTTTCTCGATTTGGTGCATTTCTTTAAGCAGCCCACCGGAATTACGACGGTCTCGTTTCTTGGATTCCTCTAGAATTTTCTCGTGCAATGACGCGATGGAAGGCGCCCATGGGAAGTTCCTCGGGATCGAGAAATGCGCCTGCAGCCCGCGATCTTGGCAAGGTATAGCTGCCACGAGCGCCCACATTGTAAACAGTAGAACCATATTCATCGTGTATACTGGAACCACCAATCCTGCCGTGGCGGCAATTTCATTGCCGCGTGGCGCGGAAAGATTGGCCGCGATTGAATTAAGCTGCCTCGCCGCCGACCACGATCGCGAGACGCTCCATGACAGCGACCGGAAGTGATTCTGCTTAGCCGCCGATCCTGATAAATGATTGTCGCGATTACGGCCGAACGAACGGTTGCGATTAGCGATGGTCGTTGACGAATTGTCAGTCTTGTCGTCAAGCATCGAGATGGCGAGATCGGCGAGCGCCTTCTTGGCGCGGCGGAGCTGGCCTTCGCCGAGAGGGGAATGGTTGGCGGGGCCAAGGGCTGCCACCACGATGTCGAGGTGGCGCCGCCACTGACGTACCTGATCAATGCCGTCTCTGACGGCGTTGCAGACGTCGAGGGCCTTGACGGCGCGCTCGTAAAAGTCGGTGATGAATCGATCCATCGGCGCCTGCTGGGTCGCTGATCTGTTGTTGAACAATACCACGCGGAACTCCTCCATGCAGATCAAGAAAGCGTCGAGGAGTTTTCGAATCCACGACAACGACAAGAGCTCCGCCGGCGGCACCGCCGCGAGGTCGGCGAGGAGGTCAGCCACGTGGCGCTGGAAACCATCGAGCTCTTGCTCGTGTCTCGACACGTAGCCGCCGCCGTGGTTGCCGTCGACTGAGTGGACTTGGTCTCGCCGGATGCTGAGAATTGAGCGGCCGATCGACGCGAACGGCGATGACGAGCCCTGGTACTCCGTCGCCGGCATCTTCGCCAATCAAATCAAATCCAAACTAGATTCAATTCGATGCGTTTACATTGAGATGGACATCATTCAAAGGGGAATGGAATTGACGAGCGAAATGAGCGAATTTTGGAGGAACTAGAGATAGAGATATGTGCGGAAGAGCGTTTTATGCGGATTCTATAATTCTCGAGCGACCATTTCTCCCTTCTGTGTCGTACTCTTGTGCTAATTTAGACCCAAAATAATTAGGTCCTGATATGACTGAACATTACAAAATGTTTTTGTCACGCCATCATTGTATAGTGGTTTAACTAGAAAAAGAAATGTTTGGTTTAATTTGTTTTAGTAAAAACTTAAAATACCAAAATTAAAAAAAAATTTGTATGTAACACTAATATTTATGGGCTAGTGGTTAAATTACTATTAAAGAAAACTAGATTTACCTTTTCAAAGTAGAATTGTTATAGATAAAAAAAAACAGAATAAAAAATAGTAAAATTGGTTCCTAGTCAGCTCATTACGAAGTAGATAATTATGGAAAAGGGCTAGCAGACCAAAACTTCACATTTTTATCCGTATTTCATTATTTAAATAAAAAAAATTACCTTCAGTGTGATGGAGTTTCTTAGATTAAGTTTCTCATAATTATCTTAAACAATTACTGAATTATACTAAGCAATTAGTCCCAAAAGTTACAACAATTAGTATTGCTTACAAGCTCTTTATAATTTGGGTGTCGTTTATATATATATATATATATATATATATATATGTAATTTTTATTTTTACTAATAATTAAGATATCTGATAATCGGCTTGTATTTTTTTTATCTTTTAACCATCATTGGAACTTTTGCCATCTCTCTCTTATTTTCTCTCACACACACACACACTCTCTCTCTCTCTCTCTCTCTCTCTCTCTATTACTTTCACTTTTTTCCGTTCATTCTATCTTCATTTTTAAATAGTTGTCCTCGGCTTCAAAAAATACCATCTCCAATTTCGGAGTATATTATACCTGTCTTTACGCCGCTGCAGTGATAAGTCTTTTGTATCCAATTAATTTTATTACTATTATTAATTTATACATATCTCACGGGCGTATCATTTGCTGGTATATTATTTATATGCCAAATTAATTTTAATATCTGACCAGTTGAAAATAATGGAATTGGTAGTTAGAAATGGTCAACGAACCCGTAAATGTTCCAACTTCATTGAACGTGACTGCCACTGAAGATCGGTGGCCTCTGCGTTCCACATTTTATTACATCTATTAATTTCATAAATTACGTTTTTCTTTATTTACAAAACGTACGGTAAATAATATATTTTTATCCCCTGATTCTGCATGTCTGGTGGGCGTCCTCCAAACAAAGAGATGGGAGGATCGTCCAGTACGTATCACGAGATTTATTATTTAAACATTTGTCGACTTATTTGACCTAATTTTATATATTTTTAGAAAAAGTTATGAACTACAAAGTTGTAGATTTTGATGTGATCTATAATTTTGTAGTTCAAAAGTTTTTCAAAAAATATCAAACAATATATCAAAATGATGATTAAAATTTTTTATCATCATTTTGACACATTGTTTGATATTTTTTCGAAAAATTTTGAACTACAAAATGATCAAATCAAAATCTACAACTTTGTAGTTCATCACTTTTCATAAAAACGTATAAAATTAGGTCAAATAAGTCAACAAAAATTTAAATAAAAAATTTCGTGATACGTGCTGGACCGATTAACAGCCCAGATTACGTACCACAGGGGCCACAGACGATCCCATCTCCCAAACAAAACCCTCAAAAGGTACGAATTTTAAACATAAGCTTTGACCGTTGAGTTCTGAAGTAAAATTGACGATCATTATGAGAAAGAGTTTAAGAAAATCATAAAAACTTTTATTAATTAAAATAAGTACCTAGCAGCTGTTGTGTAAGTGGTGGCCCTAAATAGGTCTAAAAAACTGAGCACTACTATTTATCAATACTATCGAAACCATAATAAACTTTTTATTGAGTTAGAACAATATACAATAAATTAAAATTAATGTATAATACATATTTTAATATATCTCGATATATTATATATTATTATATCTCGATAATAATATTAAAATATGTGTATAATATACAATACATTAAAATATATGTATAACATATATTATATATTTCGATATACTGTATATTTTTTTTACTATCAGATCTATATAATAGTATTTTTGAAAGAATTTTGCCTCTCTGATTAGAAAAGCAGGCCTAGGGAAGGTTTGGAAAGCAATTTGAACTAGATGGATCATAAATTTAAAGCTAGAAAGCCATTTGAATGGGTTGGATCATAATTTACGATTTTGTGGAACAATTTACTGCAGTTGATCTACCTGTTAAAACGGCTGATTTAAATAATTTTAGAAAAATTAGATTTATTGCAATTTTTGTCGGCATCACTTATACATTGACTTGAAAAAAAATTCTGTTTACTAAATATTATGTAAGTGGTTTATATCAATAAATATAGCAAGTCAAATTATTTGTGTGTTTAAATTTGCTTTAAATTTATCATCTGAACTACTTCTTAATACGTGCCATAAATATTCAATTTTTTGCAAGACTGGAAAAAGGTAAATAAGAAAGTCAATTGTCAAAATTGGGTTAAAATATTAATTTTGAGGAGTAGAGGAATAAGTATAAGATAAGATAGCATTGGTTGGCCAAGGAGGTCTTCTACGGATGATTAAAATTTTATATTTAATTTAGCAAGTGTTATCTTTAAGATTATGGAATTTCCTTTATATACCTTACAGATTTTCGAATTTGTTTAGATAGAAACACTTAAAGTTTTTATTAGTAGAATGTAAATATATTTTGTCTATAATTTTTTTTAATAAATGCATAAAAATAGACGGTCTAGGAATTTTTTTTTAATCCATAAAAAATAACACAGATCTTCATGTATGTTTAAATTAAAAAATTAGAACTCTTAAATTAATAAAATATAGATAATTGTTTTTCGTCATGTTATATATATATATATATATATAATATATATATATATAATATATATTTATAATAATAGTACAAAATTTCATGTCTACGGGTTGTGCTTTATAACGGTAATTATAAACAAAAAATTCACAATAATTAAGGAATAATGGGCAAATTTCATATCAGGCTTCTGTTTTTTTATTTATCCGAATCAGCCCCTGAAAACGTGTTTCTAGGGATTGATTCGGCCAAATTTTAAAAATGAAAGGTCTGATATGAAATTATCCGAAGAATAATTGCGTATAAGTCTTCCAAGAGTTTTACTTTTATATTTCAGTCTCCAAAAATATATTTTCGTACTAACGTGGCGCGCACACGCGCTGTCATCATGTCACACATTTTTATATTTTTAGAAGTTAAAACGTACGACTGTTATTTTTAGGAACTGATATATAATTATTCTATAATTTTTTTAAAAAAAAACAATGCTAGTGATATCACAATTTTATCACAAATCCACGAAAACGTATTTTTCAACAAAGAAAAATGCGTTTTTAAGGAACAGTGGTGCGATTCATAGGGTTGGATGGGATGCAGCATGATTTTTGAAGAATTTTTTTTAATTTTGGATAAAATTTTGGGTGAATTTATGGGGAAATAAGCTTTATTTAAAAAAAAAAAACGTGTAGGAATACGAGCAATGCTACTTACACCCACAAATTCACACATTTATTCACCCACAAGCTAAAATAATTAATTAAATAAAAGAAAAAATTATTATCTTGAATTTTGTACAATACAAGATAGGAGGTGGGTGATTATTATATTATTTTGGTGACTAAATATGCGAGTTGTTGGGTGTAACAAGTATTTTTCGTAGGAATACAAGTCACAAAACTAACTGTCAACTGTCAGCTATCAGCTATTATCTGTCAACCGTTTCTGCACATGCATTCCCACTTCCAGTGCACATGCAGCACCAATACAAATAATCAAACAAAAGAGATTTTTTTTGGAATTTTTCAGATCAGCCCATATAAATTTCGACCGTAACAAATCAGTCTTTAAAAATATATTTTTAGAACTAATTTATTTTTTTTTTCTTTTTACAAATCAGGCCCCTAAAAATATATTTTTTCAGAACAGCCCATATAAATTTCAAAAAAAATTTCCGACCAAAAAAAACAAGAGAGATGTTTGGAAATAACAATCTCATCACATTATTTTGTTAATAATTTTAAAAAAATTAAATATTGATATTAAATTTTAACGAAATTTATAATTTTTTATATTCAAATTTTTTTTAAAAAATACTTGTAAAAATATATTTTGGAAGATTCCTAGCAAGCTAATCAGTGTGATGCTGCATCCCTTCATGTCTGGATGGTTGTGCTCTACAACTCCTCTTCATGAAGCAGCTCAATCCTCGGTTTGGATATGGATTAGTACTTTGAGTGACCCTCTGAATAGAGGGGCAGGAATGAAACGGTTTCCTTTCATTCCAGTTGTCCTCGGCTTTGTCTTCGGTATTTGATTATAGTATTAGTTAAGTAGTTCAAGTAGTTTATCGTGTGTGAAATATTAGTTTGTGGTTTTCTATATAGATTTTTTGAGTTTTTGATATTCCTAATGGGTATTTATCCATTAGAAGGTTAAACTCAAGATTTACTTTATAGATATAGGCCTCTGAGGCCGTTCTTGTTCATACGACGTAGACGTATATGCGCATACATATGCACGCATATGCACGGACTCCAAAGTTTAACAATTTTGAAGTGAATTAAAAATTTATTTTAAATTCGTTGAATCTGTTAAATTTTTTAAGTTTTAAAATATTTATTTAAAAATATTTTTAAGATAAATTTTGAACATAAAAATTATAGATTTCAGCGAAATCTACAAATTATATTTTTAAAAAAAAATTCCAAAAAATGATGTATATATTTTTTTTTAATTTAAATACGATAACAATATATACTGACGTGACGTAAACATTTCATTGTAAAAACTTTCATCAAACAAAGGAAACTGCCAACATCCGGTGCAGTCACAAGTCCCTCATATATTCTCGCTTTCCATGAAAAAAGTGTCAATAATATGGTGTTTACGTGAAGTTTTCACCTAATTATTTAAGAAAAAGTACAAATTCTACTTAATGTAGGATAGGAAAGAGATAGTTTAGTTATCAATGTTTTTTTCACCATGATTTAATTATCAATGTTTTTTCACCAGGATTTGCATGAAATTGAAGTCATTCAACCATCACACAGCTATATTATGATAACTGGCTCTCACCAGACTTGATAATCAACCAATGCAGCCTAATAAATAATATTTGCTTCTAAGAAAATAGTAAAGAATAATATTATATTTTGTATCGTAGACCAAGAAATATATTATAATACCTACATCTGCCATGCTTCTTTTTCCGTCATTTGTACACATTTCAAAAAATCACTAAAATTTTTTTGAGATCAATCCGTGTTATCCCAATTATCAAAGCACAACAAAAACAGGACATTCAATTAATTTTGATATAACATCTTTGGATTAGTTTGGAATAATATTTTGTCCGTTTCATATAGCTATGATTCTGACCTGACTATAATCCGCTAGTAAATTATTAGATGATGACAGTAAGAAACTAAAAACATACAAGTACTTTGAAATTTCGGGTCGATAGTTCTACCTGAAATTAAAATTTATTCGGACTGGATATTTATAAATCGGAGCATGATAAAGACTCTAATGAAATTAAACATTAAAAAAAAAAAGAAACTAATGGCTCTAACGGATAGTAGGTTCTCTCTCTCTCTCTCTCTCTCTCCCTCTCCTTCATCCTTTAATCGTGCTACCTATGGCTTTTCTCTTTCCTTCATTCCTTAGTCATGCTATGTCCGGCTTGCAAGGTGAGTAACCCGCCCATTGCGCCGCCGCATCCTGCCCTAAACTCTAGACCTCAGAAGGATGTGGCTGCCTCCACTAGCCTCACCAGGTCTGTCCTTACAAATAATCAAAACTCGCTATAGAATATAAAAAGTTAGGAAATTGTAATTGAATCTTCAAGTTGAATGAGGAATCTCAACATAAAATTTCAACGTAAATCTCATAAAAATAAATAAATACAAAAAAAATATATATAAAAAAAAAGAAAAGAAAAAGCGGACTCCAAATCCTGCTTAAGAATGGGAGAAAAGAAACGCTTATGAATCTACTTGATCATTGACCCACAATTCGTTTAGATAAACTCAACTACCGAACTACGGAGATTCAAAACCAGATGCAATCCTTCGTAACTTAAAAAAACCGAAAGTCAGATTGCCGTAACCAAATAAAAATGCTAGAGCACTTATAAGGTAATGGAAATAAGTAAATGAAAAATAAATAGACGGTATTTCATTCTCTCACTTATGTTTGGATAATTACGAGAAAAAAAATTGGAGTAAAAGTTATCAAAAAATAAAGTGAAAATTTTAAAATGTTAAATGACAAATACACCCACATCCACAAGTACAAATTTCTGTCCTAGAATTTGAAAAAAACTAGCTTCTTGCTCCTCTACTGTAGTACGTCCGTAATCCTTAAAGACGGCCTATGGCATGCAAATTTTCACAAGACGTACAAAAGCATGGAGACCCATTCGAAATATAGCAAGAAAACTCCTCTCATTTTTCGAAGGTATGTTAGTAAAATTTTTTGTCTAATCTCTCTTTCAATGTCAGTGATGTCTATAGACACTGTACTGATGTAATACAAGCACAAAGGAGCAAATTACTTTCAATATCTGTTGATCTTCGCCATTTATCAATCAAGTTTTTCCACATATAATGGAAATAATAATGACCTTAAATACAACCTTCCACTTTCTAAAGTATGATCTTCAGGTGTCCCTTCATAATTGTCTATGAGATTTCTTAAGGTGTTCTGTTCATCATCAATATTACATACCATTCATGCCATGTTAGATAATCACATTTCTAAATATCATCTCCATATCTTACATAAGAACAAAATGAATTACCAAAAGCTAGAAAACAAAACAACATTCCTATATCCTACCTAAATATGATCTCACGAGTGCATATTCTTAAAGAAAAAATTAAGTTCCATAGATTTGATGTTCATTCATAAGACAAGCCAAAAAAGGATACAAGCCCTTCTTGAACAAATTAAATCCCTTAAAAATCGCAAGAAAAAATGTTAACCTCTACAAACTTGGTGCCCAAAATTTCAAACCAAATAAGCTTCTTGACCTCAAAATCACAAAAAGATGAAATAACAAACGAGAAGTGATTCGAGCAAGGTAATCAATGTTAGGTATAAGTATACTTAAAGCTCTTGAGGAAAGAATTGGGCGTTCAGAGGAGGAAGAAGGTGTACGTGTTTGGCTTTCTTTTATTCTTACGGCACCATTGTAAAGGGTAAAATGTCAAATCATAAATAAGCTCACACCTTCCCTCTTGATTCTCACCAATTTGGTGGGAACCAAAAAATATGAACCCCAGGATTTCAAACCCACCAAATATCATTCATCCACCTTTTCCAAACATTAGATATTTTCAATTTTCCTCCGTTCTCTTTCCCTCCCAATTCTTTCCTCTCTAATTCTCTCTTTCCAAACAAGGTATTAGATAAAACTTGATTTTTGGGTAAAGTTTTGAGAGACTATCATTACTACAAGGTCAATGCTTAACATGGGAAATCATAGTAAAAAGTAACAGTCCTCATAATATTATACTTACCTCGAGAGTTGGATGATACCGCATCTGCAATAGCTTTGTTCTCGGTAGAAAATCAGGCGCAATAAAACGCGCAAGCGATACCATCAAAAGCTACAAGTTACCTGCACGATGTCGCTTTTATCTTCAGCTATCACCACTGAGGCAACCTGACACCCACCATTAAACACCAAAGTAATGCAAAAACGTGCATGAAGCAATACAAATAGTGCGTTGCACTAAATGGAGACCAAATTAAAAGAGAATTTCTTACAATATTACATATCCCTGATTCTAAGAGGAGACTAGAGATAATCACGGAGAACCGTAGAATAAGTACAAATCAGCGTACAACAAAAGCAGGGATGTTAGAAGTAACTTAAAAAGAGGAAAATATTCAATGAAGAAAAGAAATGATAAATTGCTAAACAAACCCTTACATTGACGCAGACATAACTCTCACCACATGACCTACCATTTGACACATGGTGGAGTGATTCTGGCTCACTTTGAGAGATTTCCTTCGAGCTTATATTAGAGGTCACTAGCATTAGCCATACAACAAAGGCCGAGGAATCTAGCAAGAAAAATGAATTCTTGCAGGATTCTTCTCATGTTCTTTCATCTGGTCGCTAATCTATTCACAGGCAAGCTTAGTGTCAAAACTGCTCAAGCAGATTGCAAATGCCTGGAAGGCAGATAGTGGATAACGATAATCCATAGTGAACATGTCCTTTGCAACTTTTCCAAACTGAAGGATGACCTTATCGTGTTCGGTTGGTGCTGGCTGCGACGGTGTTGGAGCACCAGCAGCAGGTTGATTGGCTGCAATGAGTTGAAAATTCTTCACCGAAGCAACAGTAACCCTACCACGAAAGTTAAGACACCAACACTGAAGCTGCTCATGCCACCTAGGCGCCTTATTTCTCAGAATAAGAGGTCTATCTTTTCCTTCATCTTCTCCATCATCTAAAACTCTGGAAGACCCAGCACCCATTTCTGAAAAACGAGCACTGCTGAAATCAGTAGAATGGTCTATTATAGAGGCGGTCTTTGAGAAGGACATGCTACGGAAGGAATCTTCTAAAGTGCTAGGAAAGAGATGCTCCGGCTGGCCAGGGACGGTCCCACCAGCGTCTAGGGCTGCTGCAGGAATAGTATGCATTACACAGTGCATCCGACGAGGGCCCCGTGTTCCTAGGACGTTCAGCTCATACGTCACTTGTGCAATGTTGTAGCTCCCTGTAGGGACTTTAGAAGAGACCCTTTTGGAGTAAAATCTTTTGCTTGTTTTGCCAGGTTGTGTTATGGAGGATGCATTATATGGAGGCTGAGTATCAGACACTATAAACTTTGTTCCTAGGAAATTTGACCTAGCATAATAGACATAGCAAAGGCTATATTAGCCACACATAAGATGTTAGGAAATGATTGAAGTTAATGGAAGAGAAGTGAGCTTGCCTACCTTAGTTTTCCAATGTAGGTGCTGCTTGACCTTGAAATGCTGTCAGCATCCATGGATATTACATACTCTGTGCAAGTCGTGCGGCGAATCCTTTTAGCAGAGAGGAGGAACTTGCCATTTTCAACAAGCACAGCTGAAAATGAAATTAAACTACAAGTCATTTCCAATAAAACATGCATGTTTTGACATGCTAAATTAACAAGAAAAATGCAGCAAAGAAACAGAACCATTAAAAAAACAAGTTTAGTACAGTAAAAAGGAGCACTAAAATTTTTTTTTAATTTGAAGAATTAGACAAGCATTTAAAAGATGCAATTAAGTTGTAATCTTAACCATCCTTTCCTTCTTATAAGTAAGCAGGATCTGTTAAATGCCTTAGTAATTGTTCGACCTTGTTTTACAACTCCATTGACTTGACTCCCACTTCCATGAGTGAGAGTTCTGCAATGACCACAAAAGTCAGCCAAAGTTCAATAGAAATAGACATTTAAATTGGTGGAACCCAGGCAAGCGAGTTGAGATGGGTAATGATGAGAGAATGAGATGAAACTAGAAACTACAAGAAGAACTGAAAGATATTAGTGAAAAAAACAGTCACAGATGTCAACTATTTTGGACGTTAGTAATTCACAGGATTAAAAGTATTAGGTCCTACCAAACTCAACAAGAACAAAAACATCACGCGAGGCGGCTACCATGGTATGGCCATTGACACAATTCAGATATTGGAAAGCTCACACCCACATTAAACTGTGACTCTATAATTATAAATCAAAATGGGTATAACAACAAAACTAATGGCAAGAATCCATCCTCTCCCTATTAGCCCAAGCTAAAGAATATAATGACTAGATATATAAAAACATTCTTATCAGTTATATTCATCATAACTAGTTAAGCATTACCCTCTAACGGATTGAGACTGTAGAAAACTTGTTCAACTTAAGCAAATTGTTCCAGCGTGCATTTTCACAATCAGACAACATAACAAGAGAAATCAACAAGCATTGTGACTATGAACCAGTCCATTCCAGCGAATTTTTATCAGTTAGAAATAAAAACCAACAAATACAACAAAGCAATTTAGTAGAATATTTTTATAGAGCAGCTTACCAGAACTAAGACACAGGTAAAGGTGGTACGTGTGATTCGCTTTATCCCTCTTGATGAAGCATTGAATGATCATGTCTCGCGATCCCGGCTGGAGGACAACCAAAGAACGTGTCAAAAGATGTCTATCACAGAAATTAACCAACAACATAGTTTAATGCAAACGAGAACATCATAATCTAAGAAATGAAACAACTAAGAAATTTACCTGCTTCAGTGACAGGGGAAACGTAAGCTTCCCACAAAACTCTGGACTTCGAACAATTTCCTTGCACATCTCTCTCCAAGCCCTACAAACCGATGCACATGCAACTACATGTTTACGTGCAGGCCAAGTGCTCTCACTAGCTTCCAACCTTTTAATCACATCCCTTAGAAGCTCAGGAGGAAGATTAGACCAACAACTATGCTGGACGTCACGGAGATCATCATCCAACTCATGCACACAACCTTGAGATTTTCCCCTGCGGTGATGACTCGAGATTCTGACCTCAAAACTTCTCCTGGAGAGGCTCCCGAAGCCGTCCCTCACATCACGAAGAATGCTCCGGAATGACATCTACGTTACCAGTAAACATAGAAAAAAAAATTTAACATCATAAATTTCAAAAGAACAAATTTAAATATCCCTCAAATCAAGAAGAATGCTCTGGAATGACATTTACCCTACAGTAAACATATCATCGTTAGAATTAAACAGAAACATCACAAATTTTTCTTAGTAACAAATTCGAATATCCGTCCAACTCATAAATATTGCTTCGGAATGGTATTTACAATACCAGTGAACATAGAAATTATTAATCAGAACATCATAGATTTCTCAAAATATTCAAAACCATAGATCCAAAATGAAATAGAAATGCTACTCGAAGATATAACTAAATCACCATAGCTTCATCATTAGGAGACAGATTTGAAATTTTGATAGATTTACCTTCAGTTAACGAGAAGTGGAGTCGAGAACTGCAATCTTGGACCAAAACGCTCGATTAAAAACCGATTTCGAATAGAACAGACCGCACGGAACGAATCAAACGCCAATCGAACCAAAACACTAGTAAAGTGTTACGAGTCCGCAGATCCTTTGCTTGATTGCTTCGTTGTTTCTCTCAGATTCTCTATCCCTTAGGATCTGAGACGGTTGTTGTTAAATTGAGCAAAGTAGTGGATAAATAAATACATAAAAGGCTAATAATTAATTGATAAATTAAAAAAGGTAGGAAGTTCATTGCTTCCGACAGGGTTTGACTTTCCGTTCTGTTACATTACGGCGGTTGGAGAGGACGACGTCTAGTCGAACCTGTAACTAAAAATAACGTAATAGGTTTTCTCAAAAAGAAAGCCCCTATTCAAAACATTTTCAAATAAGCTGGTTTTTTTTTTTTTCAAAAAACTTAATCAGTCCAAAAGCATATTGAAAAAATAAAATAAAAAGAAGTTGGTGTACTCCATAATTTTTGTGTGTTAAAATTTTTAAAAATATATTTCTAAAGATATTTTGATAATGCATTTTAACTAATAAACATTTTTTAGAGTATCAAATATTTTTTTAAACGAAAATTAAAATAAAAAATTATAAAGCAAGCCAAAATTTATTTTCTGTATGTATGTATATATATATATATATATAGGACTTATATCTACTTATTCCTAATAGTTAATTTGGAATAGCGGGTGGAGTTCAGAATTCAGAATCTTTTATCCGATCCCTCAGATCAGAACGAAATCTAGTCGGTGATCTCAATCGTATTCATATTATGGTCGGATTTGGAGTGAAGCTCGGATTGGTCTAGTTCGGTTCGGCTAAGACCATACGAACATTTCTAATGCTAATGCTATCTAAATTTAGAAAGTAGGCTTGGTAGGAGGTGTTTTTTCATATTAACCTTAAAACAACTTCACTGGTTAGATTATTTAATAATCTCAAAAAAATAGTAAACAAATTATACTTGATAAATAATTGTTATTTTTCATGGCAGTATATCCCATTAACAGTCGATTTTAATTTTAAGCAAAACAAGTAAATATATAACCATATGATTAACATTAACAAAAAAGTGAGGAAATGGGTAGACAAATTAGATGAGAAATGAACTCTAATAACCTTTTCTTTTGGAATTTATCACCAGTGATCTCACTCGATATTCTAAATGATCAAATTAGAATTCTAAACCAAATAAAAAATATATATTCGAAAATTCAATCCAACATGTGTAGCAGGCATAATTGTCAATAAAAAATAAGATAATTCACAAAAAAAAAAAAAAAAATGATAGTCATTAACAATCAAACACAAAATATCACGATTTTTCCCTTATCCATAAATGGGAGCAAGTCTAGTAGTCTACCCGTGGCAAGATATTTTTTTTCCACTTTATTAAATAACCGTCTTTTATTTTTATAAATACAAATTACAGTACAATATAAAAAATAAATAAATAAGGTAAGGAAAAGAGAGGTCGGCCTTTTTCCTCCTCTGCGTCACTTTTTTCTTAGTCGCGATTTGCAAATTGCAGCCGGAGATAACGGAAGCAATTCTAACATCGTCAAGTCCGACTGACGCCGTTATCCAGGACGCTTCGAGGATGCTGCTGGCGACCAATTTAATAGTCGCAGTGAGAAACGGGAGGACAATAAAAAGGTGGTCGCTGTTGGAGTCTCAAATGTCAAAATTATCCTTCATTTCCGAATCATTATCATATACATGGCCCAATATAATTTGCTGGCGGTTGTCATAATACCAGCTTGCCCCCAAAAAATAATAATAATAATAATAGTATATATCTATATCTATAATATTTAAGAGCGAGTGGGGCGTTGCTACAGTGCATCCCCGATATATATATATATATATATATTTTAAATATATATATTTTAATTAATAATAATTAACTGTATAACTATAATATCTTAATTTTTTTTAAAATATTTTGTTTTTAAATATTAAATATTTTTAACTAGATTTTTAAATTTAAAAAAAATTAAATTTTTTTTTTCACACGCATCGCGGGTGATGTTTCCGCTAGTATACCTTACGGCACACCCGCAAGGTATATACTAATAATATTTTCGAATTATATTAAAATTTATATTTAATAACGTTATAATTTATAATTTATAAATAAATTTTTTATTTTTTTATTATATTAATTTATTGTATATAATATCTTTTTAAAAAAAAAAAATCTAATTTAAATTATATAGAGAATATAAAAAACAATAGAAGGATTATAACTTCTAACAAAAAATAACCACATAATATTTATAGCAGCTATTATATATATATATAATTTAAACTTATTTAAACTATTAAATTATATTATGATATATTAAACACAAACCAATCTCGCTCTTGTTATATATATAATTTAAACTTAATAAAATTATTAAATTATTAAATTATTATATTATTATATAAGATATTACCAAATCTCTCTTTTATATTTTAATATTTTAGATAACAAAAATACAATGCTTTTTTAAACCTTATTCGAATTTAGATGGTTGATTCATTGGTGAAAGTATAATTTTGAACATATGTTTAGATAAGTTTTTGAAGTATATAACATTACTAAAATTTTATATAAAAGAAAAATTAGTGTCAATCTTGATAAAGTTCGCTAAAAAGCGCGATGCAGTAGTTAACTACTTATGTAATCCCAAGTAAAAATTAATATAACACGATTAAGAAAGCGAATTTAATTGAGAGCAAGAGCAAATGCAATGACTAGCTGTTCAAATTTTATCTAGAAAAAGATAATACAAAAGCTATTCCTTAGGGAATTCATGATGGTCTTGATTTAGTCTAAACTATATACAATATGAAAAATATATTGTAAATTTCGATACATTATATATAATTTTGATTGTATTATAAATATTAATTATTTTTTATGAATAACAATGGTCAAAGATGAAAGCTGACTAAATAGACTTATCTTTTGGTGTCAAATGGGTTAATGTTTTTGAATAGGTCTGAAATTGGGAAGTCAAGATAATCCAGCTTAGCTTGGATTGTCTGCTACTGCACGATGAAAAATAAATAATGGAGCGCCAAGTTCGCCTGAAAAATGCTTAATATTACGCACGCGCGCACGTGATGAATTCCATACGCACGTGCATAACCTTAAACATTGTCCAGTTCGCCGTAGTTAGGGCCCGGTTCGGAATTTGGTTGAGGATGCAAACATCAACAGAATTAGATTATAAGCATGATAATCTTAGCTTTTCTCCAATGGATTCTTCTAATCCATCTGAATTATTTATAATAAATTTTGCTGGAATGTAGATATATTTTTATGCTGATTATTTTTTTATTTTTTTTTTGAAATGACGAGAAATATTCATATCTCAGAGCATCGATTAAGGTTGGATGTAGAGATTTTTCATTAGTTTGAAGTTTCTACAGGAACGTGTATTCGTATTACGGTTCCACCACGATAATCTATATAAAAAAAAAAAAACAATAATCCATGGTTCATGTATGAATTTTGATCCACTATGGCAGTATTAATAAATTGATAATTTTTTATGGCTCTTTGGTGGGATTTAAACCAAATGCCACTTATTGCTTCGTATCTAATTGGTCCACATCTTTAGATGCATGTATATACACCGACTTACACCAGAAATATTCCGAAAACGACAATCTAATCAGTTCCTAATTTTAAAATTCTTACACCAGAAATATAGATGCATGTATATACAAATCAACGATGTTTTAAAATTTATATCAGAAGTATTGTTAATATTATTTCAAAAATTTAAATATAATTAAATAAATTTTAATGTGATCTATATTTTTATTTTTCAAATTTTTTCTACAACATAAATTTTAAATAGATATTTAAAACTCTAAAATCTTAGCAGGTTTAAACTAATCTGCTAGCCACTAAAATTTTAGAGCCTCAAAATCTATATTTAAATATTTTAAAATATTTAATTTTTTTTTTGATGGGTCTATAATTTTTATTCAAAGTATTTTTAAAATATACTTTTAAATATATTTTAATATAAAAAGTATTGAATTTCAAACGAAGAACTTATTTGAACTCATATGTAATATGCAAGATTCCCTTCATGTTTTGTAGGGGTGGATGGAGATTGGAGAAGACACCCAAATGGCATAATAGAAAAAAGTTTAACAATAATATGGATATAAGCATCGAAATATCAGAAATCTATGAAAAAGTTTAAAAAAAACTTTTAATGTTAGTTCATAAAAATCAACATCAATCTAAATTTTATGGCGAATCTCTTTTTTAAATATTTCATAGAGATTGAATTATCTTATAATCATTTTATTTTGTTGTGATATTTAGAAATAGTCATTCCTAACGTAATTATAAAGCATAAAATTTTCAGAAATCATATTTTTTAGAAAAGTTATTAGAAGTTATACAAATACAGAAGCAACATGTTGTTAAAAAAAAGGCAATCATAATATCAGTGGCGGAGCCAGGATTTTCGACTCGAGGGGGCGAAACAAATATTATGTAAAGAATAATTTTGAAAATACTACTAGTCAGTATATATTATAATATAAATAAACAATAAATTTTAATCATAATATAATTTTTGAATTTTGACAATAAATTCGAGAGTAACAAACTCTATTTTTTATCATATATTGATTTAGTGATTATAATTAAAATTATGTACTGAATTAATGATTTAAACAAATAATTAAATTAAAAATATATATACTTTAATAATTTATGTATTGTAATTAATGTTGATAGCACGATCTGACATTTCGAAGGTCGCAGTAAGCGAGCTTTGGCGCAGCATCACGTAACAACTGACGATAGACCGGGTATGACTTTAGACTCCGATCAGCCACTACTATTTTATCTTTACTACTATTCGATCAGCCCACGCGTTTTTACCAGTTTCGTTTTTAACCTGTTACTCTTTCATTTTCATAAATCACCCAAGCCATTTTTGACTGTTATAATAAACTATTTTTGAAAAATTTTCTTAACATAAACACTTATCATCATTAGGAGATTTATACTTTTATAAAAACTTCTCTAAAAAATATTTCTAAATAGATATTTTGAGGCTTAAAAATTTTAGCGGATTTGAAAATGAACTATTAATCGGCTAAATTATAGAGTTCCATAACATCCATTTGGAAGAATTTTTTGAAAAATTTAATATAAAAATTATATCCTACTGTTCATCAAATCTACAATTTCTATATTGAATTTTTTTTACAAAAAATTATTTATTAATAGGTACTTTTTTTAGAAAAAAAAAAGACAATGATAGCACCATTGGGGTTTGAACCCAGGTTGTTTGGGTGAGCATCTTATATCCAACCACTAGACCTTATAGTACATAGTGATGTTATTTTGAATGATAAAGTATTATAAAAGTTATAATTTTTACTCAAAGTCTATATACTAGATTTTGTCACCGAAGTTGGGGGGGGCGATCGCCCCCCCCCCCAACCATGTGGCTCCGCCCCTGCATAATATGCTTCAACCACCTGTCAAGTTGGAGGGACGTCTGTGCGATAGGGATGAAAATATGTACGTCAAGCATACTCCCGTGCACATGAATTACACACGCCTGGAGAGCAAAAGTTTTTTTCCGGAGCGCACAAAATCACTTCTGGACCTCAAAATTGTGGTACTGATAGGAGAGACTTCCAACCGCTAGACATTTAAATAATTATAATTTAAAATTAGAATATTTATATAAAAAAAATATTCTTTTAAGGTGATCTAATTGATAATCAGCAGGTCATAATGAACGGACATTTTAAATAATTATGATTTTCAGAAGTAAGATTAAGCTGTATAAATTGTTTTTAAAGAAAATTACTATCCATCCCCCTCAAACTATAAAACTTACTAATCAACCCCTCCTCCATCACATCTCCATCACATCAACCATCATTATCAATTTCAACTGCATTCAGACAAAAATACCCCTAGCTATTTGAATACCGAGGTTATCTATTTAAAAGTATTTTTTGAAAAAAATTTAAACATGAAAGTTGTAGATCTCGCCGAGATCTACAACTTTCATGTTCAATTTTTTTTCAAAAAATACTTCTACATAAATGTTTTTGATGTCCGAAATGTTTTCAGCGGATTTCGGACCGAGGTCTACACTTCGGACCCCAAAAACACATATTTAGAAATATTTTTTGAAAAAACTTTTAACATGAAAGTTGTAGATATCGTCGAAATCTACAACTTTCATGTTGAAAATTTTTCTAAAAAAAAATGCTTCTAAATAGGTGTTTTCGATATCCGAACTGATAATACATACGAGGATATTTTCGTCCGAAATTTTTTTAAACAGTAAATAGGAGACCTATAAGTAATAGGGGGGGCTGATCAGTAAAAATAAAAGTATAGGAGGGCTGATAAGTAAATCCTCTTGTTTTTATTTAGGGTTAATGTCTCCCCAGCCCCTGCTTTACAAACCTCTACCGATTCAGCCCCTGGTTACTGTTTATGTCCATCTCTCGTAAAATGTGTATTTCCGTTTTGACCATTATATTAGTATTTTTTTGAAAAACTTTCAATATAAAAGTTGTAGATTTTGACGAGATCTACAACTTTCATGTTGGGAAGTTCTTTTACCAAAAAATCACTTCTAAATAGGCTGTTTCTGAAGTTCCATACGCTTAAACGGATTTTGACGTGACATTTTCAGAACCCCGTTAAACTTCCCGACCTCCAAAACATCTATTTAGAAGTATTTTTTGGAAAAACTTTCAACATAAAAATTGTAGATCTCGTCAAAACCTACAACTTTCATGTTGAAAATTTTTTCAAACAATTGACCGAAACCGAAGTGTTAGATTGTCTTGTTTTTTGAGCCCCCGCGGATCGGATAGCGGGGGCTGAATCGGAATCGGCAGGCCCTATCATTGCCCCTTTTATTTATTAGAAAATGTGGCAGCCTTTGTATCTAAAAGGACTGGCAAGCTGGTACTATCATCATGATCCATGCATCCACGCCACTCCTTAGCTTATAAAACTTGATTTAACTAATTATCGTTGCTTTTTGAAATTTTATAAGACTTACCTAAATTTATTAAAATTATAATAAAAGATACCTTTAAAAAAAATAAACTATAAGTATTTTAAAAATTCATAGAATATCTTAAAATAATTATAACAATATATTATAAATATAATTTTATTTATGTATAGTATTTTTATCTATTTACTATATATATTATGAACTTTCTCTGAAAATATATTAGACTATAAAGTTAGGAGAAATTGCATATCAGCCTCTGTTTTTAAATCTTTTATAAATCAGTCTTGAAAACGGAAAAAACGTTCAGTATGGCAGAACGTGCTGTGCCACATCGCACGTTTTTTTGTTTTCAGAAGCTGATTTGTATCGGCACATGAAAATAGGAAGATGATATGCAATTTTTTTATAAAGTTATATATTTTATTTTATGAATAATTTGATAATTAAAATATTTTAAATACGAATTTTAAAAGTTGACGGAAGTTACTAAAATTATGTATCGAGCATTGTAAAACTTCTTGTTGCTTTTGCAGGTTCAGACTTCCAAATCGTGACATACTATGTCCCACTACGTGGCGAACAGGTGGGTTATGGCCCTTATGGGCACCTCTTTTAGTTCTATCTTTTTCAGATTCTATGAAATTTAACGACTGCAGTAGAAACTAGATCCTTATTATCAAAAAAAAAAAAAAGAAACTAGATCCTCGAGAGGGTTTCCTATAGCCGGATTAGCATATGATTCATCGATAATTTTTTTTTTAAAAAAAGTTAATTAATAAAATTGGAAATTGAAAGAATACTATAATTTGTTTTTAATGAAAAATAAGTTGGAGTTTCGAATTTCAGAAAATGTGAGTTGAAAGAAACTACCGGACCGTTTTATTTCTGATGGAGCTGTAGAATTGAAATTGAAAATGGTGGTGAAAGACCCAAAAAAAAATCCCAAAAGAAAACCCATGGTATACCATTAATGGCTACTTAAACAATGTACATTTCTGACGGCCTTTTTGCTGCTTGTCAAATGAAACCCCGGTAAATTGAAAGCAATCAAATAGAAAGACAAATAGTGTAAGACAATTTGCAAAATAAGCATCCCATAAATCATTAGAAGACAGCATAATAACAACCACCACGAGGGACAAGATCCCCGTTTTCTGAGCATAAAAGAATGAGAATGAGCTGAGGTTTTGTCTCTTTGTCCCTCATTATATTATGACATCCGACGGTGAGATCGACTGAACGATAACCAATCTTCAATGCCTACTTGAACAATGAGTACCGATTATCGTACGCTCGAGCCTATGGATTCTTCACTGTGCCCATTCTCATTGCTTGGATGAACTACTTCCTTTACGACTGCTGCTTCAGATTCTGAACTCACTCCTTCCCTATCCACCATAGATGATACCTCGTGATAAGTAAACTTTGAATCCGACTCATCGTTGCAGACGCCCTGTCTTGCGCTCTTCTACATTCTCCTCTTATACTGCTGCCGACCGAATGAATGATTTATTTCAATATTATTGTCGGCTTCAGATTGTTCCTTTGTTTCTTCATTCTGATATAATATTAGGAATTTTAGTGAAATGTAAGAGACTTGTCAATTGTTTGCAGTAAAGAAGAGCTCAGGCCAGGAGTGAAAACGAGCCAAGTTTAAGCCGAACACCACTAAATTCAAGTTCAACCCAATTAGTTTAGCTCGAACTTGAGCTCAGGGAGGTTTATTATCTGAGCTCGAACTCAGATCGATTTTGAAAATCTCGATCTCGAGCTCGAATATTAATTGTATTAAATGAGCCGAACTCGCATCTAAGAGCTAAACTTAACCCGAGCTTGGCTTGATTACATCAACTAGACCTAGCTTTAGTCGAGCTTGAGCTCCAACTCGTTAAAGTGATTTTATTGTTAAAAATACTTAGGTAAAATAGGAAGACTTATTTAGGCTCGCGAGCTCAAAAAGCTAAATAACACGATATTTAGGTTCAACACATTTGCTTAATCGAGCTTTAATCTGTATTCGAATTCGACTCGAGTTTGAGCCGAGTTTAAACAAGTTTGATCCCAAATTGCTCATGAGCAGCTTGGCTCATTTTCATCCCTAGCCCAAACTAAGGGTCCTAAAACAACATGTTACGGAATATAACTACATATCTTACCCGCCGTAAACTCGGTTATTATGACAAAAATTTATCCGATTGCTGCTGTTATTGTTGTAGTATTGTCATAGAAAGGACTTTGGCAGTTCCAAAGATGTGGAGTGTCATCAAGCAAATGTTACTGGCTGTCTTGATAATGATCTATATCAAGACTGATGCATCTGTCAGTGACTAAAAGCTTAGGTAGGATCCACATAATTTCATCTATAGCTGGTTACTAGATTGGGCCTAGTGCTAACGAAGCCCATATATAAATACATTTTGCAAGGTAAAATTTCTTGGGTTACTACTTGGCGTACGTTTAGAATTGTTCTCCATGCTAAGTGGTAGGAAAAGATGTACGTATCGGATTCGAAGGACGTGATTGAGATGATAATCATCAATGGATACAAAAACTAAGATTATGTGGAAAAACTTTATAGAGGGTGGGAAAAAACACAATTAAGCATTTCTTCTTTTTCTTACAAGTTAAATGACTATGCTATTTAGAGGATTATAATAGGATTAAATAATATTTGTCTAGTATACGATGTAATTACGTGTTGCCATCTATACTCTCGCTGAGGAAAGTAGATGAGAAGTCTATTTATTGGTCTATATGGACAATGAGATATTCACCTTGAAGTTGAATGCACGAGGTGAGGTGAGGTTCATTGTCGCTGGTTTGCTTCTCTGCAGCAGTTCATAGTTTGCTTCTCTACAGACGTTCGAGATGGTTGTTAGTAGATCGACTCCGAGGCATATCAGGGTAGTTAGATGGTTGAGGCACCGTCTCTTGGGCCATTTCTAGTCAGTTAAACCCTTTCTAGTTTTTTATCTTCTTTCGCTGGTACTTAATCCTGATTTACATGACGTTGCCCAATCTCTATAATATATGTAAAGCAAAGGTAATCTTCGATTTCGTGCCATGTGGCAATCTAAAATTCCTAATTTTCTGCCATGTGGCAAATATTAATTTTAGATTATTAATATCTTAAACTAGAAATTTATTATTACATTTAATTCTATGTGCATGGTATTTAGGATGGGTCTTTTCTACGTTGTTTTTAGAATATGAAGAGTCGAAGATTTTATTATAAACTTAATGTAGACTTATTACTTATTTTAATGACGACAACTTAAGCCTCTTCCTCTCCTTTGTAATGCTCCTTGTAAAAAAAAAAAAGTCAAATTCCACAAATACATTGTAGAACTTTCATGCAGCTACAAGAGCTGAACGACAAAAAGATACTAGCGAATTTTACATGTGCGTATAAAGTGGAGTGGAGCGCGGACTTGGCAAAGCATAAGGTGAAATTCAGTCACCGATGGAGGCGACATTCTTTAGAAAAACAGCTATTGATCACCGATGAAATGTTATCATCTTCATTTCAAAAGGCAGTGAAATAAAAGATCCCGGAGGACTTATAAAAATGATAACAATATACACAATATGGTAATAACATAGTGCACTTGAATTTTGTCAAATTAGATGATATTTCATTGTTGTCAATTTTTATAAATATTATCTTTTTTTTTAACTATTTACGATATTCTAATTTCTAATAGAATAATTACTTACTATTGGATTATGTGAACGGTAATTTTTATAAATTATTGTTTGATTCAAAATAAAATAAGCAATATTTACAAAAAGATGAAAATAATATAATAAGTATAAATTCAGTCACATGTCTGTAAAAATTATTTTAATAACATGACTGATCCGCACAATCTAGATCTTGTTTACAGGATTTCTACTATATCACTCACATTAATCTATACAATAGTATCTTTGAGATAGAATCTGCTACAATACTCAACGTACCCCAACTGTGCTTAGCCTCACGCCGGTTATGACCTCTATGCATTACATCTTGCCACTAGCATAGCAAGTATAGTGATTAAAGATAGGCCGTGAAAAAGCTTCACTGGTCCACGCCGGTGCTGAGATAGTCTATCCTCTTATCCCTCTCAGCGCCTTTCATGGATATTATGGATTTTAGGCAACAGAGTGGCATAGGCACGCAGTCAGGAGGACTGATCCACATGATTCCTACTCGGCATAGGCCAACGATTATCTCCAACCAGTCTGGCCCGCACGACCTTCATCCGCAGCGATAATTTGCTATAAAGATCTATGCAAAACCAAATATGAGTGCTTCTTTTGTTCCATATACAATACAAATGCAGTAAGTTAACATTTCAATTTCAGTGCTACACTTCAAATATGGTTCAAGACCGCCTACGGAATGAATAATAATATCGACTCACTGACCCACCCATTCTCAAGAAGTGTACCGCGCGGACGTGAGAGCTATCGAGTTTTATATCCACGATAACAGCGTCATTAATCCCGCGCTCTGCAGGGTTTAAATTTCGGCTTTGCAGAACTTTAACAAATAAGTCCACAACTTTTGAAAACCTTACAAAGTCAACACAAAATAACATTAATAAATCTTTTTCTTTTTTTTTTGAAAATTTTAAATATAAAAAAATTAGAATTGAATTGCTCTATAATTTAATTTTAAAAATTATCTCAGAGAATATTTCCAAATACATGTTGCACGGCTCTAATTTTTTTAATCATTAAAGATTTTGGGGCTTTCAAATAAATATTAAGATGTATTTTGTTAAAAAAATATTTAAATATAAAAGTTGTCGACCTCACCAAAATTTATATATTCATATTTAAGTTTTTTTAGAAAGATATTTATAAATATTTAATTTGGACTAATGTAATAGTTATCAGACGAAAAATTGGGCTCGTTTGGTGCCTATTATATTTAGACTGTAAAGTAACGTGAGAAAGTAGAAGTCACTTATATTGTTTATTTTGAAATAGAAGATGAAAAAGAGACTTTGTCACTTTGTCTTTTTTATATAATTTTTATTCATTTAATCTCAAAAGTTTAGAAAATAAAAAAAAAAGACTACCATTAATATTTAATAATAATTATTTTTAACATTACTTAATATTAATATGTTATTATTAAAAATAACTGCCATTACATAATCGATTTGTCTTAGCACCTCTAACTGGTTCAGATTCAGATTGGTTAAGTTGGATCGATGAGATTTTTATAGGTTGGATCAATTAGATTACAGGTTGATAGGTTACTCTGTCAATCAAAATGTGTATCAGGTTAGATTTAGCTTGGCAGATTATAGTGCATTAAGGTAGGATTCAAGTCAAAGTATTTAGATCATTTTTTTTGTCAGAAAAGGGGGACGTAATGTTCCAAAATCTTCATTAATCTTGTGATTTATTCAGATCAGTTTATTTATGAGTTGTCGAAATGTATATTGTAATTCGAAATTGTCAATCTTCGCCCGTCTGAGTTGGATCCTATTCTAACCAACCAGAACGCCAGCAAGGCGCCACGGGCTGGCGCGTCGGTGCGACCGCGTTCGCCGCGCCGCAACACAACGTGTAAACAACCAGGACCCGGACCCACCTCTCTCGCTCGAGTCTAATCTGAAACTGGCTCGAATATGCGTCACTCATTTTCGCTCGAGTCCCATCATACCATCCCGAAATTCGCTCGAATTTGTAAGGCCCAGACCACTGCATGCGCGCACGTCAACTCCGCATCCCAACTTCCTCGGTCCCAAGACTCGCGGCGATACTCACGCGCTGTCCACGTGATTGACTCCGCGACCGCTCCACCAACAATACAAAGAGGCTCCAGAGCAACACCCAAAAGCCAACCTTGGAACGCGATTGGTTTCTCTCCGTGCAACTCGGACACTTCCTTCTCTACCTCGACTAGAAAAGTAAGGCCCCGATCTGATTCAATTTCTTTCATACGTTTCGTCGGTTGATTGATTGCTGATTGATCCGGTTTGAATTCGGTATGTTGAGTTTGTTTTGATCGTTGGGGCGATCGGAGATGTGTTCTAATATCTAATTTTGGGTGCGTTTTCTGTTGGTAGTTGCTAATAGTTTCTGTTTCCTAGTTAGACTGATTTTTAGGTGTATAAATTTCGTTAACTAGGTTTTTGGAGGTGAAGATTCTCAGAATTGTTTTACTCGTATTATTTAATTTCATTCCCCGAAATTTTATGTGATAGAAGCAAATGTTATTTTTTGTCATTGTGCGAAAAGGCTTATGCTTATGAAATTAAAAGGTTTATAGTGTTTATTCGGGTACTTGCTTTATGGAATTTCTTTTGTGTTCTTTTGGGGGCTTTTGGAGGCCTGCTCGATTTTCAGTAACAATTCATTTTGTAAAAATTATCTCATAACAATTAATAATTTCATGTTATTTGCATGCTAACTGTTGATATACTGCATGCACATTTGATAAGATAAAATGTGCAAGTCTGCAACCATTTCGGAACTCAAACGGTCCATGCTTAGAGAAGCTGTTTGAATTTCTTAAGTCTCTAGGATTTTAACTTACCTTGCCATGATCATATTTCACTCACTAGTACCATGAGACACATATCATAGGAACTTCCAATATTTGACAATTAAAATGCTCCCAAATGTGAGTCTTCAACCCTGCAAACCTAGTCTTGAGCGTAATTCAAATTTTGTGCAAATTTATGCGATTCCAACTTCGAAGATCTATAATTTATGAAGTTGATTTCAAATTATCAAAACCATTTAATTATACTACGTAATCTAGGTATAATTTTTCCTTGGTTTGGACCTAGCATAGTTAAGTAGAAGAAGAGTCTGCATATTGTTTCCTAACTCTGCCGGATTTGAACTCCATGCGTCATTCTTTTTGTTTTTAATGTTAATGGTTACTTATTGGCCGTCTTCAAGAGCTTTTTTTCCTGAGATAATTGGACCTTTCTTATGTTTCTTTATTATGGAAATGTGGATGTAGCCTTCTAATCCTTGAGCTCTTGTGTTGTTGTAATTTCAACTAGTCACTTCCATCTTTGTTGGATAATTGGACCTATTTTGTTGTCTATGTATTTTCGGAGATCCTACTTGCAGAAGGCTGACTTTTCTTGTTTTAAATGAACATGTTAAAATGCTTCCTGATATATTCATACGTCATCTATTACAAGCTCCGAGTGTGTTAATTTTTTTTTTTCTTTTTTTTTTTCCAACTTAAACTAGCGAACAAACTTCATACGATTGTCCGATTGTGTTTCAATCCGTATCAAATTCTTGTAAATTTCTGATATAGATCAAATGCGTTAAATAAAAGTGTTCTCAAGCTTTTCTGTGTTGGAGGATGTCTTAATTGCTAAGTAGTCTCTAACTGATTACTATCTTAAAGGTATTAATTGGCGTTCCTTTGTTGTTGACTTCTTTAGAGATATGGCTGAGGAAAATGGGACTCCTGATTCTGGAAAACGCCAGGCTCCACGTCTAAATGAAAGAATCCTCTCGTCACTGTCAAGGAGATCTGTGGCTGCGCATCCTTGGCATGATCTTGAGATAGGTATGACTTAGACTATATCTTACCAGAGTTTGAACAAGATAAGCAGCTGCCTAATGATTAAATCTTTGCTCGTAGGACCTGGGGCCCCTGCTGTTTTCAATGTTGTAAGTATACTTTATCATCAATTTAGATAACCTGCATTTACTAGATAGTTCTGCATAAAAACTTAGATGTTTCCATTATGATGATCTTCTTGCGAAGCTATGGACATATGGATGCATTCTTTTAATCTTTGAGCTGTCATTTTCCTATGTTTTCCTTGTCACAAGGTCTTTATTAACTCATGTGCCTCATGCAGGTTGTAGAAATTACAAAAGGAAGTAAAGTGAAATATGAACTAGACAAGAAAACAGGATTAATTAAGGTTTGCGCCTGGCTTCATCTGTAATTGATGCCTAAGAGGCATCAAAGAGCTAGGACAGACTTTTTTGGTAACTTAAATTTTGCAATTCTGAAATTGGTCACAGGTGGATCGTGTTTTATACTCTTCTGTAGTATATCCTCATAACTATGGTTTTGTTCCGCGGACACTCTGTGAGGACAATGACCCAATCGATGTTTTAGTCCTCATGCAGGTAATAACTTTGTTATTTCATGAACTTTTGTCAGTTGCCTCTTTTTTCGTTTTAGCTATTGACTTCAATGGGTTCCTTTCTTTTTTGATAAAGAACGAAGAAAAACTATTGACTAAAATTGGATATATTTTTTTTCCTGTCAGTATTCTTCTCTTATGATCTGGTCATTATTTGACAGGAACCAGTTCTTCCTGGCTGCTTCCTCAGAGCCAGAGCTATTGGGCTTATGCCCATGATTGATCAGGTAGTATTATTGCTTAGATATCTGTTTTTTTTTTATGAGAAAAGAAACCACTATTAGATTAAAAAAAAAAATTTAAAAAAATGAAGAAAGCATCTTCTTGCAAATCTCCTGATTCTGATGATCTTAATGTAACATTGACAGGGGGAGAAAGATGATAAGATCATTGCTGTCTGTGCTGACGACCCTGAGTATCGCCACTACAACGATATCAATGAGCTTCCTCCCCATCGTTTGGCTGAGATCAAACGTTTCTTCGAGGACTGTATCCTATTTTTTAGATAATATATTCTCCGTTTAGTTTAGCTAAGATTTAGTTTCCTCAAAAAATGCTGCATGCCAAAATGCTTAACGAAGTTTACAGATAAGAAGAATGAGAACAAGGAGGTTGCAGTGAATGAATTCTTGCCCGCTACGACAGCAGTTGAGGCTATCAAGTACTCAATGTAAGATACCTCCACTCCCTTAGCTCTTCCAAAAAAAAAAAAAAAGAAAAAAATTGGAGAATTATTCTAAACTTAACAAAAATGTGGTGGTTCTCATCATTTTCAATTTTTATGTGCTTGTAGGGATCTTTATGCTCAATACATTTTACAGAGCCTGAGGCGGTAGAATGCTGTTTGTTCCTCTACCTGTGATTGATGTAAAACCACAAGTTTTACATATAATCTAGCAAAGAATTTTGGCATTTTTAAAATATCAGTACCATTTGTATCAGGATGTAAGAATGATGCTCTCTTTGGCAAGATAGTATATGAAAAAGTGGCACTCTATGTTGTTTCTGAATTAATATAAACAGATATGGAGAATAATTTCTGTGTTGCCTTTTCTGATTTGTGTAGCTTTTCTTGAGAGTTTCCGTAGGTAGCCGAATTGAATTCTAAGGGCTGTGTAGCTGAATTGATGCTCTTTTAATATAAGAGCTTAGTAAAAGATTAATTTTGTATTTGTGTAGAAAAAGGTGAGATCTCATCCAAGACACAATTAATGGAATATCGACATTACATGCGACTATCACACCAATTATTTAGAACTTACAGATATCAAGCTGCTTGCATGCTTGAAACTCAAGAACATCAATAATCGAATTTGTAAGATATGATAAAAGAAATAATAGACTTGGTGGCATTTTCAAACATCGAGAGTTCCACACAATTACATCAATTTTCCAACAGAAGGCAATCACCGACTAAATCTACGACGATCAAACCAATACATCATCATCATATTAAAGGAGATTCACAATCTGAAGCGTGCACAGCACGCTGCCATGGCGGAGCTCTGGAACCTCATATCGGTCTTGAAATTCTGAGCGATCTCATGAGCGAGTTCCTGGAAGGTACAATCCACACATTGAAATGTATATTTGTTTTAACTCCTCATACTAGGATGGTCAAGTGACAAAACAAACAATTGATTCAACTCTTCTTCATTCTCTGATACATTGCAGGTCTATCCGTGTGTACCGTTCTCCTTGATTCTACGACCGATTTCAGTCGTAATACACTGCAACAAAATCTAGTTTGCCAAATGGCTATATAGTGGAACATTCTATGAGGGGGGAATTTATTGGGTGCACCTGGTGCACCACGTCATCCGTGCACGGATTGTACCGACAAATTTTTTATAAAAAATTTTCAATATAAAAATTATAAATTTTTATTAGAAATATAATTTTTATGTAAAAATTTTTTAAAAATACTTCTAAATCGGTATTGGATTAAAAAATTTTAACATTAAAAAAAATATTTAAAATTTATGAGAATATTTGAGTCTTAAAATACCTATTTAGAAGTATTTTTTGAAAATACTTTCTAAATAAAAGTTGTTCATCTAATCAAAATTTAATGTCAAAAATTTTCAAAAATTTTTTTTTTTTTTTTATAGATTTATACGATACACGGGATAACTTGATAAATGTGATAAGTGCAATAATTTCTTCCCATGAGGAGAGGGAGAACACTATAGCATCTCTAACAACCTTCCCCTTTGCCCTTATCATTGCCGGCCTGTCCTTCAAACCCAACATTGTCTAGCCACCAGTAGTATCCGACGATTAATCATCAGAACCCATGACTTTCTTGACCAATTCCTCTAAAATATTTAAAGGTTTGTTAAAAAAACAATAAATAAAAAAAAGTGAATATGGATAGATCATGTGAATGGGCACATGGTTCCCACGATCTAGATGCTGCATTTGAGTAAATTATAATTAATGACGAAATTGTATTCTTACGTTTCTAATTTAAAATTATATTTTTATGTATATTTATATTTTCTATAATTTGAAATTTAATTTTATATTCCTTAATTTAAATATTGATTATGACATACAAGATTTATAACTTCAGACATACAAGATTTATAGTGATTGCAGGCTGACCAATTAACTTAAGGAAGTACTTGGCATACACAAAATTCTATAAATATAATAAACTATTAAACAAAATCTTAGAATAACATCTCAAAAGCCTGTTACAAATTACTTTTGTGAATTATTGCTATATATATATATATATATATATATATATATATATTATATATATATATATATTAAAGAATGAATATGCATTACCTTCAAGCACGTTTAGAAGCTCACCTGTCCGGCTGTCCTTCCAGAAATTTGAAAATTCAAAAAAATAATAATAATAATAAGGGAGGGGGTTCAAACTTAGGGACTTTAAGTTCATACACTATTTTAACTTTACAAATAAATATCTTATTTTAAATTTATTTATTTTTATCTCTCAAAATATATATTTCAAAATATTTTTTAAAAAATTTTAATATAAAAATTATAGATCATATAAAAACTGCTTTTTTGTATTCAATTTCTTTTTAAAAAAATTTGTATAGATATTTTGATATTTCAAAATTTTAGCATATTATTTACTAATCCATTAAAATTTAGAGTCTCAAATACATATTTAGAAGTAATTTATTTTTTTTTAAAAATGAATAATGAAATTGTATATTCATCAACGTTAATTTTTTTGGTATTTATTTATTTTTTTAAATATTTATATATTTGTCAAATAATTTTTTTAAAAGGTACTGATTTATAAAAATAAGCGGAGATGACACCTTTTTAAAATATACTTTATATTTATATAACAAAAAAGCCGAGCGGAGCCGTAATAAGCGAAGCCGAAATTACAAGCCGAGTGGAGCGAGTCGAAGCTGGAGATGACATGAGTTCTGTTACGCCGGCTATCATTTGTTGGTGGTTTGGTGTGCTCTCACGCCCTCTGGGCCCTGTGGCCTGGGGATTCCACACAGCACGTCCACTTCCCTGGCCGCCCAGATGACCTGGCGCCAACCATCCAATCACCGAAAGCGCCATCGAACGGTTAAGATTCTCCTTGGCTTGCCCATCCTGCGGTCGATTTTACTTAAAGCATCCCCAACGCCAGTTCATTCCACGACCTTTATTTTTTTCCACTTTTTTGCACTTTTTTCCACTTTTTGTTTAGATAAATAAACAAAAAACTAAATGAAATGACCGTACAAATGAAAACTACGAAACAAGCGTATTAGCCATGATAATTGTTTAAAAGATATATATTATGTTCTAATATACAAATCGACCACTGTTCAAAAAAATTCTATTATTAATTATTAGTTAACGTGAAAAATTACACGTTCATACTAAACCAATTTATAGGATCTTAGAGATTATAAATATGTAGATAGTACTAATTCATATTTTGTAAATAAAAAAATATTTCAGTATGGACAGAATTATAGTATGGATAAAAAATATTTTGTAAATAAAAAAAATATAATGTATGTAAATGTATAATATAAAACGTATTAGCCGACAAGTATATCGAATAGTACAAGTTCATGTTTTACCAAAAGTGCAATTCTAATTCTTCAGTAGTAAACTTTTTAGGTTTGTTTTACCTCAAAATACTAAGAGAATAATTACATCCACTCTTTGGATGAAGGTCACAAGATCTGAATCCATAGCCCTTGCATCATTAGAAGAAGACCATAACATTTGTCTAACCGTCTTGAAAAAGCTACTATGACAATGAAATAGTAGTATCAAATTGTTAGGTGAGGTAAAAAATTAATATTGGATGTAAAAGAATTGCATCACGGATGACTAAATTAGTTCAGTTAGGTTAGGTAAAAAATTGTTACATCAGAAGCTCATTTGACATAGAGGATCGATGTATGCACACGCTTTAAAGATTTGTAAAATCGCCGGATTATCTTGCGAGACCAGCAAAATATATTGTTGCTTGCATAACGTTAATTTTGTTACTTTGTTAGGTGAAGCGAAATGATGTGAAATTAAGGAGCTCATTTGGCAACGAAGACAGTGATATGTCGATCTGTCCTTATCTATTTTTGTTTAATTTTTTTCTAAATAGTGAACGGTTGATATTACATCAAATATCAAATTAAAATTTAATTTTATGACCGCTATATAAACCCCGTTCTCAAATTGAATTCGCCATTTCGATCCCCTTCGACAAGCGACACAGATACCCCTCGCTTCGCCGGCAACGCGGAGGGATTTCCTCGCTCTCGCTCTTCAGATCCCATTGTCTAAACGCAGGTCCGTTCTTCGTCTTTCGATCTCTCTAGATTTCCAGGTTACAGATCTGTAATTCAATATATCGATCTCCGGTATTGAGCTATTTACAATTGGATTTTGTTGTGACATAACGTAATTGAGAAGATGGATAATTGTTCTATGCTCATTTTGTTTTGATTTTGACATTTGATTGAACGATCAATGATGTACTTGTTGTTAGTTTTTTAGGTTGTTTGTATCTGCTCGTAATAGCAATACGGTCCTAGTGATCGCATCTGTAGTTCGCGTACAAATCAAATCTCTGTATAGACGTGGGGTTGTGATGCCTTGAAATGGAATCAAATTTAGTGGTATGATGTTTTTGCAATTAATCAAGTGTTCTGTTGACAATGTATTGTGAATATTAATATGCTAGTTATCTTCACGTTTTACGACATTTGTTTAAAAGATCCTTGATATCGTAATGTTCTTCCGATCTGATTTTATGACCATATTTTGAACACGTTGCATTGTGATTATTTGATACTTTTGCTTAAAGTAAGCAGTTGTTTGGTAATGTGTGGTATCATGCAAGGTCTGCGCTGTGTAGCTGAGTTATGGTAAACATAGATGCCGGTACATGCCGACCGTGCCATCCAATCCACATTTATTTTTATTAATTTTCGGATTGCTGGTTCATGCTAGCCGCAAAGTTACTCCCTTATGTCATGCTATGTCTGCACAAAATCAGCAGTGCCGGCCTTTTCTGCCATGCACTTAAATCACACTGTCATGCTATGCCTACATCATTTAATAAGATTATTGGACAAGTTCAAACAATAAACTTCTGAATACTGCATTGAGCTCTATAGTTGATTCAAACATCATGCTTTGGCTTGTCATCTCAGTTTTAGTTTGCAAGAAAAAAGTGTGTATCCTCAAAATCGACCATGTTTTCAATCATGTTTAGAAGCTTTGAAGTAAAAGGATTATTAGCAAAAATAGTCCTTTATGGTTTTACTAAATGGCTATTCATTTAGAAAGCAAGAAAGATATTTACCAGCATTCTGAATTGCAGATCTAGGAAATGGCCGATGCTGAGGATATCCAGCCTCTTGTCTGTGACAATGGTACCGGAATGGTCAAGGTTAGAAAATTTGCACTTGCAATGTTTGTTGATGTCATAGTTGTAGTTATTTGTTTCCATGCATGACATGTCTTCGTCTCTTTCCTTTTTAATGCAGGCTGGTTTTGCTGGTGATGATGCTCCTAGGGCGGTATTCCCGAGTATTGTAGGTCGCCCTCGCCACACAGGTGTCATGGTTGGAATGGGTCAGAAAGATGCATACGTAGGAGATGAAGCCCAATCAAAGAGAGGTATTCTTACCTTGAAGTACCCAATTGAGCATGGTATTGTCAGCAACTGGGATGATATGGAGAAGATCTGGCATCACACATTCTACAATGAGCTCCGAGTTGCCCCCGAGGAACATCCCATCTTGCTGACAGAAGCTCCTCTGAACCCCAAGGCCAACAGGGAGAAGATGACTCAAATTATGTTTGAGACCTTTAATGTACCAGCTATGTATGTCGCCATTCAAGCCGTTCTCTCGCTTTATGCCAGTGGCCGTACAACTGGTTAGTCTCAAAATTTTCTTTTCAAAAAGTACAATTTATACAACATTACAAACTGAATTAAACCTTGAATTTTCCGTAACAGGAATTGTGCTCGATTCTGGTGATGGTGTCAGCCACACTGTGCCAATCTACGAAGGATACGCCCTTCCTCACGCTATTCTTCGTCTTGATCTTGCTGGACGTGATCTCACCGATGCTCTGATGAAGATCCTTACAGAGAGAGGTTATTCTTTCACCACCACGGCAGAGCGGGAAATTGTGAGGGATATAAAGGAAAAGCTTGCCTACGTGGCCCTCGACTATGAGCAGGAGTTAGAGACTGCCAAGAGCAGCTCTTCAGTAGAGAAGAGCTACGAATTACCGGATGGACAGGTCATCACCATCGGAGCTGAGAGATTCAGGTGTCCAGAGGTCCTTTTCCAGCCATCAATGATTGGAATGGAAGCTGCTGGCATTCATGAAACCACGTACAACTCAATCATGAAGTGTGATGTGGATATTAGAAAGGATCTCTATGGAAACATTGTGCTGAGCGGTGGATCAACCATGTTCTCTGGAATTGCTGACCGTATGAGCAAAGAAATTACCGCCCTTGCACCCAGCAGCATGAAGATCAAGGTGGTTGCTCCACCTGAGAGGAAATACAGTGTCTGGATTGGTGGTTCTATCCTTGCATCCCTTAGCACCTTCCAGCAGGTAAACATCTCAAGAAGAATTCAAATTTTCATGTTAAATAGTTTTAAACTGATGTTTATTTTTTTCCGGCCCTACACAGATGTGGATCTCGAAGGCGGAGTATGATGAGTCTGGCCCATCCATTGTTCACAGGAAGTGCTTCTGAGTTTCTTATCTTGCTAAACAGCTTCCGATCTCTTCTGATGGTCTTTAAAATGAAGAGTATTGTAAGCTTGTTTGGTTATGATTGTTGTGGCTTAACTGAGAGGTGCCTTTTTTATATAAGAAGTCCTTTTTCTCCTTCGATATGGTATTTGTTACTCTTATTTCATTCATTGCATCCTATGTTAGCCATTTAGGTTTCCAAGTCTGCTGCTAGTAGTAGAAGATATTTATCATTCTTCAAAGACAATGTTTTCATTTTTTATCAGGTAATATGTGGCCTGTGTGCATCTGAATTTGTCATGGTATACTCGAGAAGGTGATTTCATGCCAATTTCGATCGAAAAATGTTTGTAATGTGAAATAATCCTTTCCTAGCTGCATTATGTTACCAGACAAGGATAACCTGAGTTACTGTTAAAATAATGCCAGTATCGGGATGTCCGTGGTGTTGAATTACTCTGTTTTTTTTTTTTTTTTTGGAATCTTACTTTTCTTTTCTAGTAATCTGTTATGAAGTGTTGATTGTGGAGTCTTTTTACGAGATTGTTTTTTATTAGAGCTTCCGAAGAATTGATTTTCAAGTGTTATGAATGATAACTAGCTTGAGGAGCTGTTTAAGATGGAATAGAGGGCAACATAATCATGTGCCTGCATTGGCGCTCAGCTTGTCACTTTCTATTCAAACAACTTATGCTGGCAGTTGGATTGCTTTGGAAGGCATTTTTTTTTTTTTTTTAATTTTTTATTATTATTGGTGCTTAAATTTGATCCCGTCGCACTCAAATCTAGTGCTTTAATTACTTGCACCAGACCTTTTTCCCTTGAAAGGCAAGAAAATATCTTGTTAATTTCTTATTTCAAAGTAAGAGCCAAGTCACGACCTGCCTCCAAGATTTGCATCATTTTTAAAGTTATGATGGTTGTTGGTTGTGCTTGTGGCATTAGGTCTTTTGCTTGATCTCAATCTAGTTTCAAATATTTGTATTCAGATTTGCAAATGAAAAATGCTCGACATCTGCCACGTTAATCAGCGACTGATCTATGATTCGCATCCATTCCCCTATTGCTTTGACCATATGGTACTGAATAGGGTGATGGTTGTTTGGTTGGAGCTTCTTGTATCAGTGCTCTTTGTAGATAGGTCAGAGTAACTGTTGCATACTTTGCTGAATAATAATTCCAATTTGGAAAAAAATAATCCAAATTCAATGGTGTTCACTCTTGGGCATCAAAATAGTTCCCTCTGAGTAGTACGAAGTTTTGATTTTATATAGGGCAGCAACACAAAATAATGGAAAAGATTCTAGATAAGTTTCGGAACTCTTGCATTTTTATTTTAAAATGGCTTTAGAGATGATAAGATTATACATTTTTATATAATGTATCAGATTATTTTACTTGGGTCCTAATCTATTTTATATCAGATATTCGAAATATTGTCAGATAATACAACTTGGACGTATTTTGATTCAAAATCATGTCGAACGATATACAAATGTCTACCACAATTTCAGAATTCTTCTTCATCTTTCCTAACCGGTGCCGGGTGGAGTAATTTGGGACGTCAATCTAGACCCATAAAACAGTTGTAAAATATACCGCTTCGCGAGAACGCAAATACTTCTTCCCCTTCTTCGGCAATAAATTTTGAAGTTTTCGGAGGGACCGTCTCTTGTTGGACACCAAACCGGACGCAAAAATACACTAGAGTACGACGCATGATGCATTTATCAAAAATAATTAAAAATTATTTTTTAAATTTATAGTTATTAAAATTTAGAACTTATCTACTTTATAATTATAATAATATCTATTTTTAACTCTCTAAATTATTTCGATCTTTAAAATATTATATTTTTATGAACATAATAAAAAAATAATTTTAAAAAATCTATAAATAAAAATATATAAATACAAATGATATAATCATAAAATCATATTGAGAATATTTATGAGAGAAAAAAAATGATGAATTTATAATTTATTACGCAATATAAGTTACATAACATTTATGATAACTACTATATATAATTTAAAAATATTTTAAATAATAAATAATTATATTGTAGTATAAGACACCACTAAAACTTTGTCTTGCGCTTAAATATTATTATAGATTATAGATAAACAACCATTTATAAGAGCAGAATATCCGTACGTACTTTGAAAATGAAAAAACAAATCCATATATAAGTTTTACTTGTACCGCATATACTACAATTCATATTTAGGATATGTTATGCATGAACTCTAAATTTATAGAGTAGAATAACTTACATAACTTTTTACTTCAAGATATCTTCGAAAATATATAAAAAAAATATATATTGTCTGATTCGGGTGGATATTTGACAATTCGATGCATGTCCAAATAATCCTGCATATGTAAGTTTGGTGAAAATTAAATCGTTAATTAAAGCAAATGGTGGAATTTCCGGCTCAAAAATTGAAGGTTTTGGATTCGTATTCTACATGCGTCATCCGCAAAAATGTTGGAAGCGAAGCTCCTTCTGTGCTCATGAGAGATAAAACGGGCCATTTGAGCCCTATGTGTAAGAATGGGTGTCTCGGTTGGTAGAATAATATGGTACTATCTTTGTGGTTTATCTATTATGGCGGTCATTCAAAGACGACCGGTATAGTATAATGCTTTTCCAATGTAGGACATTGAGTTATTTGATTGCAGATATTATTAACCAGCAGTAAGGTGCATACAAATCCACTAGTGATGGTTATATAAAATAAAGGAGTAGCCTACTTAGTCACTACTTAAAGTCTCTTGATTGTCATTTTCTTATGTTGTGGTGGAATATAATATGAATCGGTGAATCGGTGTTATGGTGGAATATGAATCTGTGCCGACAATATATTTATTTATTACGATAGTAGTATAAAAATATATCGATTATTTACAAAAAAAATTTATGATACTCTGAAAAAAATAAAATAAAATCTTCAGTTGTCTTTTTATACGCAGACTCCAACAAATTGCCTTTCCTTTTTTCACTTGGATGTCATTCCTATTTCATTTTCAAGCTAGGGGCTCCCGTAAGCCTCAATTGATTGTAGGGCAACTTCAGCTCATCTTATATAAATCAGCATCTGATCAAACTGATATGCTTGTACATACAAGAGCTGACATGTATTTTCTCCTTGATTATATCAGAACCGTCTTCACAGAACAGGTTTATCCGTATCATCTAAAACGAAAAAAAAAACTCTAGGAGGGCATGGGAGTATGCTTTGCAAATTTGCTCCTCTTAAAGCTTTTCTCGCACGATGGATACTAAGGATGACCGCTAGGAAGTACGGACATATCGAACCTTTTATAATATTCGACAGTGTCCGATACGGACACATCACGAACATGGTTGGACACGTGTCAGATAAGTCGGAAAAGTGTCCGCAAAATAAACTAAAAAAAATTCCGAACACACGTTTCGGACAGGTCAAACGGAAGTATCCGAGACGCAAATTTGTATTTATATCATTTTATTTATTTTTTAAGAAAATATATATTTTTTTAAACAAATAAAATACTATATAATGTTATCAGTACATAACAAATAAAATAATATACTCAAATATTATATATTTTCTTTTGCTGATGTAGTTATGCATTGATTTTTTTATTAAATATTATTAAATTTCTATATATTCAAGTACTTAATCATTTATATTTTTATTGTCGTACGTATTCGAACCAAACATTCTCGCGTCCTATTCCCATATCGTGTTATATTTCCGTACCCGTGTCGGTGTTTTCTAGGGATAGACTGTGTTTCGGGATAGGTTCAAGACGATTAAGTGCGAAATCGAGGAGGGCGGTCGCATTACTTAGTATTCGTAAATCTTTGCTAGTGTGGACCGAAGGCGGCATCGGATCGATTGACGAAACGTTTATGAGAACGATTGGATGAAGATCAATTCCTTGATGAAGAAGATGGGGTTGCTTTTTAGAGCACTTTGGTTTTGATTGATAAGTAGCTGCAGAATCTTGTTTCTTTCAGCACCTCTCAACCCCATTAACGATTTGCTTTTAGCTTCCATTCGCTGCTTTTCAAATCACAACGTTCATTCTCAAGCACTTGATGCTAGATTCCCAGCTCTATGTCATACTATTTAAAACTAGTATCAATCCCGAGACACGGAAATTGTATTCATCTCACCGTACATCCTCCACTACAAAGCCGACCTGTAGTAGTGCTCTTTCTCTCTAAACTCTTTGAAATGCGATTGCAAATTCAAAGTGCAAAAAAACCATGTTATTTGAAGATATGTAGCACTGATTTTGTACGCATAGAAAGGATATCTAAAAAGTTGAGACACATTTTTAGTTGAATATATGTCGAATTTTTTACATAAATATAATTGCTGTTAACTACCATAAATTTTTATATTGCTGAGCTTTTAATTATACCCTCGTTATGTGTATTAGAGTGAACGAAAGGTAAAAAAAAAGGACAAGAAAACCAACAACAATTAATAAAGAACTTTATCTACGATTTCGAAATATCTTTATTTTTTTTAAAATCCTTTTTAACCTTCTTGGAAATGGAATCATATTTACAGCAACTAAGCACTTGATCAAATAATCAGAAGCAGCACGCAATGCTCACCTATAATCAGTCACCCTTCCTTCAGGCTCCAATGGCACGAACACCGACTGGCCGGTGCCAGTGACATTCTCCGAGCAGCCGAGGACTTTCTTGCACGTGCCAAACAAGCATTGTCGGCAGGTGGGACACGACGGTCTCGAGATCAGCCACCGATCGATACACCTCACGTGGAAACCGTGATTACATTTTGGCAACGCTCGTATTTTCTCACCTATGCTGAAGTCCGACAAGCATATCGCACATTCCGATCCTTCTCCGGCGAGATTAGTTCCTGCAGAGTAGACCAACGTCGGCAGAGTTTTCATTGCCCTTCTTCTTGCTCCTAGAAGAGCGATACGCGCCGCGGTGGGACTCGCGTCGGGCTCGAGCGCCATGCGGGCCGAGCAACGAAGCGCGCATCGAACAACCGTGTTGAGCCCGAGCGCGCATATCAGAGCGCAGAGGAGCACGGCGAGGATCATAACCACGTTCGCGTCGAAGCCGCTCTTCGCCGGTGCTGCGGGTGAAGGCGATGCGGCTGCCGATGAAGGTTGCTTGAAGAGAGGAGTATGTAGTAATAACCTTCTAAAATGAATTACTTGGAATCCGAGTTCCAGAGAAGTTGCAGACATAGTTCGGGTTTTGGTTAGACGGGATTGGTGAGTAGTGTTTCTTGGAAAGATGGTGGAGAACGGGAACTTATAGTGGTGATGGGTGGCGTTTGAGATCTATTTATTATGAAGAGGAAGAGTGTACGGAGTTTTTTCTGGTTAATGAAGCTTTATTGTATGGGACACACATATATATATATATATATATATATATATATATATATATATATATATATTCATGTAGGTCTTTTGAAGATTTGAGGGAATATATTTGTATATTACTGCTGCTGCTAGGATCACGTACAGTGGCATAAAAAGGGTGCATAGATGATATATGCGACTGTGCCCCACTGTCATGAGCCTACATCCGATGATCCTGTCGGACATAGTTCCTTAGACGGAATAAGATCACTAATGAATGGCAAAGTTTAGTGATGCCCACTAAGTAGCCTTAATATCTCCCATTGAGCACTGCACTAACTCCCTGGTTATGCATTTATAGTCGTCATTGAATTAGGTTATGCATTTATACGTCGTCATTGAATTAGGTTAATAAATTAGTCTAACACACTCGACTGCACCATCTGGACAATGAGGTGCCTGGAAGGGTTTTTTTTTTTTGGAAGAAGACGGCACTGTCGTGTAGCCGCACCTGGCTTCTTGACCCAGGAGAAATCGCGCTCGAACCTACCCGCTCGGGCATCGATCCGGATCCGCGCACCCGTCCCACACGGAGAGCGCATGTGCACTTCCCCGCAGCCACACTCGCGGATAATCGCGCCGCTGCGGCAAGGAATGGAACCCTGGTTGCTCAACAGCCCTCTATGCTCTCCAACCAGCTGCCCTATCTCGCAAGGTTTTGGTCCAGCGCACCTGCAATCTCACCGAATGACATTTTACTCAACCAATAACAGCAACGTCATCGTCGTGTCTTTCAGATGGCGTTGCTCGTGCCATGGTTGTCCTTTCCAACGAGTCAAACACGTGTTGGCGCCATCAATCTTGTAATGTGCCACAGCTCACTGGGAACCCTCCGAAATATGAATTGTGGACAATATGATATCTTGGGCTGATCCTCTTCGCAGAATCAAAGTGGTGCATATATAGTCTTCCTGCTTGGATGAGAAAAGTGCTCCTCTTATGAGTTATGAATGATTACTACATCAAGCTCTTCCACCAATAAGTCTAGTACAAATTTTTATACCATATTGTAGTCGGCAGTCACAATCAATGGGTGAGGGCAAGGGCGGATCTAGTATAAAAGTAGGGTAGTCAATTAACTATTCTGTTTTCGAGATAGAATAGTGTATATATATATATATAGATATATGTACAGAAAAATAAATACCAGACGTCCACGATTGTTTTTGTAAATATTATAAAAGTTGTAGATTTTGATTAGGTCTATTTATATTAAATTTTTAAAAAAAATGTTTCTAAGTAAATATTATAAGGCTCCAAAGTTCAGCGAGTTAGTTAAAATTTACTAAGACTTTGAAGTCTTAAAATATTTATTAGAAATATTTTTTAAAAAATTGTTGAATATGAAATTTGTATATTTCATCAAAATTTACAACTTTTATATTGAATTTTTTTTCAAAAAATACTGATATAGTGGTAAAAATGGTTCCGACACAATATCAATTTTTTTTTGCAAGCTTAAATAGTAACCAAAAAATATATGGGCTGATTTCTTCGAGTATGAAGAATTTATAGGCTGATATATAGTTATTCTATTTTTCTTAGATGCGGACGTAAGTTTACGATTGTTTCATATATTCTGACCATCCTTATAATAAATTCCTGGATCTGCTACCGGGTGAGGGTCAGAATATGGAAGGCTGTTGGCCTGTGGCCGGCCGCAGCAACTAGGATTCCTCAGCCAAGGTAAGCTGAAAAAAGAGATATATATATATGTTGGTGGCCGTCAACCATGAATGCTTTGGTTGACCCATGGGTTTTTGACTTGTATTAGGGAAGCTAAGCACATGTTGCCTTGTTTTCTTTGATAATAGCATGAGTTAGGCTCACTAACATGAACGTTACTGTTTCACTATCTTGGTTTTTATTTCACATCCTTGAAGATGAGAGTCATGCGAGTCAGTCTGGACTTGGGAGCACATAGATGTTCTTGACCATTGAATTAAGGTAAAATATCCATGGATTTCCTTATATATTTAATTTGCTTATTATCATCCAAACCTTAATTACCTAAACAACAAGCATTCACATGAACTACAAAAGTTTTCATCAAGAACTTATTTTTTCCTTCTTTTGTGATAATTCGAGAAGTTCCGACTTTCTTTATATATATATCTACCAACTAAAAACAAAAGTTCTTAAAATATCATGTTGATAACTTTGTGGTCACTCTAATATCATTGTCCAATCTATTAATTATAAAAATAAACTAACTTTTCAGAAAATAATATCTGAGTTGCTATTATTTTTTAATTCTTGTCATTGTAGATATTTATTTCAAGATTAATTAAATCCAACTATGGTCTGCAGTGGTGCCCTTTTCAGAATATTCAAAGGATAATGCTTGTTTAGTAAATTAATAAATAATAATCAGTGCCCATTATTTGTACCATCCAGACATCCATCAAGGTGTCAACCAACCACATCCACAACCCCATTATACACTTTCGGCTTATATGAGAGTGCCACGTTTCAAACTATAGCCAAAGCTGCTGATACAGATGGCCACATCTCATTGGTCGATAATGGTGGAGCCCGCTTTCGGCTCACTTCTCTTTTTTTTTCGGTTCACTTTCTGATGAGACCAATTTTGGGGTGCGTTCGGAGGTGGCTGAAGAGCAATTTGGGCCCAACGGACGCTCGTGTCATTCATCCTTGGGACCCGAATCTCAGACGAGATTTTAGATTTATGTGCTCTAGAACTAGAAGGAACTTTATAGATTAGGATAGGAGTTGACACGAGTCACACGACTCTGGTGGGTCCTGATCATCTTAGCAACTCTAACATGTAAATTTTTAAATAATTTTCATACTATACTTGATCACGTACTCTAGAAGCATTTATATATAAGATTTTGTGTGCTCTAGCAAACAGATCCACTGTCATTATTTTGTGGGTTAAAATTTTGTAGATATCGAACTTTGAACCCACGACGGATGCTCATACGGCAAACGGCCAAGCCACTTGAGTTGTTTTTTTTATAAAAAGGTCGAGGCAAAGCGCATCAATCTATTGGAGTTCAATCACACGTGACATATGGCATCGTCCACTGTAAACTACTTAAAACATGCATGGTAAGTCCGTACACGGAAAGAGAACGAGCCGACGCCTTGAACTTAAGTCAAATATTCTCTAGAAATGTGATACGTGAAATACTAATGTGAGAGGATGGGACTGTATGTCTATTTTCGAAATAGACTAATCTCCACTCTCGACAGGAGCTCGGCCCGCTCCTGTCGAGTCCGTAGCCGTTGGATCGCGGCGATCCGACGGCTGAATCCGACCCAAGCTCTTCAAAAACACGCACGTGATGTCAGCCGTCGGATCGCCGAGGTGATCCGACGGCTGAAATCGATCCGAGCTCTTACAAAACACGCGCGTGATCTCAGCCGTCAGATCGTCGCGATCCGACGGCTGCTGAGTCGACAGGAGCGAGCCGAGCTCCTGTCGAGTGGAGATTAGCATCTCTCGTCTATTTTCAAGGGAATTAGTAAGTAAAAGTTCCATTTATATAATTGAACTTGAATGAATTTTCTGGACATAGGCTGCAGTAGTTAAGCTCTTTAGAAATTTTAGTACTCAAAAGTTTTTCTTTTATTTATTTATTTTGGGGTTGGCTGGAAGCTCCCAATTTCCAGTTACATGATAATACCACAATCTTGATGTTTTTAATGATAATGTCATAAGCTTATTTTAAATTACGACGTTAAAATCCTGGATCGACTCCCCACCATACCATTATGTGGGCTCCAACTCATTGTAATGGGTAGCCTAATTGGCTTTTTAAATGCATCAAATCATCATATTCGATTCTCCCTTTGTTAAAAATAAATAAATAAAAAGGGACAAAGCAAATATCAACTAGAGAAATAGATATTAACACGTGCCATAATTGGATAAAAATATTTATTTACGTTTAACGACCAGTTGCTGCAAATAACGTGTAGCATGCATCTAACTAAGCTAATTTGCATTTGTTATAGCCGGAGTGTGCAGCGGATAGACAAGGATTCAAAATTTTTTTCTATCACACTTTGGATCTGTGTTCCGTCAGTTTGAGGCCCTAATTGAAAGACTGCTGACCGTAATGCATACACGAGTGCACATAGTTTAATATAGAAATATTAGATGTGAAAATAAGTTGTGCTGCTGAAGAGGAGCTCGACTCTAATAATTCGTTTAAGTTCGACTAGTGCTCGAGATTTATTAAGTTCTAAGTCCATATTCAAACTTGGCTTGTTATTTGATTTGAATCCGACTGTCTAGATACTCAATACATTATGCTTGTGAGCCTTTTAAAATTAAGTTTGAACCTATATTAAGTCGGCAAATCATGTTTCAAATGACAAATATACACCTAGTATAGAACTTGTGCTCGAGTGACGTGAGCTAAACTTATATTACAATCGAGCTACGCTTGAGATATACCCAAGCGCGATCTTAAGCTAGACTTTTGGAAAGTTTGCAAGCTTGAACATTATTGAGGTAATCGAGTTTGAACTTAATGATGTTGGACCCAGAATCACCAAATGCTCACACATGCTCACTAGTTTGCTTGTTCACGGAAGCTCATTGTCGTTCCTGTCTTGGGGAAATTTGGGCTTGTATGAGGTATCATTCGGAGTCGTATTGGGCCGACATAAAGTTATCGGCCTTAGTCACATATAATCGGCCCGTATAGATTGACCATCACATCCGACGGTTTCTTCTCTTTAGTATTGAACTTTTTTTTACCCTTCCCAAGCTTAATCAGTTTATCTAAGTCCCCAATATATGTTCCGACTAATCTCTCAAAAACTGATATGGTAATATTTTAGTGATAAAATTGGTGTATGGTGCGATACACGGAAGTGATAGTAGGATCAATTATAAGATTAATGTGCGATTTGTGAGTATGAAAAGATTTGTGAATGAGCAAAAATTTTCTCTTGGTCTAATCCAAATTATTTGCAAAATCAGATTTTTTTTTTTTTCTTTTCCCTATCTCACTATAGAGTTTAATTTCTATCGTACGTCTTATCTGAAAATAGGGGTAATAAGCTATTTATTTTTATAATAAGTGATAATATTTGTCTTATATCATATTACTTGTGTTATTTAAAATGTGTAGCACAACTGCATAATCAAAAATCTTTATAACATGGTAATATATACCCTTCCTAAAATCTAATTTTCGGTATATATGTGCTGTACGCATCGACATATTTATCTTATACAATAAATTATTTATCTGATACTATAATCATTAGATATGTAGAACATTTAGCATTCAATTAAAATTTAGTAATTTTGGTTAGATACTAATGGAATGTAACTTTTGCAAAACATACTGTTGTTCAGTTTCTGTAATATTTATATTTAAGTAAATATTTTGAGGCTTTTTATAAATATTTTGAAACTTTAAATCTAGTCATTTTAAAAACTATTCTGCTAACATTTTAAATATTTAGAGCCTCAAAATATTTATTTTTAATAGTATTTTTTGAAAAATTTAAATTGAGCCGAGCTCGAATTAAATCGTATAGAATTTTATTTGATTTCAGATCCATCATATTAACTAGGCTGAGCTCAAGTCGAGATGGAGGTCAAATTGTTTACATATTTTTAAAAAAAAGATTTTCAATAAAATTAAAAAAAAATTATTTAGGCTCGCGAGGCGAACGAACTGAATAAGACGATATTCAAATTCAGCTTGTTTAATTACTTAAGTATGAATCAGTGCTAAAATTCAATTCGAATACAGCCAAATATAAAGGGCATTTTACGTTTTTGTGCCCCCTTAATAGGATTTTGTAGATATATATTTTCTAATTTGATTTGACGAATCTGTGCCTCTTTAGCGTGTGAAATGATCAAAATACCCATATACTTTATTATGATAAACATGCTCTATTTCTCTTTTTTTTTTACTGTAGTTTTTTGCCAAAAAATATCCATTAATCCTCTCTTATTTCTCTCTCCTCACAACACTCTAATAAAATTGTAAAAAATCCAAAAGAAGGCCAAAGATTCTGAAAAAAAAATCACATTTTATTCGGCATAAAAAATGTGTTATTTAAAAAAAAATCCACAAATTTAGAGCATTTCTAGATTTTATTAAAAAATGTTCGAACATTTAAAGGCGTTATTGAAGGACCAGACGATGTTTTTGTGATTTCGACGGCGCCGGAGTTGCAGCAAACCCTATGTGTTTTGACGGAAAAATGCGTCTCAAAACAATGATTCCAAAAAGATAAAACACGTCCGAATCCGACCACCATGGCACTTTAAATATAACTATATTCACATCCAAAATCGGATTTATAATCCGTCCGGTTCGTTGGAAAGTTTATCGAATCCTTTTCCAATAGCATATTTTATGTCGTAAGCTGACTCATACATGTATAGATATCGTCTCCGAATGTCGAAGTGCGCAGTATTCTAGAATATTCTGAGGTGTTCTTGTGTTTCTTGAATTATTTTAGGATGTTATGGAGATGTTCGGGAATGTTCTTAGTGGGCCATTTTTTAGATGTTTTGGGGGTATTCTTAGGTTTTCTAGAGTGTACTGGAGGTGTTTTCGAATTTCTGGAGTTATTTGGACTGTTATGGAAGTCTTCTGGGATATTCTAGAAGTGTTCTCGGTGCATTATTTTTGAGCTATTATGAAGGTGTTCTGGAGTATTTTAAAGGTGTTCTTAGATTTATGGATGTTTTTTGTGCATTTTGAAGGTGTTCGAAGGGTTCATTCTTGTGTTTATGGATGTATCTCCAGAACACCCGTATAATATTTTTGTGGAGGTGTTTTGGAGGTACATGCAGAAACACAAAAAATCCTTCTAAACTCCTCCGAACACCGTTAGAGTACACAAAAATACATCCACAAATGTAAGAATACTTTTAGAATACTTCAGAACACATCCAGAATAGTCTAAAAATGGCGCACCAAGAACACCTCCAAAATACTCCCAAACACCTCGATAACACTCCAAAATAACTCAAGAAATTCGAGAATACCCTAAAAATTCAGAACACCTCAGAACACCCAGAACAGTCCAAGAATGGTGGACCGAAAACACCTTTAGAACACCCTCAGAGCACCCCGAACACATCTATAACATCCCAAAATAATTATAAAAATCCGAGAACATCTCCAGAATACCTCGCACTTCGACTTTCGGAGACGATATCTTTACGTATATGAGTCAGCTTACGACATAAAATATGATGCTGGAAGAGGATTCGACAAGCTTTCCGACGAACCCGACGGATCATGAATACGATTTTGCATGTGAAAGAAAAAAAATAATGAAATATAGTTATTTTTAAAGTGCCATAATTTTGCGCTTGGTGGTCGGATTGGGACAATCTTTACCTTTTCGGAATCGAAACGCATTTTGCGAAGTATTTGCTGCAACTCTGGTGCCGTTGAAATCGTGAAAAAAAGTCTTCTGGTGCTTTAAATATATATTTAAATATTCGAATATTTTTCTAATATATCTAGAGATATTCTAAATTTATAAAAAAAAATATTTAAAATAATCCATTTTGCTGTCGAATGAAATATGAATTTTTAAAGAATTTTTGACTTTTTTTATGATTTTATTTAGAGTGTTGTGAGAAGAGAGAAACGAGAGAGTATTAATAGACATTTTTTGGCAGAAAATGACAGTCAGAAAAAGAGAAAAAATAAAGTGTATTTATCAAAATAAAGTACGAAAATATTTTGATCATTATACGTGCTAAATGGGTATAGATTCATCAAATAAAAATAGGAAATATATATTTACAAAATTCTATTAAAGAAGCAAAAAACGCAAAATGTTCAAATGTAAATGAGTTTAAATCCGTATCTACTACTTTTAACAGTCCGACTCATTTTTATTCTAGATTTGATCCAAATATGCCACGTCTAATCATTTGCAGCTAAAGAAAGGGCGTCGTCATCATCATCATCTTCGTAATCGTGCTCCCCGGCGATAATTGAGCAAGTTATCACCGAGTTCTTTGCCACTCGTACTTCCTTCTCCGTGGCAGCGCCGCCGTTCCCGGACCTTGCTCCAAGAAAGAGTGATGCTAATACGACTCACCAAATCGGAATCATCGAGCATCGGATTATCCAGCACGAACCCCAAGGTAATTACAACCATCCAGATACCAAGAAGAAGTAGTTGGCTGCATAATGCAGGGCTTCCTCTTTCTCCTTCCCTCAGCAACAGGTAACAGAATATTTGAGACTCGTTGACTGAAGTTCAAGTCTTAAACTATACATCTGTTGAAGATTCTTGTAATTGTTTCTTTTTATTGCTAAATTTAGCTGTGATTTATGCTTTCGGTTAGGAATATCAGGAAAGAGGTTGGAAATGTTCCTGGTCTTCTATTCATCTAGCCCATGTATCGCGATCTTTAGGTACTCGAGCAGGTTATATTTTTGCGGATGAGCTTGATGATCCTTACTTTGCCTACCCATTTGCTGATGGTGACGTTACATCAGATGCGACCCGCAGGTGCTAATTCTTCTGATGATTTTTTTTTTTAATTTTTTTTGGTGGTAGAGTAAGAAGCAAATGTCACGTTAACCTTCCCTCCTAACGTGTTTTTTCTTGTGGATAACAATGTAATAATCATAGATTAATACAACCAACCAGATGGCAAGGTATGCCATACTTGTAGTCGGAGAAGCGAAGATCCGGACATGTAGTTCATTGACGTGCTAGTGTTCTTAAATTGCTAGCTCATTAGTTAAAGAGACTGAATATATAATGTTTATGTGGGAGTGAGTTTAAGCTTTGATAAACACCACGTCTCTCTTAGATGTTTCCTGTAGATGTACTTTTATCATGTATGTACAAATTGTTCAGTACAAAATTGCTTGGTTTGAAGGAATTGTATTCAGCCTATTTGATGTGTCCTCTTTAGGCTTCAAGCTCTTGTAGATGTTCTCTTATTTTTTTTTCAACATGAAGGACCTGGAAACAACTACACCTATCTAATTGTAAGTATTTAGAAAGGAGGCATGCGAGTTAATGGCAATATGTAACACTCCTAGGTTTAGAGTTAACAGGTCAAGCATTAGCAACTAGAGACCACATCCATAAGAGTACTAGGCAAGAAAGGGTATAAGTTGAACAATTTATACATTATATGTTACAATATTATAAACATTGTATGTAATACATATATATATACATATGCTGCTTCAAGGGGTAATAATTATGTATATTACAGCTTGTGCAATTCTTTTAGGTATTCCAGAAAAGACCAACTTTATAAGCCTGTTATTCTACCAAATTTAAGGTCGCTGTTCTCCTTGCTTTTGATGCACGTCATACGTAGCGGTTTAGGACGTTTCACCGACATCAAGTACAGAGCCTCCCTTGAACAAACCTCTTGCAAGTATTCCTACCAAAGGTTCTTTGTACTGTGCCGGGCCGTGTTTTGTTAAATCTAAAACTTGAGACTTGCGACAGTGCCGATCCATACAATTTTTTAACTGTTTGAGTAATATTAAAAAAGATTAATGAAACACTAAATACAAAACTCTCAATTACATATCAAAAGTGTATAATACATAATTCACTGCCACATAACATGTCGATGTGGCTGATAGAAGATATCTATACAACTCAAAGCATTAAAATCTACTCCGTACGTTGTTATAACGTAATACACCATGCATCCCAAGTTTCAACATGGTGGTACTCCTGGATGTACTCATTGACAAATCCTTGGCCGTCATTGGATATACTGCCAATATTAATGTCCATCACATACTGAGGATATAAAGAAGTGGCGGGTTGCATGTTTCATCCGCTAAAAGCATATGCATTTGATTGATATTTTAGAATAGGCATTGTATTTTAAAGGCGAATGGATAAGAATGCATATCGGGAGGCCCAATGGAGTATCCATAATCTGATGCTTCGTACTCCTGCATACGAAGAAGACTCACTATATATTGAACATCCCTCGTTGTTTCGCAGCTCCACATACTGGGCCAACTATATATGGATCTTCTCATATGCAGGAGTATGAAGAATCAGATTATGGATACTTTATTGACCCTCCCTATATTAATTCTTATCCATTTCCACCTCCAACATGCTAGGGTATTTTTACATATCCATTAAATGATATGCTTATAGTGGATGGAACATGCACTTCCACTTCTTTATATCCACAGTTTGTGATCGACAATACTGTTGGCAATATGTCCATTAACAGCCAACGGTTTGTCTTTGAGTTCATCCAGGAGTACCAACTTTGTTTGTGCTTGGGTTCATGAGTGTATTATGTCATAACGACATATGGAGTAGATTTGAATGCTTTGGGTTTTACAGATCCCTTATATCAATCACATCGAAACTCTATATGGTAGTGAATTATGTACCATTTACTTTTGATATATAATTGAGATTTTTATAATTAATGTTTTATTAATCTTTTTTATTATTGCTCAATAATCTTAATATTTTAAAAATAAAAAGTTATAGGGATTGGCACGGTCGGCATGGCACGTCTCGAGTTTTGGTATACTGAAACTCAGCTCAGCATGACACGGAAAACCTTGTTAAAAAGGTGACGTGCAATTGTATGTCTTCTTTCTTCAAAGCCTTTTCTTATTTGCCAGACTTCTAGCTGTAGTTTCTTTGTATACCAAATTCAGTTATCTAATCTTGTTGGAGTTATCATGATTCAGGTATACTTACAGAAAAGTTCATCCCTCGAAGTTGGGAAATATAGCATTGCTTATTTTCAAATCTTTTTCTTTTGGTTAGACTTCTCGATGCGATTTATGCGCATAGCAAATTTAAGTTGCATGATCTTGTTGGAAGGATCATGATTCAGATGTACTTGTTGAGTTAAAAGTTCATAAATCAATTTTAAGATGTATTGGTAAAAAGTTCGCTGTTCCAGCTTTAATTATACAAAGTGTGTCTTGGTGTTTTAGCGTTTTAGGGTGCATAACATCAATCTTGTAATGTTGTATAGTAGATTTATTTTTTGAATGAAGTTTTTAAGTTTTCAGTTGATGTTTATAATGCATTAATATGTTATAACATTAGTATATGTAGTTAATCATATAACGAAATACCAGTAGTGCTTTTTACCTTGGTAAGCATTTAAGTTCTCTTGACGGATGTTCTATGGGGGGATATATTCTTTTTTGTGATGTCAGTTTCAACAAATGAAGGGATTTATAGGAAAGCATCTTTTTATTCGACCTATCATCTGTTATATGCCCATTAAGAACTAAATAATTTTGAAATTTGGCATGGTAATCTTACTTTTAACTTTTGACATCTGGAAAAGATGACTGGTGCTTTTAAGCATGGTTTTAGGTGTCGGTTGAGCAGCCCTGCCGGACGGCACGTGCTTGTTTCGTCAGTTGTCGGCACGACACGTGTAAAAAATTCTTATAATTGATTTTTTTTAATAATTTTGAATTTTTATGTTTATTTTGAAAAATATCAAATTAATGTATATCAACACGGACGATACGACACCATCAGCACGGTCAGTACAGACCGAAATCTGGGTTTACCGAAACTCAGCTCAGCTCGGACAGAAAACCTTGGCTTTAAGCCTTTCGAATACCAGTGTTTCTATGTTATTGATGAGATGTATCAAGAATATTATAGATTAGATGCGCTCTACTTGGTGGCAGAAATCAAGTAATAGATGAGACATTGGATGTCTATGATGTACTTTTCTTGTTCCATTTCATTTACTTCAAAGCCCTTCTCATTCTTTGCCTAATTTGACAGTTGTTGCCCTGAAACAAAAATAGGGATACATATGATCTACTAGCCAATGGGCCTATGGGTGGTTTTGTGATTAAACTGCAATAAAGACTTCTCTTGGGAACCTCAGCAAACATTTTCATTTGTTAAGCAATCAACCAGATATGGAACTCAATCTAACACCAGAATTTGGATTAACTTGGACGTGCTAATTAGACTAAAAAATGTCCTAAAGAGGTCTTCTGCGGTGAGAGCTTATCTGTATCACCAGTATGTGATAGTTCATCTATAGTATATCATCAATAAGTGGGCTAGTAAGTAGCTATCCATTTTACCTGCATTATTTCGTAAAATATTGGATATATTAGCAAGAATTGGCTGTTTTTGCTGTAGTTCATCATTTCTCAATTGAAGCTTATGAATACCCTTTATTGTTTGCTATGTTTCTTTGTGTACTGATGTTTGTATATAATTTAAATGACTAAATAGCTCTTCTTTCTTAGATATCATCCAGATGGTATAAGTTTTTAAAAGACGCTAAATATTATGGAACCATACTGTATTATCTTGCAAGATAGGTATGCAGAAGAGACAGTGCATCTACTACATATAGTAATCTACTTGGATCTATCCTAACCCTTAAAACCACTGGATCCAAGAAGCTTCATGAGTCCAAAAGTCACCGCCATTGCCATCCATCCTCCTACCAGCACCCTGAGGGAAGATCTAACCACTGGAGCTTTGCCAATCACAGCTCCAATGCACCCAAATAGAACTAGTGCTGTAGTGACCGAAGCTGCAACAACCCCGAGCCTCACCTTATAGTTGATGATAAATCCAGCAGCAAGAAGTGGCACAATTGCACCTGTAGAGAATGCAAGTGCTGATGCAACTGCTGCTTGGATAGGGCTAGGTAGCCTTTCTTGGTCCTCCTTACAATTCTCATTTTCTTCATTATTAATTTCTCTCTCCCTTTTCATCTGTGCCACCTCAATGTCCAACTGAGAGTATACAGAGACGAACTCTCCGATCGCCATGCTGCAAGCGCCAGCCACCAGACCTGCAAAGCCAGAGATGATCATGGCCTTTGCATCATCCTTCACTGCCCCTACGCCCATCATTAAGGAGGCAGTAGATACTAGCCCATCATTGGCACCAAGAACTGCTGCTCTCAACCACTGTGCTCTTTGTAAATAGTTTGCATCTCGTTCTCCCTGTTGATGGTTGATGCCATCAATGGTGATCTTTGTATCATTGACAGCCATGAAGGGTGTTCTTCCTAAGTAATAATAGAGATCGTTAAATGAGAAGAAGAGGTGAGTGTGCTAGACACACGCCCTCCAAGGGTTTTTATAATGGTTTGCAGGAACTATTGACAAATGTAGTGGTGGAGCCACTTATTAAAGGGACCTTGTAATTCTTCCTATGATATTGCATGTATTTGAATTTTCATGCTGTATTTGGTACAGATGTATGGGTATTGGGCTTCATTAATAAGTTTCCGAAGGTACTAACTACTAATTATATCATCTTAGTTGATGGGGTACGTAGGATGTGATTTTTCTTGTCTTTGATAGCGTCTTTTGTATCGATAAGATTCAAGATGACACATTGATTGCTAGTGGGAGGTTACGTTAGAGAGTAATCAACTTCATTCTTTTACGAGACTAATGTTTTATTTAGGCAATTGCAAAACTAGCTTTTCATCGTCGTGGCACTATATGCTGCATTAGCAACATAGCAGTTTAATTCATGATCATCTCCCTCACCCAATAAATTCGAATTTAGTGAGAATTTGCAAATATGGTAAAGTTTAGTTTTTGTTTGTTTGTGTTAAATATATGAGCGCTGAATAACCACTGGTGACTGGACTACTTGCTTCTAAACAGTTGGAAAGAGGAAACAAATGGTGTCACAGAATCAGAATCGACTAGAGGGTGGTAAAACATACTTAAAAAGATAGTTTGGTTGTCTCCCTTCTGAGTTCTGAGTTGAGGTGAGTTTCTGTAATGAAGGTTTTGTTTCACCTGAACTGTAAAGTAAGTTTAACTATTTTCTTTAAGAAAATTTTTCCTGTACATGATCCTCAATTTAGTTTCGAACTTGTCCATTGTACAGTAACTACATCTTTAGGTAGTCCGTTTGCTGAATTTTGGAAAATGCTTTTACCATTTAACTATTACGTACAAAAATGTTCAAGTCGGATAGGATATCATGTTATTTCATGCCTCTTAACATTTATATTAGAATTTCAAACTCTAACGAGTAATTGTATGTGTTGGTTGCTGAATAGACCTCCACTTGCAGAGAGTGCATGGAAGGATAACTTTTGTAAATGGTGTGGAGTATGCATTCCACACGACTGCCACCCACCCATTTACATTATTGTGATTTTATGTTACTTTAGGGAATGGGACTTCCCACTAAGCATTCTCTCTTATCCTCTCTAATGTCTGGCCCTCTGATGGGATCTGTTTCCTTCTTTTCTGGAGAGGAGATCCCATATTGGTTAATTTTCTTTTCTTTTGTTAGAAGTGAGTCCTCCAATACCATAAAGGACATTTTCATTCATGCAGTTATGAAGGTTTCTATTTTTTATTATTTAAAATCTTGACTGTTAATTTTATCTAGATAACCTTTTATGAATTTTTGGCAGGCCCGTAGAGAAAGAGCACTTCAGCTTTAAACATTTGTTGACCATAGCAGAAATTGTTGCCGTAAGTGCTTAAAATTGTTCTCTTTCATATATAAATCTTGAACATTTTATTAACTGTTTGGATGGTCTATCAGTTTCATATTTATGTAGAATAGAAAAGAAGTTGCTTTTAGTTAGCAATTAATGACCTGAAGAAGACTTTGTTTGGCCTGAAAAGATATCGACAATGTACGAATCAGTTCTTTATAGCAAAAGAATGGAACAAATATAGCTATGACTAGACATACCTAACTTTGGAATTTCGTTGTTCACATCATTCTTTCGTTGTCCCCTGTGTTTCTGTTCTTCAAATGGCCGGAGCTACAAATGCTCTACCTTCACATAGTGCCTTTTCTAAATTGGTCTAACTTACATGTGCAGCACTATGGCTTTGTGCAAGGCACAATGGGAAATCAACTTTAACAAACCATTGAAATGTCTCAATATGTTCACTGCATCATCTTCGTTTAAAGTTGTGCTTTCCCGACCTTTCTATACAATTTTGATCCGGTGCAGTCGACTGTACTAGACTTCTATTATGATGCATTTTTTTGAAAAATTTTATGACTGCAAGTTATAAATTTTGATGAGATATACTACTTTGGTATTCAAAGTTCTTTAAAAAAATATTTCTAAATAGATGTTTGGGGCTCCAATTAACGGATTAAAATTTATTTTTAAATCCGCTAAGATTTTGGAACCGCAAAACACTTATTTAATTGTATTTTTTTTAAAAAAAACCTTTGAATACCACATTTATATATATCATCAAAATCTACAAATTTTATTAGAATTTTTTTTTTTTTCAAAAAATGCCCCTTTATCGGGGTTTGGTGCAAGATCAACACTACGCTTTTACATTTTCTTTAGTTTGAGCGAGTGAGAATAAATGCATGCTATTAGTACAAGACAATATCGAGTGTTTTGGTTAGTCTGCTCTGCTGTGCGATATGAATTTTTTGACGAAAAGCTGATGCGTATTATGGCATGTATGAGAATTTGTGATGTATTGCATACCTGTATATGATGACAGACCTATACATGTTCTCTTTGCATTATACACTCGGCATACTATGTGATGAAAGTTTCGTTGCTTGATTTTCTAGGTCGCTTATTATGACATTGTAGAGAAGATTGTACACTACAATGACGTGGGTGATATCACCTAAGTTTTCATGCTAGTCCCGTCGTCAAGGCGGCGGTCATGGAGATGTACTCCGTTGTTTGCGTCGAGAGTAGTTCTAAGCTGGTGATAACATGTGAAGGGGTTATTTGCCTTGGATTTTTCTTAGCGAGCTTTCTTTTCAGCTTGGGTAACAAAGGCAAATTGTCAGTCTCATCTATTGTAGCCTTTATTTTTCAGAAATATTTTCGGCCAAAATAATTTTTTTTTCTGTTCATTACTAAATCAAGCTAATATAAGTATTTTTTTAAAAAAATTTGAATATTAGAAAAATCAAGATTTTACGTGCCGGACGGCACGCGCGATGCCGCCCTGCACGTGCCGGAGCCGCCGGAGCTCGGCACCGGCACAGTGCCGAGCCGGCCGGCTCCGGCACTCGTCTCTCTCTCCCTCCCTCCTCCTTCCTCTCTCTCTCTCTCTCTCCTCTCTATCTCTATATATCTTTTTTTTTTTTTTTTTTTGGTTAATTCATCGTCTTCCTCCTCGCGGAGGAAGACGATGTCGCCCGCACGCGGGCGACGATTTTCCTTTTTTTTTTATTACCCATCGCACGCCTGCGCGTGTTTAAGTTTTTTTTTTGTTTTGTCCTTATAAAATTAAAAATATAATAATAGTTAAAAATTATTAAAAAATTATTTTTTTAATTTATCGCATGTTAAACACATCTCCATATTCAACAAAATTCGGCACAAAAATTATAACATCTATTTTATATATATAATTAGATTTTTATATTTATTTTAGTAATTTTTTTTTATTAATATCTTTTATTTTATTTAAATAATATTAAAATTTAAATTGTACGGATCGGCACGGCACGGTCGGCACGTGCCCAATTTTGGAGTTACCGATACTCGACTCGGCACGGCACGGAAAACCTTGAGAAAAATAACTGTTGATGTTCTCTATAATTTCTATTTATTTTTAAAAAAATATGGCTAAAAAAAATTTCTAGGGTATGAATTTTTTATTAGTTCTAAAAGTTTTAGAGCTTTAAATTATTTATTCAGAAATATTTTTAAAAAAGATTTTGAATTTAAAAATTATAGAGAACATAAAATGTTTTATTTTCATATATAATATATATATAATATATATATATATGAAATGGTTTTGTAAGTTTTTTAAAAAAATAGAAATTTATTTGATAAAATTTTGAAAGTCGTGAGAATTTTTGACAAACCTTTATTTGTTTTACCGCGTCGGATCATGTTTCCTAGACATGTGCCATGGCACATTCCCAACCGTGCACGGGAGTGTAGCCTTGGCCCTTGAGTCGGATCATGCATTGTAAGTCGACGGCTTAACTAATCCATAGGGCTATCGTATTATCCCAACAGACGATGCTTCAAATATGTGTGTTAAAAATAATTTATATATTTATATATTTTTTATTTAGAATTAAAAAAAATTGTTGTGATTCTATTAGTTTATATATTATATTTTAAAAAAACTAAAAAAAATTAGAAATATAAAACTACAAAGAAAATTTTCAAATCCTTTATAAAATATTAAAAAAAATTGGACAATTTATAACTTTTTATAAAATATAAATTATACAACATTAATAATAACTATTATATATATTAAATATATTTTAATTATTAAATAATTATTAAAATATAAAATATTATTTAACTTTCTTACGTTTTAGTACTATAGATATGGTTATTTGTACTCGCATATTAAACGCATCTCTCGCATACGCTGAAAACCCAAAACCCAAAACCCAAAGGCACTACACAATTTAGGGGATAATTGGTAAGGGAAACGCTGAGAGCATCCTATTTATCGCTCTCCTGAGAGCATCCTATTTATCGCTCTCCCAATATCTATCTTATGTATTTTAACGGTTTCAAGACTTATGAATTTCTCCGTATAAAGGAAGAGCACCAAATAAACCATAAGCAGAGCAGTTTACAACAATGTGCATTATTAAACAGAGTAGTTTATTGGGGGGAGTAGTATTTTCCTTATTAAAATACAACTATCTACACAATTGATGGATAGATGCTAGGAAGTACGAATACTCTAAAATTTCGTTCGGTATAGTATCCGTGCAGTGTGCTACACGGTCACGCTGCGGACACGACTAAACACGTGTCAGACACGCCGGAGAAATGTCCAAAAAAAAAATCGGACACGCCAGACATGAGTGTCCGAATTTTTTTGATTTTTTTTTAAAGAAAAATTTATTTATTTCTTATTTTTTTATTGTTAAAGAAGTAATGTACTGTACTAACAGTAAATAGCAGTAAGTAATATAATATAACTATATACTTAAACATTATATTTTTTATTTTTATTAATATAGTTAGACTTTTTTCGCTTAAATTTATCTTAAAAGTGTAAAATATCATATTATACATGAATTTTATTATCAAAGTTATTATATTTTAATATATTCAAATACTTAAGTCAGTTATTTTTTTAATTTTATATTTTTGTCCGAACCGTATTTGTGTCCTACTTTTTTAGAAATTATCGTGTCCGGTGTCCGTACCATATCGTGTCCCCGTATCCGTATCCGTGTCCGTGCTTTCTTAGATGATAGCGTACTATGTTACGAACAATTTTTTTATACGTTGGCAGGGCTTATACAGTGACACTTTTGTGGGGCTCTGTTAACAATTATGGAGTGGATAATTAGGTATGCAGTCCTTTGTAGAGGAAAATTAAGTCCTTAATTTGCAAGAAAAGATACATATTCTTTTTTTTTCCCCACAAGTATTCCCACCACCATATGACTAGACTAAACTCGTTCGAGAAATATAATAGTTTTGATAATTTTACTCTAAACAAGTTTTATTACGACTCCAACTTCTGAACTTTTATAAAGGCTCGTCACTTGCAGAGGCTAACTTTACAAGCCAACTAAATACTTATAAGTGAAAAAATACATATTATATGAACATTTATAGTTATCTCAAAAAAGTAGAGTATCATGTGGAGGAAAAATAAGAAAAAAAAAAACACACTAATCTGTTTTTCGTTCTTTGAAGATTAACGGTAGACAATATTTTCTTTACTGCGATTTTTTTTTTTTAGCAAAGAAAATTTGCGAGATCAAAACTGCATTCAAAATTCAAGGTTTCGATATTTGGAGATGCAAACTAAGTTGACAACGTGACAACGGAAGGATAATTTTGTTAAGAATGAAATAGCACATAAAAAATTCATGCATTGATGTCTAGTCAGCTAATTTATGAAGTCAAGGTGTCACTTTCTTGCAAGTTAATTCACGAAGTATATCCGACTTCAAGTGGAAAAATAAAGTTAATTTCTAACTGTTTCCATCTGATGCAAATACCGACAACAAACTTTTGAAACGATTATATTCTAAAGAAATTGAGCGTCGGCAACTCCTTGGAGCGGAAACTTATTTTGTCGCAATCACGATGTTAATGGTTATACTATCAACACCTATCAAGGACCGCAACATAAATAATACCTCAATTCCTCCAAAAAAAACTAAAATTATGCGGACTTCATGGACAAGTGTCATGTGCTCTATGAAAGAGCAACTGCGTAGCATTTTATTTGGCATATTTAGAAGGGCAATCACCGACAAATTTATTATTTTATTTATTTTATTCTTTATACAGCTTTTGTAAGAGTTTAATTAGACTAGACCTAATCTCACACTAGGCCTTGATTTTTTATTTGTTCAGTAATAATTATAATAGTAATATATATATATATATATGATTTAGATGCAGTTGATATTTCAGCATGGCGATATTGAGCTCAAAATCCTATTGGATTCTGTCTTGAGCTACTCGGCCGTATTAACCATATGCTAGACGCCTGCCAACTTAGTCATCTATAATTATCTACTATGGGGATTAATTGGGCTTCTCATATTGAACCAAAATTGCTAGCCCATCGCAAGACCCTCGGTTTTACCCATCTATCGTGCAACGACAGATAGTACCGTAACTAACTAATTTGATAAGCATAAGATTCTGGAGACTGGAGGTTTGTATCGGTTTGACCAATTGCGCACGCAACTCCCTTAGCCAGTAGGAGAAGCTTGCCTCAAAACAGAAGATAACCCTAAGATTGAAGGACCAATAAGTTTAAGGTGTACCAATTGCATCGACTAGGTAGATCAGAATCCTAATCAGAATCTGGAATCTTGAAGATGTTTGAGAATAGAAACGCTAAATCCAGAATCTATTCCTGAATCCAAAGAGGCCTTTGGAAAAAACTATTCACCTCCAATAAACCACAAATTAAACCACACAAAACTAATATCCAACACATATTCGTATCGTAATCTGCACACTTATCTCGTGATCCGCATAAATTATTAAAATTATAATTATACACATTGTGATATGTGATTCTGATTTTGCCACGTATAGTATATGATTTATTGTGTGATTTTTTAGATTAGCATAGCAAAATCCATCGCCTGTGGCCAAAGCGTCGCTTTATAGCTCTCAAGTTCTCTATGCTTGCTGCTCTAAATACTAGACAACTGGACAGCAGCTCAAAAGAATTCACTACCACGCTTCATAGAAGATGATGAAAGAATGCTGCCTTGATTGGAATTAGTGCAGAGAGGCGAAGCGATGAACCACAGTACATCCGACGCCGTTGGTAACCAACTTCTTTGCATCGAACACAAGCGATGATTGGGAAGGGACCTTGATTTGAATTAGTTGCACCTTCGCTGCTAAATCTTGACAAGATAACCAGGTCCCAATCATGCAGGGGATGCTATCCCATTGTAGAAAGTGATCTTTGACAAGGTACTGTAATTTTGAAAAGGCTGGTCTCTCCATTTGGTGTAGAGTAGTCTCCATCCACCATGATCCAACTGTCTTTGTAGATCCTGAGAAATTCAATTCATCAAGATTTGAGCAAAATCTACCTTTGATTTCCTCTGCATAAATCCGGATAGATCAGTAGCTGACCATGCATCTACCCTTGAATAAACTTAGCTAAGCTGCATATTTGGGTCTTTATCCACCATCTGGTTCATAGATACAAGCAACGGATTCGTTGCAAAGATCAACTATTAAGAACCTTAGCAGTTAATAGATAGTTAACCCTCGAGTGCAGGTGCATGATAATGATGATTCTGGCTCTCCAAATTTAGTTCATACGCCTAGGAACAAGTATCCAAATAGTTAATGAACCCCAGCTACGCATCCCCATGGTTGTTCAACGACAATGCAATAAAAAACAAGAGTTTGCTACAGTAAAAAGAAAAGAAAAAAGAAAAAAAACAAAAACAAAACCATGAGGCCCTATGACATCAGTTTTTATGCAGAAGACATGCACAATTTTCTTTTCCTAGTTCAGCTGCAAGACATGGAGGTTGGCCCTTTCCATCCTTGTACCAAGTGGAACGCTTCTGCACTAGCTCTTCTAAGAAGTCATCAAGTTTCTTAATGGTGACACTAGGCATCACCACTACATGGCAAATGTTGCTTTCACAAGCTAGCTGCCATCTTCTGACGAAATCCTCATCTTTTGGCCTTTCAAAGACCACCGTGCTACTGAGCTCATTTAGCAGGGCACTGATTCCAGCTTCTCGAAGTCGATCTTTCAAGTAATGGGCATTTCTTAAGCATTTCTGGACCTCCTTCTGTAGCCCACTGTACCCTTTCCTGTTCAAAGTGTACCACAGAAAGATTGGAGCATGACCATTTCTGCTGCCCATGATGGTGGCATCTCGCGAAGCAAGATACTCAACATTCCTTGAGAGCGCATTTATGTGGTTCAACCTGGTTATTTGCACGCCACATGGCATAGAACACCCCACAAACTTGTGACCAGACACACTCACACTTCCAATAGGCTTTTTAAAGGAGACCTTTGGTGCCTGCCAAAAAATAAAAATAAATAATAAATAATAATAATAACCAAGGTTTACCGTGTCGTGCCGTGCCGAGTTTAGGTAAATTCGGATCTCGAGACGTACCGACCGTGCTGATCGTGCTGACCATGCCGATAATAAAATATTATTTTTATATTTTATATTAATTAAAATATTAAAAAAATAAATAAATAAATAAAAAGAAACAGAAAAAAAAAGAAAAAATATTTAAAAAATAAAAAGTAATTATAATATATTTTTAATACACATTTTATAAATTATAAAAAAAATTTAAAAAAAAGGTCCACGCGTCAGGTCTACGCGGATGCGCGGACCCAAATCAGGTCCGCGCACGCGTGCGGACCACAATCAGGTCATGCGCTGCACACATGACCTATAGCGTCGTCTTCCTCTCGGCGCTGCCGCGACGAAGACGATGAACAGTAACAAAAAATGAAAAATTGGAGCCGCCGGCTCGGCACCGTTCCGTTGCCGAGCGCCGGCGGCTCCGGCACATTTCAAGCGGCACAGAGCGTGCCGTCCGAAACGTCGAACCAAGATAATAACAACATCCTTGAGCAAATTAATGCGAAGGGAAAATCATTGGTGAGAAAGCAAGATACACAAAGATAGAAACATAGGAATGATTTTATTAATATGAAGATAGACTTAACAAGACTTACGCGCTTAACAAAAGGCATCATAAGTCCAAACAAAGCACCATCACAGTGAATGTAGAAACGATCAGTGAACCCACACTCCTGAAGAGTTTTGATAACCAGATCAAGATCATCGACAGCACCCTTGACTGTCGTTCCTGCAGGAACATAAAAGAAGATGTTAAGCACCTTGTATCGATTTTGCTAAATTCAGCAAATAACAGAAGCATCAAAGGGATAACTCACCAATATTGACATTTACTATGGCAGGTTTATCCTGGTTCATAACGAGTTTCGTCCTAAAGTCAGCACAATCAATCTCACCAGTAACCAGAGTATCCACCTTAACACAATCCATTCTATACATTCTTGCTGCTTTGAAGACTGAGTAATGAGACTCCCTCGAAGCGTACAAAATTCCATCTGGGAAAACCTCCCTCCTGCAATGTCAAATCGCCAAAGGGATAACATTCTCAATTTGTATTAATTGTCAATATGATTTTCAATTTTCATGTTTAGGAAATTCATATTTTAAATTTATAAACAAATTAACACTTACCCAACAAGAATACCATGCAAATTTCCCTCTGTGCCGCAATTGGTGATGTACCCCCAGTACTCATTCTTCTCTAATTCCCAAAGACGAGCGAACCAGTCCAGCACTCCTACTTCAAATTGTCTGGAGTGCACTCCATAATTGCTTTCAATGAAGGGATCACCTAGATTATTAATGGAGAAATGTTGCAGCTGGGATAGAGCTCCATAGTCGAAGTCCAAATTGTAGGGATAGCCTATCACAAAAAGCAATTCGTTAACTAACCTATATGATGCACTAGAGAGACTTTCTACATCAACACTTGTAACACTAGCCTAGCTAAAACCAATATCCTGTTAGGGATTGTACACTTGGCAGTAGTAAAAAAACCAAAGTGGAAAGAAAGTGAATGAGAAGTAAAAAGGTGCAATGCATTGGAAAGTGTTGAGAATGTGGATTTAAGTTTCTTTGTTCAGTGGGAAATAGGGTAGGATGAAAGTAGTTTGAAAGATTTACTTTGATTATAAAACATAATCCAAAAAAAAAACGATTTATTTAATAAACAATTTATATTTAACATTTTTCATATTGTAATATTTATTAACATTATCTATTTCTGCAATATTAAAAATAACATATTTTTGAGAAAAAGTGATTAATAATAATTTATTATAAAAAATTATTTAACAATTTACAATTAGTAAAACTATAATAGTACTTAATTTATAATAAGTTTATAACATAAAAATCAAGAAGTTTGAGGAAAGTGAGAAAGTCACTTTTCCACTCTTCTTTTCAAAGTAAATAAGAAATTTCTTTTACACTTTCTTTTCTATGTAAACATGCCCTAAGCATCACCGACTTTTTGTGTCGAGAGAAAGAGCATCATGTAATTTTAGAAGGCATAACGTCAAAAAAGCCCTTGTTTTTCAAAACTCATACAAATCAACCCTTGTCTTTTCAAATTAAAAAAAAAAAAAAAAATCCTGAGTCGGAAACTCAAAAGTGTTCTAGACGGTTACTTTAATGTTCCAAAAGGTTAATGTAATATTGCTAGCACTTGTATCGTAATGTTTGAACTAAAGTGTTCTAGGCGAACTATCCTAGTATTCCCGCGAGCTAAAATAGTGTTTCAGGCGAGCTAACAAAGTATTTCAGAAAGCTAATTTGGTGTTTTCAGTTGAAAATTTTGTTTGTTTTTTTAACAAACCCCTGTTTCAGAAAGGCCTTTGGGTTGGTTTAACAATACTAGAATGAAACAATACATGCTAACAAATAATGTTTGAGCTAAATACACAAAATGAGTTATCATTTTGTGAAATAGCAGATAGGAGGGTGTAGTTTCCATTGCAATTGAGGCACTCAGCTCAACTCATGAAAATGAGTTGGCAAAATGACTTCATAGTATGAATGTACAAAGCTTGAAGACGTAAGCATAAGAAAAAAGACACTTAAGAAGATCAATAGGCCTATAGCTAAAGAAGCTAATAACTACTATATAAATATGAACTTCTAGTGTGACATACTATTTTGGTAGTATGTGTGGCAAAGTAACTTTCCTGTGAAGTTATCTACGTATTCACTTCAGTCAGATTCACCACAATTTTTGAACTATTGAAGTTTAGGCAGTAATATACTATTTTGATCACCCAAATTTCCTAGAACTGCTAGAGAACGCACCCAATTCATCTCCCATATATCATATTGGGAGAGGATGTACAATGTGGATCATCGAGAGCTCTTGGGATGGATGTAAGAGATAGAGGGCAGAGTGTGATGTTGAGAGATTGAGTAATAAAGTTTTAATCAACTTCCCACAAACCAACTACAGCTCTGCCTATTTTCATGATTAAGTCATGCTATGCAATTAAATATATATTGATCTGACTACATCTACAAGTGATTAATAAAAGGTACCAAATGGAAAATGCTCTGTTACTTCTAACATAAACTCTAAACAAACGTGTTAACAAAGTTAGTGATCCCTAGTTGTAGGTACCAAAGATGATAAAAGCACATTCAAATGAATAGAAGCAAATTCGAACAATGATTACCGAGGTGGTGCTTCGTGCGCTCGATCAACGATTTACGGTACCTGGCGAGGACGCTAGCCATGTAAGCCTCGCGCTCACCAGTGACATCATCGTCAGCGTCTGGCTCGTTGATTGTGAAGCACATTGTGTGAATGTTCCTCCCCAAAACGATCTCCCTCTTCGCTCCGTTCACCATGCCTTTGTTTCCGTTATCTCCATTAACACCGTTAGTGGCGGTACCTATGATCTCCATAGGTTCCAATTCCTCCGGCAACGGCTCCATGCTCTCGAGTGCAGCAGCATCTATTGATCCCTTCTTCCCCACGCTACCCACCATCATAAAATTGGCCTATATATAATCTATAGACGGCAAATCAAGTATATAAACTAAAAAGAAGCATGAGTAACTCTAAAATACAGCAGAAAAAGGAAAAGGAGATCTGAGATCGATGCCATGAATAAACATGATATTTCAAATGAAAATAAAGTTAAATATAAAAGAAAAAAAAACTCAAATATATAATACGATAGGAAAAGATACAGTAATATATAAAAAAATTATGATAGTCATATACATAAAATCAAGAGTAGGCAAAGAGAAAATACCGACAAGAATGAACGGATGGGAGAAAAACGAAACTGAGAGGTTCCAGCTCGCTCTCAGGCCACGAAACAAGCTGAGCGGGCGCGAAATGAGCGAGCTAGCGAGAGAGAGTGCAGGAATTAGATGGTGTATTTATATAGGCCGCGTGATATTAGGGACCTATTTGTACGTATCCTAGCAGCTAAGTAACTATGGTTATTATGAACACCCCATTATTTGTACAGTAATAATTCCTTATTTTTGCACACCTCTATCTATAATAATTTATAGCAAATATTATGCTTTAAAATTATATTTACTTGATTATTATGAAGATTTTTTTTATTAAACCTCTTTGTCTACAAATATATCAAATTTTGTTCAGTACAGTGTCTAATAAGAATACACAAAAAAATAGTTGGACACATCTATTCAGAAAAATATCCAAAATTTAAAATTAAAAAATTTGGATATACATGTTTTATATGCTATACATAAATGTCAGACACGCGTGATGGATTTTTTTAAAACTATTTTTAAAAAATAAAATATTATATAAAAAAAATTACTATCCACCCCCCCTCAAACTATAAAACTTACTAATCAACCCCTCCCCCATCACATCTCCATCACATCAACCATCATTACCAATTTCAACTGCATTCGCACAAAAATACCCCTAGCTATTTGGATATCGAGGTCACCTATTTAGAAGTATTTTTTGAAAAAAATTTAAACATAAAAGTTGTAGATCTCGCCGAGATCTACAACTTTCATGTTCAAATTGGTTCAAAAAATGCTTCTCAAATGGTGTTTGATTCCGAACTATTTTCAGCGATTTCGGAACGAGGTCTACACTTCAGACCCCAAAAATACATATTTAGAAGCATTTTTTGGAAAAACTTTAACATGAAAGTTATAGGATATAGCGTGTCTCGCTCGAGATCTAAAATTTCTAATGTTGAAAGTTTTTTCCAAAATGCTTATAAATATTGTCTCTTGCGCCATGTCGCTGCTGAAGCTGAATAATTATATACGAGAATATTTTCGTCCGAAATTTTTTTGAAAAGTAAATTGGGGGCTATCAGTAATAGGAGGACTGAGTCAGTGAAATGAAAGTATAGAGGGGGCTGTTCCCCTGGGTCGATTATTAACTAATGTTGGTTAACGACCATGTATCTATGATGGGTGAACTTATTAATATTGTATATATGACTAGTGAGCGGCGCTTAAGTAGTGTGTGTGTGTGTAGGAAAAGTAGGCTCTCTCTTGGTTAGTTTATATAGTGATAAGGTATAGTATAGAAGTTTTTTATTTAGATTAGTTATTTCAACTTCGAGAATCGTAAGAAGGTCATATTAGTTTGAATTATGGTATTCTTTCTTTAGGTTTTGCATTTAGTTAAAGTCGTAATGGCCTCACTATTTATATTTTAAAAATAAATTTTAATTATTTAGTTTTATTATCCACGCTCGAAGGTTTCTCCTGGTTGATCAACTCGGACGCTATGGAAGTCTCGGGTCTTATGCGATTAGGCGTCGGCAGTATAGGGCTACCCAGGAATCATTCACTACATATCATGTATCATCGCCAACCGAGGATATTATATATATACTATAGAATAATCTTATACTCCATCCATATCTTAGTGTGACAACGAATTGGGATGTCAAATTCGACAGTACATTGAACTATAAAATTACAGGAAGAACTAAATTGCGGCGGGAGGAGGAAAAGACCGGCCTCCAAACCTATATGAACGGGTATAGGCAGATAAACAGTAGGTTCATGACCTGTGAAGGACTAATGAACGGATATATGGTATGTCTTTTTTTTTTACCACAAAATGTATTAATATTATATTCGTATCCGGCTTATATATTTTTCTTTGTGAAATAACAAACGGACAGCATGAGGCACATCTCTTATATTGTCAGACTTCATAGCCGTCCAAATTATTCCCACGGCGCATACATTCAGAGTTATTGCGACTCCATAATCCGGAACTATCAAGACTATGCTCTTGGAATACGTCAAGTTATACTCCACATGGTTCCCCATTCTACAGCACACCATGACGAGTCAGAAGCAATAAATAAAGATGCTGGTTGTGTACAACAAGATGATATTGTTGAGCAGTAATATCCTATGTATGGGGCGCATCCCAAGTTTAACACATACGAGCAGGGTCATCCATCTTCACATTTTGGAGATTATGGTCAATGGTCATCACAATACCATGTGTATGATCACGACGCTCATCATTGTGGTACATACAGACATGATCCGTACTCCACCATATGAAGATGATGGCCAATAATCATTCCAACATCAAGGACATTTTACCCTTGATCATGGTGACATTACATATGAGCCATCCCACCATCAAACGACTGAGGCTCCTGAAGCGCCGGTACAACAACAAAAAGGGCACAGTCGTGGTATTATGGAATTTTTTAGGAGGTCAAAACGATCAAGAAAATCAAAACAAGTGTACAAGACGTAAATGTGTTTTTTTTTTATTATTGCTAAAATTTTAAACTGTTGTTTTTAAAATGTGTATTCTATTGCATTTATTACTTTGGTATCGAACGTTTAATTAAATGATATTTTTAAATAAGCAATATTTGATTTTTTATGTGTTATTTGATTTGCTACTACGTTGTTATATATTATATGATATAAGTAATTGTTAAAAAAAACAGAAAAGATATGATCTCGGCAGGGGCGAATCCAGTATAGAAGCAGGGTAGTCAATTGACTACCCTGCTTTCGGGACCAATATATATATATATATATGAATGGAATATATATTGAGAACGCGACAAGTAATCGTTCAGCGAACTTGTCGCTGCGGCAGCGACGCGCCCCTCGCTTGGCCGCGGTTGCGGGTTCGACTCCTAGCTGCTATCTTTTTCTTTTGTTGACTTTTTTTTTTAATATAGATCTTACATTACACCATTCCACCCCCCACCTCCCCCCCAAATCAAATCCCTAATCTAAGAATCTGCTACGAGTCGCGACCCCCCGCTCTGCTGCCGCTCCGGCAGTCCGGCTCCGCCCGGCAGCTCCGACGACGATGCCTCGGCTGCTCGGCAGGTGAGGAGAAGCGGCGGCTCCGCCCGGCAGCTCCGACGACGACGAGCTGTTGTTCTCGTCCGCGCCGCCGAGCTGATCAGCGTCTCGCCCGCGCCGCCGCTGCTGTTCTCGTCCGCGTCGCCGAACTGATCAGCGTCTCGCCCGCGCCGCCGTTGCTGATCTTGGCAGGTGAAATTTGACTACCCTGCCTTCAATTTCTGGATCCGCCATTGGATCTCGGGTTGGAGAGTGTGAGAGAAGAAGGTTTTTAGAATTTGGCCTTTCTCGCTGGACGTGCTTGCATCCAAAAGCATTATGAGCTCTCAGGTTTTAGATCGTTTGTTACAGAGGCGAGCAGGTGGTCGTCGCGATCTAATGCTAGCCTGTTAACAGGCGATCAAATTGGTTGCCCGTTTAATAGAGGATTTGTGTGTGCGTAGTATGCCACCAGGCGGGCGGTTGCCACGCTGACATTGTTTTCTGTTAAAAGACGTTCCGATTTTATTTCCGTAAATTTTAAAATTTAATTTTAAAAGTATAATTATTTATTAAAATAATTTATATTAAAAAAATCCCCACAAATAACACGCAAAAAATCCCAGATTCTTGAATCTGCAACGGACCCTACAGTAGTATCACGAGCAGTTGCAATCACGAGAATAAAAATACTTAAATATGACTGGTTATGCAAACTAATTTATCATCTGAGCTGGCAAATTCATCCGAACTCGCCGACTCGGTTCACGTGGTTCACGAGCCTTTGTCACTGAAAGGGCACGCGTTGCACGAATGAGGAATAGAATGTTATATGTAATACATTAAAATAAAGTACTCGAAATTAAAATAAGAAAAAAAAGATATCTCTTTACCGGAGGAAGAGAGATTTTTAGGGATAATAATTATATTACATCATTCTATATAATAGTTTAAAAATTTTAGAAGTATTTACTGAAAATTTTTTTAATATTAAAGTTAAGATTTTGACGAGATCTATAATTTTTATATTCAAAATTTTTTTAAAAATTCTTCTAAAAATATATTTTGGGCTCCAAAATTTAACAGATTTAAAGTGGTTCAAAAACCGTTTTAAAATTTGTTACACCCGTTAAATTTTAAAATCCCAAAATACTTATTTAGAAATATTTTTTTAAAAAAAAATTTGAACATTAAAATTGGTTGATCTCAACAAAATCTACAAATTTTATTTAAAATTTTTTTCCAAAATGATCGTAAAATATTTTTTTTTTATTTAATTACAAAAAGGATAAATACTGACGTGGTATAAATATTTTATTGTATAATTTTTCTGTAGAAAACAACAAGCTCTGTTGAGGTAAGAAGTACAAAATAATAATAATAATAATAATAATATCAAAATAAAAAAATTAGTAAGAAAGTAATAAAGTTTCTAATATTAGTGTCTATAAAATTTGATAGTTACTTTTCCAAAAAAAAAAAATTTAAATCTATGTCGGCCCCTAGTTAAGGTTCTTTACCAATACCAATTTCTCTGCAAGTAAGATGGTTCTCTTAGTTTTAGTTTTTATGTTTCAATGGATTTAGTTGCTATATAGATACGTTTCCGGCTATGATTTTTTATGCCTCTTTGGACTATATTTTGCAAGAAGATATTATTGCAACTCAACACCTAATAAATTTTTTCCCTTTATATTGAGTTGAAAAATAAAAATCAGTTTGTTTTTTGTTTCTTTTTTTTTTACTTTTCTATTTAAAATAAATAAAAAAGCTGATTTTTTTCTCAATTTTTACTTTTTATTTTTTTTATTTTTTAAAAATACATAATATAGAAAATTAAAAAAATAAAAATTGAAAGGAAAGTCAGTTTATTATATTTTTAACTTTTCTATTTAAAATAATATTTTTTTTCTCAATTTTTACTTTTTTATTTTTTATAAAAAATAAATAATAAAATTGGCTTTCCAACGGTTTACTTTATTTTACTTTTTCTATTTTCTTTTTTAAATAAATAAATTCTAAAAGTACAGTCCAGGAAAGTAAAAGCCCATGCGGCAGAGTAAAGCAGGTTCCAGATGCGTAGATAGAGGCCCGCTCAAGGCTCACGATTTCAACGTCAGCACGAAGGCCTACCATGAAGCCCAATGATATTATTGACGACCTTATTCTCCAAATGATCTGTGATCATGATCAAACTGTCTAGCGACGAGTAGTTGTTTGGTGTGTGAATGAACTAAGTAAAAGGAAGAAACATGGCAACCAAATGATGCGTAGTTTAGCCAACAACTGTATCTTAGTTGGTTAACAAAGTTTTAATTTTACGCTTAAGAGAACTTTGCGAAAAGTTAAAAAGTCGAACCAACATTATATATATATGTTGAAAGGCGCTTACTACAATTGCTCTATTTCCAAACAATATTAGTCTCACCTTATGATGAGAATGGAATATTCGTGAAAAAACAAACAGGGAAGATGCATAATTTAAAATAAATCTTTTAAAACTAGAATTCCACCCTAACTCTATGTGGATCTACAGTGAATAAAATTCGCAAAAAGAATTTTTAATATGTTAAATGTTAAAATAAACCAATAATATGGTACAGCATATTAACAGTAAACATATTTTGCAAAACTACACCATTATTATTATAAATGGTAAAATCAAACTTCCGTTCACTACTAACATATAATCTCATACAATTTTTCAAAATTAGCCAACTACAAATTTAAATTTATGAAATTAACATTAACAAAATATGTTACTTTTTTTTTAAAATTATTATGGTGGAACCCGTAATGCGAGCACACGCTCTCGTAGAGACTTTAAACTCATGACTCTCATGTCCAGCATAGATTTTGCTACGGAACATAGAAAAAAAATTTTGGAAAAATTTTTGCAAAAAAATATTTCATCTAACGTGATCTCGATTCGAGATGGTGGTGCTTTCTGAGGCGCCTCCATCTGATCGAACTAGCCGTGCTAAGCCAAATCCGTTATATTACATACAGGTCCGTGTCCATTACTATAACGTCAGGTGAGATGCTGAATGGTAACTGCATGAAAGCTGATGCACTGTTCAATAACATCAGCTTTCATGCAGTTACCATTCAGCATCTCACCTGACGTTATAGTAATGGACACGGACCTGTATGTAATATAACGGATTTGGGTTAGCACGGCTAGTTCGATCAGATGGAGGCGCCTCAGGAAAAGCACGACACCATCTCGAATTCGAGATCACGTTTTAGGATGAAATATTTTTTGCAAAAATTTTTCCAAAAATTTTTTTTCTATGTTCCGTTAGAAAAATCTATGGTGGCATGAGAAGTCAATTTGAGTTTTAAGTCTCTACGAGAGTCGTGCTCGCATTACGGGTTCCACCATAATAATTTTAAAAAAAAAGTAACATATTTTGTTAATGTTAATTTCATAAATTTAAATTTGTAGTTGGCTAATTTTGAAAAATTGTATGAGATTATATGTTAGTAGTGAACGGAAGTTTGATTTTCCATTTAACTAACTAATTAATGGTGTAGTTTTGCAAAATATGTTTACTGTTAATATGCTGTACCATATTATTGGTTTATTTTAACATTTAACATATTAAAAATTATTTTTGCGAATTTTATTCACTATAGATGCACATAGAGTTACGGTGAAATTCAAGTTCAAAATATTTATTTTAAATTATGCATCTTCCCTGTTTGTTTTTTCACGAATATTCCATTCTCACATAAGGTGAGACTAATATTGTTTGGAAATAGAGCAATTGTAGTAAGCGCCTTTCAACATATATATATAATGTTGGTTCGACTTTTTAACTTTTCGCAAAGTTCTCTTAAGCGTAAAATTAAACTTTGTTAACCAACTAAGATACAGTTGTTGGCTAAACTACGCATATTTGGTTGCCATGTTTCTTCCTTTTAC
>MJHO01000161.1:0-34538 GCA_002076135.1 Xerophyta viscosa
TGACATGAACAAAATAAGGGATGCATACCTTCTTAGAAGATAAATAACTCATAGATTGAATAGATATCCCAAAATGAAAATGCTATGTATTTCCCCCCCTAAGTTGAACTTACTACAAAATTCGAACTTTATCCTACTAATGGAACCTTTAAGTTTTGTTGCAAAGTTATATCTATGATTTGACCTTAGTAACAAAGGATCATCTACAAGTTACAACATCATGAACTTGCAAGAAGTTTTATAATTATATCCAATCAATTAAAAAATACAACCCCCTCAAAAACTTTCAAGGCTTTGGGGGTTGGGGGCACACTTTTCATTAAATGACATATTGTTCTCGTTATCTATGAACATGTTTAAACATGTAACATATACATAAGAAAATACTAAAAAACAGCCAATACATCATTGCACAATTAAATAATTAGAATTGTTTGAAAATTACTACTTCCTATCCTACAAAACAGGTTTTCCTTAATAACTTACAAATGCTTTTTCACCAACACAAAACATACTTGAATTGTGAAATAGCCGTCTCACCTCACCACTAGTCGTATTCATCGAAGTGGAATATAGTGCATCTAGTAATCAAGTCCGATTCGGACCATTCTGTAATCAAGTCGGTCCATGGTCCACCGCCCAAGTCTAATTATAATTAAACTTTGATCTGGTTGGGTCATTTTGGACCTATGACCAACTCAGAGCTTGGCTTATTACGAACGAGAAAACAATACCAAGTATTAAAGGACAACATGCCAAAGTATCTGGCATGTAAATAGACATGGTTACCCGATAGATACGTGTCTGATATTCAAAAACAAAAATCGGAAATTTTTAAAAAGTTTTAGCTGCATACAAGCTAAAGACAGTGGGATATGTATAAGACAAACTAGGCGCTTTCTAGTCACGAGTTGTCTAACTAGATCCAAAACAACTCCAAAAAAAAAAAAAATAAATAAATAAAAATTATAAATATCATTTCAAATTAATTTACACATTTAATGTCCAATTTTTAAAAGGGCGCAAGGCGCATAAGACGATAGTGGGGTCCGTGAGGCACAAATCTTCATACATAAACTTATCTTCAGTATTTCGAATTTTTACCAAAAAATATTCGATAACCAACAAAGTTCACTTACACCATATATATGAATTCGTCAAGATGGCACTTTTCAACAAAACACACAAAAATAAAGATTAAAGGACACAATTTTCAATGTGAACAACATCAGCCTCATCTCAATTTAACTCGCAGCCTTCATCATACTTTTATTCCATATCTTTTGTTTTAAGGATTATTATTGACAACTAGAACTTGAACTAGCTTCCTTCCTCACTAGCGTACACCTATTTCTTTTTAAATGAATATTTTTCATCAATCCAACAGTAGTCGATTGCATACTATATCCTCAGTACTTATAAACACCGGAACACATCCAATAAAAAATAATAAGTAGCAAGAGATGTTAACACCTCCATTTGTTTCGTAAACTAGGGTACTCTAAAAGTTATAGTTTATAATAGGCAAAAATATGGTTTAGTCCCCTTAACTTTGTTAAAATGTGCCGCTATAACCCTGAACATTTAAAAGTTCCCGCGATACTCCCGACCAAAGAAAAAATGTCCGTGATAACCTTGCTATCAGCTTTTCCAGCGGCGTCCGTCAACTTGATGTGGCAGTTTTTTAATTGTTTTTTGTAATCATTTTTAGCTTTTTCTTACTTTGTAAGGAGGAAATGATATAAAGGCCCTTTTGATTGTGTTAAATGACATACATGACAAAAAAACTACTTAGGGGTATTTTTTTTGAAGAACTTCAAATATGAAAGTTGTAGATTTTGATGAGATCTACAACTTGCATGTTCAATTTTTTATAAAAAATACTTCTACATAGATTTTGGAACTTCAAAGTCTTAACGGAATTTTTCACTGTTTTTAAACACATATTTAGAAGTATTGTAAAAAAACTTTGAACATGAAAGCAAGGTTTGCGGTGCCGGGCGGCACGGTGCCGCCCGGCACGTGCCGGAGCCGCCGGAGCTCGGCACCGGCATCCTCTCTCTCTCTCTCTCTTTCTCTCTCTCTCTCTCTCTAATTTTGTTTTTATTTTATTTTAATCACTGTCTTCCTCCTTGCGTTCGCGAGGAGGCAGTGCCGGTTTGCCCGCGTGCGGGCTTTTTTTTTTTTTTTTTTTTGGGGGCAACGCGCAGGCGCGCGACCGGCAGCTGCCGGTCGCCTGCGTGCGGGCGACAGTTCTAACGCGCAGACGCGCGACGGCAATGCCGGTCGCGCGCCTGCGACTTTCTTCTTTTTTTTTCTTCCTTTCTTTCTTTTATTTTTTAAAAATATAATAATATAAAACTATAAAAAAAAAAACTGTTATTATAACAAATTTCGGCCGTTCTGGGCATTTAAAAATTTATCGAAATTCCGGCACGAAATAAATTTATACTATTTATTTTGGATATATAATTGAATTTTTGTATTCTATTTTAAATATTTTCCTATTTTAATTTTTTATTATTATTAAAATACTTTAATATTAAATAAATAAATTGTACGGATCGGCACGGTCGGCACGGCACGATCGACACGGTCGGCACGTGCCCAATTTCAGATTTACTGATACTCGACTCGGCACGGCACGGAAAACCTTGCATGAAAGTATAGATCTCATCAAAATTTACAACTTTTGGTTTGAAAGTTTTCTAGAAAAAAAAATATATATTGCTATGTTTTTTTTTATCATTTATGTCATTTCACACAATCAAAAGACATTTATTCAGTTCATTTACAAAATAAAATTAAAAAAAAAAAGCATAAAGTGATTAAAAAAAAAAAATAAACTACCACGTTAGCAAATTGACCAGCTTCGACGGAAAAACTGACGGCAAGGTTATCGCGGACGTTTTTTCATAGGTCAGGAGTATCACGGATATTTTTGAAAGTTCAGCATTACAGCGGCATATTTTAGCAAAGTTTAGGGGACTAAACTGTATTTTTTCCAAAACAATGTGCATTAAACCACGAACTTAGTAGTTAATAGGTAAACCTTATATTGCAAGACATGGCTCTGAGGAAACAAAGCGCTAAAGGAACACCTAAAGGAAACTAGATAAGATAAAGAAAAGGACAAACTTTACATTTGCTCAACTACTAGCTTCGCCAGTTACTTGATCAATTTTGACTATCTTCCCATATATGTATAAGCACTTAGGAAGCACGAATTTCATGTCAGATAAATACAAGGTCAACAAATATAGAAGATCATATGAGGAGTTATGGAGATAACTTCTGTGTAACAAATAAGCATCGTTGATAGAATGTGAAACTTTGCTTTCAATTAGCTTTCCTTTGAAACTTGCCTAGAAAGTTACCGAACAACCTTAATACTTAGATAAGGCATATTTAATCCAAAATTGGACAAAAAGGTCTATATTAATGCTTTATAAAGAAAAAAGTACCTGACTTTCTTCAATATAGTTTCTGCATAGATCATGTCCCTTCCCTCCGAACTGCAGGAAAGGACGTCAAAACTCCAAATGAGTTATAGACCTCCTATCATGGCTAAAACTAAGGAAGCAAATGAAGAACAAAGACTAACATTGAATACCATTGCAACATAGGATAATGAACTTTACTAAGAATAGAAAAGCTCCACCAAATTCTTCAAAACTTAATAATGTACCACTCTGCATATGCTGATTCAGGTTTTTGGATCCATCATTGTTTACTAGTCTACGACAAAGGTGCACATTCATACTAAATTCTGATGTTTCAAAATTCTCCGTAAAAAATCTTTCTTTTTTAGATTATTGTGGAGAAATTTCACCGAAATCAAGCTATTTTTTGTGTGACCGTGGTAATAGATAAATCTACAAATGAACACCAATCAACCGAAGAATCCTAGTCCTCGGTACTCGATGGTCTCCCCTCACAAATCTCAGCTTTTAAACTAAACGAATAGAAGTACATTCATAATAGACTAACAATTGCGATCAAATCCCAAGGACAGAGAAATTTGGAAACATCAAAAATAAAACCGCCGCTAAAATACAGGCATTCAAACTTCATTATCATCAAAATATTCCATCTCTGCTGCCTGTAACATTCAAATAATAACAGCAGGGAATAAGAAAAACACAATAAAAGCATCAAATATGAAGCAAATAAAGCAAAATCAAACAAATCACCCCGAAATCGTTCCCCAACATTCTGCAATCCAAGAAACCTAAAAAATTTCGTCAGATTCTTATCTCGTAAGATTTCCTTGAAGAAGAAAATCAAGCAGATAATCGCACCATAAATTACAGCAAAAATATTATAAAAAAAACGAAAGTAAATTTGTTCATCAAATAAAGAAATCGATTACCGATTGCTGCTGACAATTACCGCCTATGATGATTTGGAGATTGGATTCGTTGCTTCAGATAAGAAGCGGCGCGGAGGGGGAATTTGGGTGGTGGTTTCAGATTAGAAAAAACAAAAAAAAGAAAAAAGACGAAAGATAGGGAACAATCTGACGTTGTGATGATTGTACTCTGGTGTACAACAATAAAGTTCGTAATGGTCCTAAAATAAATAAATATAACGCTAGTAGCAACGGTACCAACCAAGTCACTAAATTTTTTAATTTATTTTTTAATTTATAAAATAAAAATTTGAAAATTAATTTTTAAAAAATTTTAAAATAAATTTGATAAAATTTATAATTTTTATATTAAAATGTTAATAAAAAATGCTTTTTAGCATAGTTTTTTTGGAATTTCAACTTTTAACGAGTTTTAAAGTTATTTTTGAAATTTCTTTAAAGTCGCTGAACTTTAAATTTTTAAAATATCTATTTAAAATTATTTTTTTAAAAAACAATTTACTATAAAATTATATCTAATTAAAATTTACGAATTTTATATTAAAATTTACGAATTTTATATTAAAATTTACGAATTTTATATTAAAATTTTTTCTAAAAAATATTTCTAAAATTTTATTTTTATTTTTTAATTATTAGAATTATTGGATTTTGATAGGTTCTTGGGTGGTGTAATTTGAGGACTAGCATTTTTCATAAATAAAATGGGGTGCCCCCTAAAATAAATATAAATAAGGAACAATTTGCTTAAGGACAAATTCCATGTCAGCTCCTAGATTTTTTCTATTCGTACAAATTATTCCTATATTTTTTAGTTACTGTTTAAACTTTAAAAAAAAAAAAAAATCTCTCTTTCTATACTCATACTAAAACCATTTTTAACTATTATATAAGTATTTTTTGAAAAAAAAACTCAATATAAAAATTTAGATTTTGATGAGATCTACAATTTTCATGTTCAACATAATTTTAAAAAATACTTCCAAATAAATATTTTGAGATTTTAAAATTTTAGTTGGTTTTAAATCAATCCATTAACCCGCTGAATTTTGGAGCCGCAAAACATCTATTTAGAAGTATTTTTTGAAAAAAAAAAAAAATTAATACAAAAATTGTAGATCTTCTCAAAATCTATAACTTTTATATTGAATATTTTTTTAAAAATACTTTTAAATAAATATTTTAGGATATCAAAATTAATAGATAAAATGAGAGATTTATTCGTCAAGTTTTAAACTTTAAGGCGCTGATATGGAAGTCCCCCTTTGCTAAACGAATTAATTAAAGTTGAGGGGGCAGATCGTGAGAGGTTAACCTAATCCTACACCAAAGAGAAGCCCATGCCACGTCATCTGGTCTAATTGGTCCTTCTATGGGCCGTTTTATTTAATTTTATTAATTTAATTTTTTTTTGTGATATAATGAAAGGAGATCTTTCCAGGATTAAATTCAGTTTTTTGTGACTAAGGCCTAGATGGTTGTATGCGGTTCATATATTTGATCTACCTCATAAATACGGAAGCAAAACAGCGTGTGACTTCACAAATATGGATGGTTGAAACTTATAAACGGGTCAATCGATTCATATTCGAACACTTAACCCACACAATCTACTTGTTTAGGTGGACATTTGATGGTATTTAGGATCCAAATTCTTACGTTTGGTAAGAAAATTTTAAATAAGAAGGAAAGAAATTAGGGTTTTGTCCAAAAAACAAACCTCCTACTTTACAAAATTTCAACAAATTATTCCCTCAAAATTTTTAATCAAAAAAAAAGAAACTAAGTTAGCTTTTTCAAATACATTTTTAACTCATCCAGATCATTTTTTAAGCTTGCGAAAATATTAAAATAGCTCACTTGGATCACTTGATCTCGAAACTATACAAGTGCTAGCAATATTACACTAACAGTCTGCAATATTAATTCAGATATATGGAACACTTTTAAGTTTTTGACTTTTCTTTTTTTTGGAAAAAGTAAAAACATAGAAGCCAATTTTTACGAGTTTAAAAAAAAAGGAAGTTTTTTGACAATATTCCAAAAAACAAATTACAATCCAGATATTGAAATATTTACCAATATGCATCCAATTTTTCCTCACTTCACTCGTTAGATAGATAGAGGTCATAGATGTGATGTTTGTTGTTTGATTTGTTTTGTTTTATGATTTATGTTGGAGTTGTGATTTTGTGTTTGGCTATATTTTCGTTATCCGTGCATGCCTGTTCGAGCGTGCCGCGGGTGTGTCATATGGTTGGTGACCCTGTTGGCACGAGGGATTGCTTGGTTGTGTGCGTGTCAGGGTTGGGTGTTTGTTTTGACCGGATTTGTGCTGAGCAAAGCACTTTCGGTCGACCGATTTTCTGTTCCGGTCGACCGAAAGTTTCATGCAGCCCGTGGATAAGTTCGGGTCTTGAGTTTTTTGTTTATCCCTTCACCATTTCTCACCATCTCCCGACCTGGAGCTCCTTTGGCCGACCTAGGTGAGTTCCTATCACCATCTCCCTTGGTTCCTTAGCATTGATCATCCTATCCCCTCCCTCTCTTGGCTCTTCCTTGACCTAGCTTCTTCTCCTCGAGTGTTATGCGAGTCTGTGGTGAGGTTGCAGTTCTTAGCGGAGTTATACTGCCATGTGAGCCTCAAGGTGAGTGGTTTTGTAACCACTTGCTTGTAATGTGATTGTAGGTGTTGGTGTATGCTAATGTGATGATTTAGTGTGATACACATGATTATATATATTTACAAATTGTGGTGGAAACGGTCACCCAAGACATTTGGGATATGTGGTTTAATGAGCATGTTGTGATGCCTAGCATGATGGTAACGTGTGATTACAACTTGCTAGTGTGATTTGGTACCTTATGATCATGTATTGGTAACTATGTGGTTTGGACAGCGGTTGGGAGCACCTTCTTATATTGCGGAAATGTTGGATATTGTGCATACGTTGGATATGTGTTGGTTTGGAAATTTGGAATGCGTGTAAACCGTTGTATGTCTATCACTAGTACTTATGTGATTGGTGTTGGCCCAATGTGAGTAATGTGTTGTGATTAGAGACATTGACAACGTGAGCGCTTATGAATGAGACTTGAAAAGTGAAAGAATATTTGTGGTGGGGCTCTTTCGTTGGACTGTATCGCCCAGGTTCGCTCTCCCGTGTAAGTCGAGAGGTTATCGACCGGGATCGAAATGGGACGATGCGGGCGTCGGAGTCCCAGATTTTTTATCTCAAGAAGAGACCGGTGGGCGTAGTTAAGGCCAGCCCGAGGTCAGGGTGGCGCTACGAGACCAGGCAAAGCTTGAATCGAAAATTCAGGAAAGGTGGGTATATCAAGTAACTCACTTAAGGCCAAAAGGAATCGCCCCCGCTGTAGGGTATTGGGGGACGCGACGTGCACCATTTTTTACCCAGATCCTTGGTGTTGCGGTACCTAAAGGATGTGTTACGTTGCAAATGAGAAAGGACTAAAGGGTGATTAGCCAAACAAACGCTAACATAAGAAAGTAAAGCATAATTGGTTTGGTTATGGGAATTGCGAATATTTACAATGATGATGTTATTGGCTATGGCAATGCTTTACTTGGTATTTGTTTGGCTTGTGTTGTGGTTTGGATGTGTTTTGGTGAGAGGTGACGCGATCGTTATTCGCGCCGCTCACTGAGTCATTATGACTCATCCCGTTGTTTTCTTTCTTTTTCAGATCCCTTAGATCGTGGGAAGGCACCGGCAAGAGGGTGCTAACTTCCTGACGCTAGTTCGGAAAGTCCTTGGGAAGGTATACTTTTGGGAAGAGTGTCATTTGTACATAACTTTGGTTGTTTAGCGTAAACATGTAAAGAATTTACTTTGGAAGCACTAACTTTAATTTGGTATTTTTGGGTGGTTTGTAAACCCTTTAGAATTGTAAACCTTAGTTGAGAAGGTTTAAATCTCTAAAGGTTGTATATTTTAAGTTTATGATGTAAAATGATATTTTTGTTATATTTTATGTAAAGAAATCTCCAATTTGGAGTTTGCATCTTATCGCACGTGTATTTGGATATTTGGGTCCTTATAACATTTGTGAATGAAGAAAATTGTGGTTTAATCAAAATTTGACTACTTGAGTTCTTAAAGTTCGTATTTTCGACGTTTCGAAAAATATTTTGTTTGATGAGGATTGGACGCGCTTTTGGTCGGAAATCGATACCTGCATGTGTATTTTGGTCATATGTAAGTGAATATATGGTGTTTGAATGATTTAAAAAAATATTTAAGAAAAATGGGAGTGTTTGGGCAGTTGGTTGCTGCAAATCCTATTTTTGCAAGAACCTGCAGGTATCGGTCCAGCCGAAATATTAGATCGGTCCGACCGAAACCTGTAGCTGGTTCTGTTTTCCTGTTTCTGGTCGGATTTTCGGTCGACCGATAAAGCAATCCGGATCGACCGAAAGTACTCTGGAATTCATCTTCCAAATTTTTCGTATTGGCTTCCAATTTAATTTTTGATGGCTTTGAGGGGTTCTTATAATTACTAATTAGAGGTTTGACAATCCCAAAACTTTTGAAAAAATATAGGTCGAGCCGGTATTTCGAAAATATGGTTTTAAGTGTATTTACGTAAAGTTTTAAAGAGGTTTGGACCTTAGATTGCTTAGGATCCTCTTGTGTCATCTGGGGAGATTGATACATTAGTAACCTATGCAAACTGAGCTCGGTTTGAGACCGAACCGTCTCCCCGCGGGTTCTCGTCTCGGACTGAATGTCCAGGTTGCGGCTCTTCCTTATTTGATCTTGAAAATTTGATTTGGAGTATTTGGAGATTTGAAATAAACTCCTTGGTTGTTTAAGCTTCCGCAAAACTATTTATTTCGAATTTTATCCCTTTGTAAAAAAATAAAAAAAAAAATTTATTTCCCTCCGTAGTGGCCCTCGGCTCGCAGGTCGTGACAATAGACTTGATTTTGATTAGAAGAATTTTAAATTTCTTGCTTGCTTCCGGCCCTCCTTTAAATGGAAGCAAGAACGAGTATTTATAAACATCACTTATAGACATAGTGATGATGGAAGTAGCGGGAGTAATGGTAGTAATGGACATAGTGGAAGTTATGGGAATAGTGGAAGTTGATCGGTCAACTTTACTAACGGCTCCCCACATTGTTTCTTTTTATGCTTCATTGAGCAAACTAAATTATATACATATATAATATATATATATATATATATAATATATATATATATATATATATATGATCGAGCTCGTACTCTGTAATTTTGTGTTAAAAAATAGAGGTAGGCTCGAAGAGAAGGTTTAGAGAAATATGACACCAGATGTTTTACGTGGAAACCTTCGAATTCCAATCCGATGTAAAACTACGGGTCGCACGTGACCAACGATAGAAAATTCACTAAGAGAAAAAAAAGGTATGAGGTACAAGGTTTTGCACCGAACTTTATAAGTAGCTTGGTGGATTTCGCTCTTGCCTTCCTATTACAAGAACCCTCTCTATGCTCTCGTCTGAAAGTGGAACCCCCGCTACAGTACTGTAGATCGTTATTTATAGCCCGTAACGGTTTTCACACACTTGTGCAAGTTGCAAGCAACTAGGTGAAGGTTGTTATCCAGGCTGGCGACAGCCTGGCATTGATTTGAATTTCCCGCCAGATTTCCGGTTGAACCGTTAGCCACGTGTCCTTAATCCAGCACTCGGGATGAACGGTTGAGATGCAAAAGGTGATCGTGCTTGCGTTGTTGGCACACCGACCTAATTGGTGCCCCGACCTAGGGATGCACCGACCTTCCCGAAGAGCAGACGCTTGACACTCAATCGACCGCGCCCAACGTCGGCCCTTATTTCTGACACTATATCAGATGCCCCCCGACAGAGGAGGCGTCGAATGTCGGCTCTTCTGTCGGAACCAATCCCCACGCAAGCAAGCTTCCAACACTGACTTGATCACGTATAACTCGTATCGGTTGATCCATTTGAAACTCGGACTTGGTCATTCGGACAGGCGTCGTGGCGAAACCTAACAAGTGTCGATTCGAATTCCGGCACGTGCGAGGGCGGCCTTTGACTGACAAGACCGTCGACTGAACGAAACCTTAACACTCGTCCTCAGGAGTTCACCCTATAAGGTCTCTATTTGAGACGGTCACCGCCGAAAAAGTTACCACCACAGTCATTTACAGTAAATTTCTCTTCTCCACAGCTTCGGTGCTCTGGCGATTTACCATGAGCTTCTCTCTTTCGTCGGTGCGTAAATCCATTGCGTCGGTGTCTTCCCTTGTAGTTCGGTGCATATCTTCTGCGTTGGTCTAAATCATCTTCCCCCAGGTTAGTCATGTCTTTTCCTTCTACTTCTCGTGCACCCGATACCCCTAGTAGTAAGGCCGATGCTTCTCGTAAGGTTTCCCCTTTTCCTGAAGAAGTCCAATCTTCAGTGACCAAAAAACAGTTAGCCAATTGGTGCCAAAAGTTTAAGATAGGTAGTGACGCTGGCGCTAGGGTTCCGTTGTCGAACGAGAGAATGACCGACCATAGCGCCAGCGAGATAGCTGTAATGTATGAGCACATTTGCCTCGGTCTACGAATTCCTTTCAACAAGTTTTTTGTCGACTTGTTTACCACCTTCAAATGATGCCATGTCAGCTCGTCCCTAACGCATATAGAACCATAATAGGCTTCCTGCATTTATGCCGGTTCTGTACCACTAACCCTTCGATCGAATTGTTTCGTCATTTCTTCGTATGTCAAGAGTCGGTCCATTCTCGGGGTTGGTATTACATCCGCTCTAGGTTGAGAGGGTATGCCAAGAACTTAGGCGGACGAACATCTTCGGTTCATGATTGGAAACATCGGTGGTTTTTTATCGGAACCGACCCTTCGTGGATATTTAACCGACCTTGGGGAGAACCTGACCCTGAAGCCTTGAAGTCCCTTAACATTAACGATAACCCATCACTTCGGTTAGACGCGTTAAAGTACATACGGAACAGCGAGAAGATCGATCTATTGAGTCCTTCTGAAGAAATGTTGAAGGACATCTCTGACTTCCTGAGTAACCGGGTGGGTATGAGCTCATGTCGGCCTTTGTCTACTAAGTTACCATCGTATATTCTTAACATGAAATCTACTTCGCAGATCAACCCCATGAGATCACCGTAGAAAAGACTTATCCGGATATGGATGCGTTGCTGAAAAAAAGAGCTGCCGCTAGGGAGACGAAAAAACAAGAGAGAAGAGCTACGAGAGCAGCCGAGACGGCATCGCGATCAACCGAAGCTCAAGCCCCCGATGCGCCTGACGCTGTAGTTGGTCTCCCTGAAGCCGACACAGCCATTACATCTGAAGCGCCAATAACTCCCCCGCCTATACCGACGTCTGAACTTCCAACTCCTCCTTTTATCACAGTACCTTCTACTACACCAGCATCAACCTCCCGCGCTCGCAAGTAAGGATCGGAGAGACCGAGCTCGAGGAAAAGAGTTCAGTCGTCTCAGGAAGAGACCGACGTTCCACGGGGAACGACGATCGTGGACTTAGGGTCAGATGAGCCCTCACAACGGATCCCTTTGTTGTCTGACCGTTTCCTCCCCGACTGGAATTTGAAGTGGGGAGACACCGGCGCTGACAACGAGCAGGTCGCTGGGGATTTTCTTCTGGAAGGACCTCTCCCTCTTGACCGAGACGAGGCGTCGCGGCACACCAACGAGGTCGCTGCATCCGCCTTCGCCCGGTCAATGTACTCGGTGAGCTTCCTTTTTATTCCTTAGACTTTCATTCATTGTTTCCTCCATTACACATCTGACCTGACTCATTATATCAGACTGTTGTAGCGGCATTTGATCTCTACCGACGTCGCTTGAAGAACTCTCAGTAGTTCGGCAACTGGATGTCGGTGAGAGAAGGCTACGAGGCTGACATCAAGGACCTCGAAGCCAATTTGAAGAGGATTGAGGAGAAGCTTTCTACCGTGCAAGCCAACCTCGAGCTGACCACCAACACGCCAAACAAGCTCACGCGCAACACAGCTCCACCATCAAGGATCTGAAGGAGAAGCTGCAAGCGGAGACGACCAAGTGCGAGACCTTGGTCCCTAAATGTGCGGAGCTGGAACAAAATTTGCTCGCGAAGGAGCAAGAGTTGGAGGCTGAGAGGAAGAAGGTGACCGACCTTCAAGAGGTGCTAAAGGCCAAGGATCTTGAAGTTTAGAAGTCTAGAGGTCGGGCCGTGAGGATGTTCATGGAATCCGAGGCCTTTCAGGTAAAGCTGAAGGAGTACGCTATGGGTTGGGTTGAAGATGCCATCAAGGAGTGTCAGCGTAAGTGTAAGGAGCACTTGAAGACGAGGTCGGTGGTCTTCCTTGATGCCGTGCAAATTGCATCTTCCGTCCAAGCTCGCCGTGAATAAAGTGGAAATGGAGATTCTGACAGTGATGACGTCGGTTCAGCTGAGGGAGCCGAGACCACCGACGCCCCGACGCCCCGACGAAAACTTTGGCCTGATGTACTCTTTTTTTTTTGGGGTAACCGAGGCTACGCAGGGTTATGTCTTGTGAGCCATTTTGATATTCTCAATGGAACATTGCTACATTTCTTCAAACTCTCCTTTGTCCGCTGAAATAATATTTACAACGTACTCAATCCCCCGCTCCAAGGTCGGTGCACATAATTGGACCTATCTTGGAGGGATGAGCATATTTTATACTTTAAAAAATTATCAGCCGTTACCATCTAGTCTTTGGTCGGTGTAATCTTGTCGGACTGACCTAAGAATAAGAAATCGTTTGCCAACACTTGGAAAAATTTTCTCGGCCATCACCCTCTGTTCTTTGGTCGGTTCAATCTTGTTGGACTGACCTAAGAATAAGGAGGTGCTCGCCAATACTTAGAAAAAAAAAAGTTATCAGCCGTCACCCCCTCTTCTTTGGTCGGTGCAATCTTGCTGGACCAACCTAAGAATAAGGAGGCGTTCGCCAATACTTAGAAAAAATTTATCGGTCGTCACCCCTTGTTCTTTGGTCGGTGTAATCTTGTTGGATCAACCTAAGAATACGGAGGCGTTCGCCAATACTTAGAAAAAATTTATCAGCCGTCACCTCCTATTTTTTGGTCGGTGCAATCTTGTTGGACCGACCTAAGAATAAGGAGGCGTTCGCCAGTATCCATGAAAAGAATTGGCGCTTATTGGAAAAATTTACTCTTTTGTTGAACGTTTGGGCAACAGGCGTACATGACTTCGCTGCTAAAAGAGCAAAAGTGGAACGTCCGAGCCTCACTGATAAAAGCGCCTCAAATTGACGACGTTCCAAGCCCGTGGCACTTCTTCTCCCTGCATGCTAGCTAGCTTGTAGGCGCCTCTGCCAATGACTTCAATGACCGAGTAGAGTCCTTCCCAATTTGGCCCGAACTTGCTTGTACTTGCTGTATCTTACGGAGGACCAAGTCTCCAATTTTGAAGTCTCGTTTGCGCACTCTATTATTATGATGCTGATAAGCCTTCCTCTTATACGCTTCAGCTCGTATGATGGCTACTTCCCTACGCTCGTCCAATAGGTCGAGGTTGTTCCGCATCCTTTCTTCGTTACTTGTCTCATCATAATGCTCCACTCGCAGTGATGGCTCTCCGATCTCCACCAGGACCACAACCTCGGTGCCGTAAGTTAACGAGAACGATGTTTCTCCAGTCGCGGTCTAGTGCGTCGTCTTGTAAGCCCACAACACAGTTGGGAGTACCTCAGGCTAGTTGCTTTGTGCGCCCTCGAGTCTTCTCCGAAGTCCTTCCACTATCGTACGGTTCATATTTTCAACTTGACCATTAGCCTGAGGATGGTATACGGTAGTGAATCGATGTCTGATGCGCAACAACTCGCAGAGCTCCCACACATTAGGGCTGTCGAATTGTCGACTGTTGTCAGTAACAATAATTCTGGGGATACCGAACCTGCTCATGATGAATTTCTCCAAAAATTTTCGGATGAACTGACCTGTAATTATTGCAATGGGCTCCGCCTCTACCGACTTCGTGAAGTAGTTGATCGCTACGACCAAGAACTTCCGCTGCCTCATTGCCATAGGCAGTGGCCCGAGTATGTCGATCCCCCATTCCGCGAAAGGCCATGGTGCAGCCACTGCCGAGACTGGCTCTGCGGGAACATGATGATGCTTTGCGTAGAGCTGACACCTTTCGCATTTCTTAACATACTCTTCAGCGTCGGACATCGTCGGCCAAAAATACCCCTGACGAAAAATCTTTTGCGCCAGCGTACGTCCTCCGACGTGATTTGAACAGATGCCTTTGTGTATCTCCTCAAGGATCTTCTTCGTCGTGTCAGGGTTTACACACTTCAAATAGGGGGCGGAGAACGATTTTCTGTGCATATAATCACCAATTATTATAAAGTGAGCCGCTCTCCGTCGCAGCTTCTCAGCTTTAGCTTTATCGTCGGGGGTTGCCCCAGTTTGGAGATACCTGACTATGGGAGTCATTCAATCTTCGACTCCTGCCTCAAGTAACATGACCTCCTTCTCTTTAGTGGCCGGTTGTTGTAGCTCTTCAAAAAAAATCGTGGCCGGGCTCTTCGAGCTGCCCCCTACGCCAACTTCGAGAGGGCATCGGCTTCAACGATTTCCTCCCGAGGTATGTGTTCGACTTTGAAAAGGTCGAAGTGTTGCTGGAGGCATCGGACCTTCTCCAAGTAGTCCACCATGTCCGAGCTCCTGGCTGCATAATCACCTCGCACCTGCTCTGCACCAGTTGAGAATCGGTGTATGCTATTAGATGCTTGACACCGAGTTTTTTCGCCAACCGTGCCCCAACGATCAGAGCCTCGTACTCTGACGCTTTGTTGGATGCAGGAAACTGAAATCTAAGGGCGTACTCTAACCGAGCCCCTCCAGGACTCGTGAATATTAAGCCTGCATCACATCCGTCTGACGTAGATGATCCGTCTGAGAATAAAGTCCATGCCGGCGTCTCTTCGTTGATGGCGGACGCTGCTTGGAGCTCAATCGAGACAACAGTTTCTACTAAGAAGTCCGCTGATACTTGACCCTTGATGGCTGACCTTGGCTCGTAGTGTATGTCGAATTCCAAGAGTTCCACCGCCCATTTAGTCAACCGGCCTGACACTTCTGGGCGCGCCAATATCTGCTTCAAAGGTTGGCCAGTCAAAACAAAAATTGTATGAGCCTGGAAATAGGGTCTCAGACGCCGAGCCGTGGTAACCAGCGCTAGGGCTAGTTTCTCGGCCGAGGAATACCTAGTTTCCGTTCTTTCAAAAATTTACTTACGTAGTACACTGGCCTCTGTACCCTCTCCATTTCCTTTATTAACACCGAGCTTAGCGCTGTCAGTGATATGGCCAGGTAGAGGTAAAGGACTTCACCTAGCGTTGGGCTTGCTAACAGAGGAGGGGCGGTCAAGAATTCTTTCAGCTCTTTGAAGGCTTTCTTTGCAATCGTCATTCCAGTAGATGTGACTTTTTACTTTTCTTAGGACTTTGAAAAATGCTCCGCATCTGTCCCCCAACTTTGATATGAAGCGTCCCAACGCCATAATGCGTCCCACTAACCTCTGAGCTTCTTTAACGTTCTTGGGCTCGGCCATATCCAATATAGCGCTGACCTTGTCGGGGTTTGCCTCGATGCCTCTTGGCGTCACCAAATAACCAAGGAATTTACCTGAGCTTACCCCGAAAGCGCACTTTTATTGATTGAGGCGCATGTTGTACTTGCGCATTAGCTCAAAGGCAGCCTGAAGGTCAGTTGTGTGATCCTCCTTCTTGCTCTTCACCAGTATATCGTCCACATATGCTTCCACCGTCCTTCCCAGTAGCGGAGCAAAAATGATGTCCATCCAACGTCGAAAGGTTGCCCCAGCGTTTTTCAAACGAGAGGGCATGACTGTATAACAGTACGTACCGTAATCCGTGTAAAGCTGGTTTTCTCCTCGTCGTCGGGATGCATTTTCACTTGATTATATCCAGAAAAAGCATCCATAAAGTTCAGTAGCTCATGGCCCATCGTCACGTCTATGAGATGATCAATTCGAGGTAGCGGGTAACTGTCCTTCGGGCACGCCTCGTTTAGGTTCGAGAAGTCTATACACATCCGCAATTTGCCACTTGCTTTCTTCACAAGGACGACGTTCGCTATCCACTCCGGATAACGTACCTCCCTTATAAACCTACTTCCAGCAATTTGTCAAGCTCAGCCTTGATCGCCCTGCTACATTCAGGCGCAAAACTTCTCTTCTTCTGCTTCACCGGCTTGTATGTCGGGTCTATGTTAAGCTCGTGGTAGACGACTTCTGGCTTTAACCTCGGCATCTCGGAAGGCTTCCATGCAAACAAATTCGAGTTCTTCATTAAGCAGTCTACTACATCCTCGAACACCTGACCTTGCAGCGTCGAACCAACCTGGGTAGATTTCGACAAATCATCCGTACTCAAGGGGATGGCCATAGTTGGTTCGGCTGGTCCTCCTGACTTCGTCGGGTTCTCTCTGACATCGAACGTGTCGATCGGGAGTGTTTCTTTCCATCTAAGGCTATTCTTGTAGCAACGCCTGGCGTCCTCTGGAATGCCTCGTACCTCGCCGACGCCATGGGCAATTTTAAACTTCGCCTTTTGGTGCGGGAGAGAGACTACCATCTGTAATGCTTTGACGCCCGGTCGGCCCAAGATGAAGTTATACGCCGACGGTATGTTTGGAACAAGGAAAGTCATTAGTACAATTTTTAGTTTAGGCTCGGTCCCGGCGGTGATGCACAAGTCAATTGTCCCTAAAGGGAGCAAACCAGGGCTGCCGAGTGTGAGGTTCGTCGTTTTATTTGTTTTATTTATGAATTATGTTGGAAATTTGTGATATGTGCTTGGATGTATTTTCGTTATCCGTACATGCGTGTTCGAGCGTTTCCGGCGGGTGTGCACGTGGTTGGTGACCCCGTCGGCACGAGAGAGTGCTTGGTTGTGTGCGTGTCGGTGTTGGTTGGTTTGGTTTTGATCGTATTTATTGCTATGCATAGCACTTTCGGTCGAGCGATTCGTATTCCGGTCGACCGATAGTTGCGTGCAGCCCGAGTTTAAGTTCGAGTCTTGTGTTTGTTGCATAACCCTTCACCACTTCTTCTTCTTCCCCGCGCCTGGAGCTCCACCTCTGACCTAGGTGAGTTTCCCTATCTCTTCTCCCTTGGTTCTTGGGTGTAGATCATCCCATCTCTCTCTCCCTCACTCTCTTAGTTGCTTTTGACCTAGCTCTTCTCCCGGGTGCATTCGATTTGTGGTGAGGTTGCGTTCTTGCGTGATTTCGCAGCCTTCGAGGTGAGTGGTTTGCACCTCTTGCTTGGTAATGTTTTGTGGTTGGGATGAATGCTATCGATATGATTCATGTGGTATGAGCATGATTATGTGATATTTAGAATTTTGGGTGGAAAACCCTAGATTTTATGATATGCGTATTATGAGCAGGTTGTAATGCTAGCATGATGGTGATGTGTTTTATTGCAACTTGCTAGTGTGATTTGTTACCTATGATCATATTGGTAATATATATGTGATTCGGACATCTTGTGGGAATTTCGGGTGCCATTAGCAGCTTTTACGTTCTCAGGAGAGGCTGAGCATTGGTGGAGGAGTATTGAGGATCAGATCGGACAATTTGGTTCATGGGCCGATTTTCTGATATTGTTCAACCGGCAGTATGTTCCAGAGCCCGTGAAGAGGACAAAGGAGGAAGAGTTTGAGAGGCTGAAACAGGGTAGTATGACCGTCTGGGAATACCACGCTAAGTTTATGGCGTTATCAAGATATGTTCTGCATCTTCGTGCTGACGAGTTGCGTATAGGGAGGAAGTTTCGAAATGGCTTAAAATAGGATATTATCAGTAGGATGGCAGGGAAGGAGTACGCCACGGTTCATCAGACATTGGAGAGAGCGCAAAATATTGAGGCCGACTGGGCCCGTGAGAAATCTGAGAGAGTACAGAACGATCCGAAGGGGAAAGGAAAGTTTGTGTCCAAGAAGAGAAAGATCGGCGTCTCTGCCGATACCAGAACTGTTTCAAGTGGGGAGAGTAGGTAGCCGAGATCGATACCGGAGATTGAGTGCTTTCACTGCCATGAGAAAGGGCATTACAAATATCAGTGTCCGCGGTTACCGTCGGGATAGTAGCAGTCACACGGACAGTCGGGGGTACAATTTCGAGCAAGCCGCAGCAGAGGCACCGTTTTCGCAGCCGAGACCTCAGTATCAGCAGTACCGACCGCCGTTTTCGCAGCAGTCCCAAGGAAGTTCCGCGACTAGACTAGCAGGGCAGCAAGGACCGCCACCGAGAGTTCCAGGGAGAGTTAATGCTTTGACGAGCGGAAGAAGCGGGTGGTAGTTCGACAGCTATCGCAGGTACCTTACCAGTTTGTAGTTTACCAGCATTTGTATTGTTTGATTCGGGTGCTACACACTCCTTTGTTTCGTCAAGATTTGCTGTTAAATTGCTCGTGTATCTTATGAAATATGATTGTATGTTTGAGATTTCTACTCCTGCGGGTTATGTATTGTTTTACGATTGTCGTTTTTGTGGGTGTGAGATTCGAGTCGGGGATCGAACTCTACGCGCCGATTTAGTCGTTTTGGATATGTCGGACTTTGATGTCATTTTGGGAATGGATTGGCTAGCTTATAACTACGCTAAGATAGATTTGCCGAACCAAGGTCATTTCTTTTAGAATACCGCACATACCGAAATTCCAGTTTCGCGGTGATGAGTTTGGGGTAGGAATTCCTATCATTAGCGCAATGAAAGGCAGGCATAAATGCTTGGGGCAAGGTTGTGCTGGATACTTGGCTTATTTGATAAATCCGTCGTTGGAGACTGATGAACTGAGTAGTATTTCAATTGTTAATGAATTTCCTGACGTTTTCCCGGAGGAAATTCCGGATTACCTCACCGCCGTGAGAGAGTTTCAGATTGAGTTGGTACCTGGAGTGACCCGATATCCAGGGCACCTTATAGGAATGGCTACTACGAGTTGCCGAGCTAAAGCCCAATCGAAAGTTGTTATTATAAGGGTTTCATCCGACCGAGCGCATTGCCTTGGGATGCGCCGGTTCTTTTTGTCAAGAAAAAAGATGGGAGTTTAAGGATGTGTATAGATTATAGGCAGCTTAATCAGGTTACGGTTAAGAACAAATATCCTTTGCCTCATATCGATGACTTATTTGACCAGTTGCAGGGAGCCGCAGTGTTTTCGAAAATTGATTTGAGATCAGGATACTACCAGTTGAGGGTTAGAGATGAGTGTTGACGACCTTCCTCCGGGGAGGGAAAGGGTTGGAGTCGCCACCTAGATATTTGTGAAAATCTAGGAAACCGGATAAGGCACATTGAGATTCGTTAGGCTCGTTTGTCATTTACGTGTGGGGAAGACGGAACACCCCCACAGCACCCCTCAGAGAGGGTACTCTATAGGTGATCAGAATAATTTTGGGTTTACACTTATCAAATATTTATTATTATTATATATGCATATTAAATTGTTTACCTAATATAAAGGAGAGATCGGTACCCACCTTACTCTCTAAATCATATTAAGTAGATACATCTAAATATAGCATATATATATAATATATATATTAGTATATATATATATATATATATATAATATATATATATATATATATATATATATATATCTGTAGGGATAATATCCATTATCTCGTTTCCATATATCCTTTATTTGAATGGAATTTGATTTTTATAAATATGCCTAATCGTATCAGTAGAGTAATATCCATCGCTTTCTATTACGATCATTTACATTTATTTACCCCAATTACTTAGATTAGGATCCATCCGGTTCCTAACCTTCGTCTAGAGAAAATCAAGTCTCTACTACTTATATACATATATTTAATATGTATTTATAACATCACGATATTTACATCTATGATATATGCATACAAAAATAGAAACACAGTTACAAATGAAATAAGTAAAAACGAATTAACATTATTTTTATTTCTTGGGGCTCAGCGCCGTGTGGTTTCCTCTTCATCGCCCCTATTATGGTTAAAGTAGAGATATCCATCTTATATTTGTATTATTGTCGTTAAATTCAATGTTTGAGGAAAATATCCATATCCCTTTTTATTATTATTGTTGAAAATAATTTTAAAGGAAATATCCATCTCCTTTACTATTAATATTGTGATTTTAATTTGAGAGAAATATCCATCTCTCTCTGTATTTTATAAATTCAAATTTCGAGAAAAATATCCATCTCCCTCCATGTTATTATTATAAATTCAAGTTTGAGAAAAATATCCATCTCCCTCCATATTATTGTTAACTATTTAGTAAGTTTGTAAATATAATATGTTTACATATATATATTTATTACTGATGGGGAAGAAATATCAATCTCTTCCCAAATAATATGTTTATAGACGTGCTTCGGGAAGAAATATCCATCTCTTCCCAGATCCAGTTTTTAATTTTCTTGTGTTTATTAGTTCGAAAGAACAATTCAATTTGAATCCTTATAATTTTTATATAGGGCCGGGAAAAGTAATATCCATCGCTTTTCTCCCGACTCTTCCATTATTATTTAAAATCTCAGCGGAAATATCCATCTCCTCCGAGTTTAATTTCCTTTTAACATAAATATGTGTATGTAATGTACATAGTCGTATGTTTATTGGTTAAAATAAAATCTAAATAAAATAGTTTTTTGACAAAATTATGGTTAAAATATAATTATGATTTATTAACTTATATTACGATTCCGTTTTAAAGTAAACATAATAATTAAATAAAATAAAATAAATAATAATAATAATAAAAAACTGGGCCACGCAGGCTGGGCCGCACGGCCCAGTCGGTAGCGTAAAGTGCGCGCTGGCCGACTTTTCGGCCTGCGCGCGTCGGACGAGGATCGGACGCCCTGTCCGATCGTCGTCCTCGCCAGCGATCGCAGCTCGCGCGATCGCTGCGCGCGGGCGCATTGCCGCCCGCGGTCCCGTGCCTCCGTTCGCCTCGCTGACCTCAACCCTAGGGTAATCGACCTCCTGAGCTCATTGGCGATGTCCAAAATCGATTTTATCAACTGTAGATGTGTGTTTTTGAGGGTGTAAGTTTCGGTTATCAAAATTATTTTTCGTTTTACGACCGACGCGGCTCGTCGGCGGCCCTCCCGTTCGTCCATATATGTTATACTATATCCAAAGAGCTTAGTTAGCCGTTAATGGCGAGACATTTTACGTTCGTTCGAGTTATGCGTATTATAGGTCTTTTTAGTATTGTGAGGCGCCCGGTGGCGCCGGGCGACGAAGACTCTTTCTTGGCCTGTTAGATAAGTACTAGAAGTGTATAGATGTGCTTGTAAGACTTGGAGAAGGTTTGGACGAGTTTACCTCAAGGTGGTGAGTTCGCCGAAACTTGAATGGGCTTTGCGACTCGGCGCGGTCCGGGAGGGATGGTGACGTGATGGTGAGGAGAAGATGAGGGCTGTTCCCACATGTCTGGATGGCTCTCTTGGCCTTGCCTCTCCCTTCTTCTTAGTTCACTCTCCTCTCCTTAGCTCACTTTCTCTCTCTAGTTTCTCTCTCTCTCTTTGAAAATCTCACTCTCTCTCTAAAAATCTCACTCTCTCCCTCTCACTGCCCCCCCCCCCCCCCCCCCCCCCCTATATGGTTGTTTTAGTAGATTTAGGGGGGTAAAATAGGTATTTTGGTATAAATTTTAGGTTATGTTTTTTTAGCTTTAGTGTTAGGGTTAGGGTATGAGTGAGAGAGGTAGAGTGCAGGGGGGTGGGTGGCTGCAGCTGCCCACCCCATCATTTCACTCTTTTTTATTCTATTTTATTATTATTATTATTATTATTATTATTGTTATATATGTGTATGTATGTATATATATTATATATGTATATGTATGTGTATACATCGGTATGCATATGTATGTGTATATATAAACGTATGTGTATGTTTCAGATGGTATATAAAAAATATATGTGTATTATCGTATGTGTATATGTGGGTTATCGTACAAGTATATGTCATCATATGCATGCATATCCTGGAGTGTGCCAATTTGGATTTTAGTTTGGTCAATGGGCCTAATTAGACCTAATGGGGTTTTATCATATTTTCTGGATTTTAACTGAGGTTATTTGGCTCAATTGGGCCTTATCGGGCTCCAATGGGCCTAATCGGGTTGATCGGGCTCAATTGGATCCAATTGGGATAAATTATGTCTTTTTTTTTACCTAATTGAGCTTGGCCGTGCTTGATTAGGCTTAATTTGGCCAATTCGGCTGATCAGGCCTAATCGGGCCAATCGGGCTTGCATGGGCCCTATTTGGTAGTTAAGTCAAATTGTGCTTTTACGGGTCCCGAGTTAACACATTTTGCTAGTTTATGCATAAGAGTGCATATTTATATGCATATATATGTTATGTGTGTATATGTACACGTTTTATGGTTATGAGTATATATATATATATATATATATATATATATATATATATATATATATATATATATATATATATATATGTGTGTGTGTGTGTGTATGTGTGTATGTCCATGCATATTATTTATATAATATGTTGGTATATATATATATATATATATAACATGTGTATATGTATAAATGTATGTATATATGTGTGTGTATTTATGTGGTGGTTATCATTATATATATGCATGCCTATATGTGCGTATGCGTGTGTATGTGCATGAATTATCGTGGGCGGCCGGACAAAATGGGGTGTCAACAGTTGCCCCTCTTTATCTAATCTTTTGAAAAAGGATTAGGCAAAAATAAAAGAGATATCACATTTTGTCTGGTGAGCTAAGGTGTGATGGACGCGTCCGGACTTGGCGTCCGTGGGCTAGAAAAAAAAAACACAAAAAAAAAAACACTAGTGACTCCATGGATCGTTCCATGAGAATTATAAAGCAATGGATCCATGAACCATGCTCTAAAGTAGCTAGAAGGTAACGGTCACATTGACCATTCCTTGAAGGTTATAAAGTGATGGTCCTCGTGGACTATACTGATAGGTGATTTAAGGTTACGAATGTCATGTGTTATGTCATCGGGATTATGAAGCAATGGTCACCGTGAACCAGGTTTTTGGCATACGGCGAGAGGTCATGAACATCATGGATTTGGGTTATGAAGCAAGGGGCACCGTGGACCATATTTTGAGATATGATATAAGGTCATGAGCACCTTGGATCATGCCTTAAAGGTTATAAAGCAATGGACGAGATAAGGTCATGAACACTGTGGATCATGCCTTTGGGTTATAAAACAATAGCCGCCATGGGCCATGATTTGGAGATAAGGTCATGAACGCCGTGGATCATGCCTTGGAGGTTATGAAGTAGTGACCGCATATACCTTACTTTACGACGTCATGAGAAGGTATGAGCCCCATGGACCGTACTTTTAAATATTACAAAGCAATGGTCTTATAGGCCATGCTTGGTCGAGTGTACGACGAGTTATCAAGGGATGTATGCGTGTATGAGGCCACTGAATCGCCGATAATACTAATCATCTTTCCCAAAGGAAAACTTTTTTTGTTGAAAAAGGTGAAATGAGTCTTTGAAGGTTTTTTTTTTTTTTTTTTTTTTTTTTCAAAGAGGGCTATATTTATATTTGAAAAAAAGTCTCATCCTTTTTCTATGAGTTTCGGAGTATGAGGTCATTAAGGAAGCCATCATCACACTTATTCACGTGCCATCTTAAGTCTTGTTCTCACGCAATTACATTATGTCTTGCATTTCTAAAAGGGGTGGAATTACCCAGTTAGGATTTAGGAAGAATATTTGTCACTCTTTGTCTTGCGTTCTTGCCGACTTCCATTCTCTCCCTTTAGTTTAGTTGTGAATGTTTGACATTGCCCCAGTTTTGTTTGTATTACTATATCCTTTCATCTTGTATGGTGAGGTCTTTGAGTCTATGACTCCCTTTATATCGCGTCATTTTCAAACATTGCCTCTTGGGCGGCATTGCCCTTTCTGGGAACATCGTATTCATGTAAGAACGATTGACAACTTCTCAGATTGAAAATTGTCTCGGTTTAGCGATTTTGTAGAGGTATGGGTATTATTGATTTATTTTCCGGGAGGTAGGCAGGCAAGTTATATTTTGGTGGAATGGTATTCATAACAATGGCCCTACTCCTGATTTCATTAATATCTTAATGATCGATGAAAACTCCTTTAACAAAGAGGATAGAAAAATGCCCTAGCCAGGTTTGCCTCGACCTCTTTGTAAGTCTAGCGGGCCTGATCTGTTTGGTCCTTCACCACTTGCAACATTATCTACCAACTAGCATGAAGAAGTATTGAGTGTGAAGAAAAAAACTATTCCATATAAAATATCTTACAGTCATTGTTGTCTGTATACATAATCCCTCAGACTCATGCATAGTACTTTTTGATGATATCAGAGTTGACAATGATTTGACAATTTTGGTCATCCATCTCTGATAAAATTAACGCGCCACCTGTCAACATTTGTTTCACCACATAAGGCCCCTCATTTGTATACTTTCCTCTAGCATCAGAGGTCACAGGATTAATCTGCTTGATCACCAAGTCTCCTTCTTCAATCTTCCTCTCTTTGACCTTCTTGTTGAAGGCTCGAGAGATCCTCCTTTGCTAGGCTTGGCCGTGACATAGAGCAGCCATCCTCTTTTCATCTATCATATTCAACTGATCATAACGAGATTTAACCCACTCATTCTTCAGTCTATATGTATCGATTAGACCGTTAAAAGGGTACTTCGACTTCTATTGGATTTACAGCCTCTGTCCCATAAACCAGAGAGTATGGAGTTGCCCCAGTTGAAACACGTGCCGTGATTCTGTAGGCGAACAAGGCGTATGGGAGTATTTCATGCCAGTCCTTGTATGTGACAGTCATCTTCTGTATGATCTTCTTAATATTCTTATTTGCCGCTTCTACTGTGCCATTCATTTGAGGACGGTATGGCACAGAGTTGTGATGGTTAATCTTGAGCTGGCTGCATAATTTATCCACCATCTTATTGTTGAGATTGGACCCGTTGTCGGTGATAATTCTTTCTGGTAGTCCATACCGGCAGATGATATTGGATTTCATGGACCTCGTCACCATATTTTGTGTCACGTTGGTGTACGAAGCTGCTTCTATCCACTTCGTGAAGTAATCAATGGCTACCAGGATGAATTTGTGACCGTTCGATGCTTTCGGAGAGAATAGGGCCTATCATGTCGACCTTCTCTCCATAACCTCGAAAGCGCGACAAGCCAGACTGGAGCGACCTGACCATTCAGTTGGGCCTGAAGATGAGATGTTCTATCGACACATTTACCTATTTAATACTATGATGCATATTCTAAAAATTCAAATAATGTAGTTTCCATTTTTAGCCAGTAATATCCCATTCTAAGTATCGTCTTTGCCATATTGTGGCCGCTGGAGTGTGCCCCACAGCTGCCTTCATGAATTTCCTCGATCACTTTACGGGCTTCTTTCTCATCTAAGCACCTCATTAGCATGCCGCTGAACGACCTCTTATATAGGACATTGCCACTAAGAAAGTATCCCATAGAGAGTCGGCGAATGGTCCTTTTATCATTTTCTGTGGCGTGTGGGGGATATTCCTGACTCTTTACGTACATCAATATGTCGTGGTACCAGGGCTTGTCGTCTGCTTCTTCTTCCACCATCGTGAAAGAGTAGATGCCCTAAAAGCCAATTATATTTGATTTATTGGCAAACACACACTTTATTATAAACATGTATTATTTATTTATTTGTTTAATTATGGTTATTCCTATTTATCGTATCGTCATATTTTTGTGTGTGTTTATGAATGCATGTGATAAACCCCGTGGACAAGGGCAATAGATATAGGATCTTGATAGTAGATCATGATAATGAGACCTAATATCTTATAAATCTAATCCAAAATATTTCTTAGTCAAGGTGCATTGAGTAGGGCTCAATGCACCGGCAAAGACTAAGTACACAGCTTACTGTCTCATATGATGAGAGTAATGATTCTATTACTACAAGTGTAGTTGACACTGAAGTAAGTGTGTAGTGCTCATTAGAGAATGAGTTCACTGAATTGACTCGCTAAAAGAACACTAATGGAATTAGTCAACGGTAATTCTTTTATGTGATAGTTATGCTTTGATCCTTGACTTGAGGTTGTCATTAGTATCTTAGTGTGCGAACTATTATTACTTTAGTGTGTATACAAGTACAGCAGCTTTGCCATACACGGGCACCATCTGGGTATAGATATTGCAACATGAAGATAGATGAGAACCAATAAAGAATTCCTGTCACCTCCAGTAAGGAGAGAACATTTTCTATGTGTCTTTAATATAGATCTAGTCAGAAAAATCCTTCGCGAGTACGATGTGAATTAAGAAGAGTTTTTAAGTTACTACAAACTATTATTAAGACGAACATATGATTGAAGCTGATTTAGAGTTTACTGATTATCCATACTCTAAGCTCATTCGGATGTTAGAAAGGAACAGAAGGATTATAGGGCATAGTAACTATTCACAAAGAGGTTTTGATGATGAATTTGAACTCTATTACCACACAGGTCATGGCATGTTGCAGACCGTATACAAATAAAAATAGTTGTTAACTAATTATTTGTTAATTGATTGAATATACAATCACTACTTGGCGTGGTACTTGAACCTTAATGGTTCACACGCAAATGAGACGCGATCGCAAAAACCAAAATTTATATAACGCCAGGGGCTAAATTTTGCTCTAAAACTGTTTTCCGCAAATTCGTAAAGGTCCGAAATTGCAAAATAGAATATTTAAGGTTGTTTCACGTAGAGTACGTCGTGAAATTCCCAATTTCTCGAGGGCGCGTAACCCTGGCGTATCTCACTGCTTCTGCGGCGCGGCTGGGGAACAGCTGACGAAGGTGAATCGCTGCTAGCACAGCCTATATTTTTTTTTTTTCCCCTTCGTTTTTTTTTTTTTTTTCGGTCAGCCACCATGCGGGTATGCATTCCTCTTCCTTCTCCGTTCATCTCACTTGTTGCGGGATTTTGTGGCGATTGCGAGCTTCTTGCGGCTCTTCGCGTCTCAGCAAGTTTGTCGGAGACGACGTAATAACTCTTGTGACATTTCGGCAGTGAGTGAGAGTGAACGGCGCGAGGTTCGAGCTTCGTCTGTCACCAAGATTGCGCATCACCAACCAGACTTCGCTCCGGCATCGTCAGCAACGACGTTAGTTCGGCGAACGACGACGAAGGTCCTTGACGACGATCGGTGGCGAGCTCGGTCGACTGATTGGCTGTAACGAAGAAGATGACACTGTAGCACGCGGGCCTAATTACAGATCCAGCAGGCCGGCGGCCCAAGTTCGTTTTTAATCGATTTAATCCGATTAAATCGATTTCGGTTTCGCGTTCGTCTCCGCGTGGATCACTGTTAGAGGCCGGGTAAGTTCGCGGCTTGATTCATCGGAACCTAATCTACTCGTGACAACGACTGCTCGATTTTATTCTAGAGTTCATATTACACGAATCCAAGGTAATCCGATAATCTCCTAAAACGCGATTAGTAGCATGATAGGACTGAATAAATTAATTAGATTAATTTATTTTTATCATGCGTTTTAAGATGTTGTTTATCATGTATATTCGATATGCATGTGAGTATGATTATTTTAGCATACCAATGGGATCCTGTTTCGGGCTTTACGGGCATTATTGTAAAAATTTTAAATTTCCGCTGTGCATGCTGATGTATTGATTTATCCCGTAACCCAACACATCGCACAATATGCCGGAATAGTCTGGCAATGTATCTTCACGTGTTCGGCCCCACAATCGCTATTTAGGGAATCATGGAGGCCAGTGTCGCCAATGCGTCCGCCATTTGATTCTTCTCTCGAGGAATATGCTCAAACTGCACTTCTTCGAATTTCGCAATCAGAGGGCTAAGATTTTTATGATAAGGTGTCAGTTTTGGATCTCGGGTGTTCCAATCATTTTGCATTTGGTGTATGATGAGGCTTGAATCGCCGCATATTAGCAATCTCTTGATCTTCATCTCCAGCGCCATTTTAACGCCCATAGCGCAGGCTTCATATTCGGCAATATTATTAGTACATTTGAACTTCAATTTGGCAGCTATCGGATAGTGTTTGCCATCGGGCGAGATCAGGACTGCCCCTACCCCTTTACCTATTGAGTTCGAGGCCCCATCGAATCTCACAGTCCACATTTCATTATCTGTATCTTTGTCTTCGTTGTCCTTGAGCATCGCTAGAATATCTTCATCGGGGAATTCTAGGCTGGCTGGTTCATATTCATCTATGGGTTGGTCTGCCAACATGTCGGCTATCACACTTCCTTTTATTGTCTTTTGGGTCACATAGATGATGTCGTATTGCGATAGCAGGGCTTGCCACCTGGCGATACGGCTAGATAAATATGGCTTCTCAAAGATATATTTAATAGGATCTATCTTAGAGATGAGCCATGTAGTGTGGCTTTGTAGGTAATCGCGAAGACGTTGTGCTACCCAAGCAACAGCGCAGCAGGTCTTTTCAATGGGAGAGTAGCGTATTTCACAATCATTGAATTTTTTTGCTGAGATAGTATATAGCCCTCTCTTTCTTGCCCAAATCATCATGTTGCGCTAGCAGGGCTCCCATCGATCCTTCCTGCACGGTCACATATAATAGCAGAGGCCTGCTGGGTACTGGTGGTATTAGAACTGGCGGGTTCTTCAAATATTTCTTAATCTTATCAAAGGCTTTTTGGCATTCATCGTTCCATTCACATGGTTGATCCTTCCTTAGGAGTTTAAAGATCGGCTCACATGTTGCAGTGAGTTGTGATATGAATCGACCTATGTAGTTCAGTCGCCCCAAGAAGCTGCATTCTTCCTTCTGATTTTTCGGAGGAGGCATTTCCTGGATCGCCTTGATTTTGTCGGGATCAATTTCGATCCCCCTTTGACTTACAATAAAGACCAGCAGTTTTCCTGATGTTACCCCGAATATGCATTTACTAGGGTTTAATTTCAGGTTCACTTCCTTCAGCCTCTCAAACACCCTTTTAAGGACGTGTATATGATCTTCGTCCTCTTTAGATTTCACGACAAGATCATCAACATATACTTCTAACTCGTTGTGTATCGTGTCATGAAATATAATCACCATAGCCCTCTGATATGTTGTCCCTGCGTTTTTCAAACCAAATGGCATTATTCGGTAGCAAAATATTCCCCAGGGTGTTGTGAAGGCAGTCTTATCCTTATCCTCAGAATTCATCAAGATTGCACCCCGAATATCCATCCATGAATGAGTAGGCTGCGTGCATTGCGGCCTGATCAACCAGAAGATTAATGTGCGGGAGCGGAAAGTCGTCCTTTGGACTTGCGGCATTCAGATCTCTATAATCCACACAGATTCGTACGCGGCCATCCTTTTTAGGGACCACTACAATGTTGGCCAGCCATTCAGTGTAATCTATGGGTTGGATGAATTCGGCCTCCAGTTGTTTATCAATTTCCTCTTTTACCTTTCCGGCTAGGTCAGGTTTCATTCTCCTCAACTTTTGTTTCATGGGACTACAGTCTGATTTTATGGGCAGAGTATGCCTAATAATGTTTGGGTCCAGTCCTGGCATATCTCGATATGACCAAGCGAATATTGACTTAATCTGCAGAAAACGTATCTCTTTTGTTTTCGTTCATCCGTTGTGGCTGCTATCTTGATCATCTGAGGCTCCTCTTCAGTGCCTAGATTTATAGTTTCAACCTGGGTTTCCGTGGACACTGATATATTCTCTTCCATCTCTTCTTCTTTTATTTCTACCTCCTTGTTAAATTTAGTTTCAACAATCATATCTTTATTAACAATCAATTTCTGACCATTGTTAGATAGGCATTGGCTATGTGGGATTACCCTAAGTAAAGAAAAAATTATGTAAAGGAGTTGGGATTGATGGACAAGAGGAAATACAAAGGAAATGCAATTTTCATTCATAAAAGTTGTCAATAATTTACATGAAGTATATCAGTCTGACAGAAAGAAACGACAATGTCCTAAAAAATAAAATTTGATTGACTTAATACAAAAGAAAAATATGTTTGACAATCGTTAACAAAAAAACATGATCCCAAGACATTACTTTGTTGGGAATATGACCGGAGTGACCGTATAGTTTCTCGGGCTGTCTTCCAGTGTAATTTTCTTAATGAGGTAGGGGAGGTCTTCGTCTTCGATAGCAGCTATGTACATATCCTTCAGTCTCTGCGCAAAGGAGTCCTTGGCATGGCAACTCTGGCTTGTGGATGTGACCGGCAGAATGGAAACTTTGCAAAATTGGCGGAATGTGCATTGGTGGCTCCGTGTAGTCCTCCCCAGCTATTCTGGCGCGTTTGCGTGCCCTTTTCTCCTCCTTGGCCCTTTCTCTATTGGCATGTTTAGGCTTAAAACCAAGGCCCAACAGAAGCCCTATGCTTCCTCGGTATAACACTGGTTGGTTTTGTCGTCGATACGCCTTTTTGAGTTCCTTTTGGCTATTTGTTGGGAACGCCCCGAAGCGTTCTTAACTTTGCTTGGATAATTTAGGAGGGCACCATCTTAGATCCCTCAGTCACAGGGGTTATTCAACAATCTCAAAACCCCGTAGAAATCATTTCAAATTTCCTCCGGACTGGACACCCCTGAAGCCCTAGTAGCCTGCTTGATGTATTCTTGTTCTGCAGAAATCTCTATAAGACAGTAGTCCTTCACATATTTTAGTTTTTGATAGAGAGAAGTGGGAACTGCGCCGGCTGCATGAATCCACGGCCTTCCCAGTAACATGGAATATGAGGACTTGGTATCAATGATCCAAGAAGTTGATATAGAAAAAATGAGTCCTGATTTTGACTGGCAGTTTCCACTTCTCAATGGCTCGTACCTTGGTCCCGTTGAATGCACGTGTGACAACATCCGTCATCCGTATGTATGCAGGGTCAACTTTGAGAAAAGCAAAGGTGGATTTGGGAAGCACGTTGTACGCTGAGCCGTTGTCGAGCCAAGGCACCTTCGAGACATGGTAGTCAACTGCAACTGACAAAGATATTAGGGGTTTGTTATGGACCCCTCTACCTCCGGTCCTAGTTCGTCGTCCGAAAAGTCAAATAATTGGGTGCTTGGATCTGGCCCACCAGCCTTTCCACTTGCTCGACGGACGCGTCTTGTGATATGTGCGACTCATTTAATACAGGAGTGGTCGGCGGTGTAATGTCTGAGTGTAGCACAAGAACGACAAAAGAGAGATTTTGCCGGCGTCTTGCTGAGCTGCCTCAACTATTTTATTCTCTTTCCATTGGAGGGTACTTCAAAAAATTGTTCTCTTCCTCATGGGAGACGGGTTCTTTTATTACGCTAATCCTCCTTCTTGGGTTGTCTTCCCTCCATGTCCTCTAACATTCTTTTATTTTCCCTTTCTTTGCTTGGTGGCGTCTAGGGGGTTAAAGCATCTACCAGAACGAGTCATCCCTCCAATTTCTCTGTGATGTTTCGAGATAGTGAACTTGGAAGCTTTGCCTTTAGACTTTCCTGAATAACATGGTTTTGCATTCACTCGGGAATATGCATGTTTGCCTTTGGTACATTGACGATAAAGGGGAAGGGCGTCTTCTGATGGTATTACGATTTCTTTGCTGTTTTCCTTTGACCCAACGATCTCCAAATTTAAACAACCATTTATTGCATTTCTTCGTTATCTTCCTCGGCGAGATGCTGAAACTCGATCATATTTATACCTAACGTTTCTTGATCTTGTGTCGTTGTGTTCGAACTAATGCCTTGCTAAACCTGATTAAGCTTGATTTTGCCGGCATTCACTGCTCTAAATATCTTCGCCCTCAATGCGTAGCAATTTTTAGTCGGGTGAAACCTGCAGCCCCATCATGGTATTCGCAATGGGCGTCGTGTTTGTACCAGACAAGGTAAGGGGGATTCCATGGAGCCGTTGGTATTGGAGCGAGAAGTCCTTCTTTGACCAGCTGTCTGAAGACCTCAACTTGGGATACGCGAGGATCATATATTGCTTGTTTGGGACGTGGCTGGCTCCTGTATGGTTGGGGGTTCGTGGCTTGCCCCTGTTGCGGTGGCTGGTTACGAGGCTGCCCTTGACGGTATTGTTGTATATATATTGGATTTTGAGAGGAACGGACTTGCTGACTGCCTCTGTATGTAGTCTTGTATGGGGAATGCACGAACTGTGTTGTCCCAGTTGCGATCTGATGTACCGCCTCATCCTTCTTCTTGCTTTTCAATGTATATCAGTTGATTTAAGGGCCACTTCTCACCCTTACGCCAATGCGCACTAGATGTGCAAAATCAATGGCGTTGGCGCCGGAAAGCTTGTACTGTTGGTTCAAGCACTCGATGTCGATGAAGGAATCGATCAGCTCTTTCTCAGTCATAGGCGGGTCAATTTGTGCTGCCTGGTTCCTCCATTTTAAGGCAAATGAGCGAAAATCGTCATTCGTGCTCATCGTCAGCTTCTTTAGAGAAGATTTGTCGGGGGCGAAGTCCGCATTATGCTTATATTGCTTGAGAAAGGCGCTAGCCAAATCACCCCATGCACGAATTTCCTTCTTATCAAGATTTAAATACCAATTTATTGCCGGCCCTTTCAAGCTTTCTTGAAAATAATACATCATCATTTTTTTTTTTTTAAATATGCCACCAATCTTGTTACAAGTACATTAAATACGCAAACATGAGGGCCGTAGTCCATCAATATTTTTTTCAAAGTCCGGTGACTTTGAAGTCTTTGGGTATTTCCAAGTCAGTTTACTATGCAGAATTGGCAGGAACTTCGCCCTTGCTTCCTTCCATATACCTTTAGCTTCTTCAGGATGTATGTCCAATCTTAACTCAACCGTTGATTTTTTCGGGTGCTGGGATAGCAGCCGGGGTGTGTTACGATTGTGACTGGCGTATTGGCTGACGTTACGAATGCGGCAGTAGGCGTTATTCGTGTTTCTACCTCCCGTCGCTCTTGGTAGGGGTTGGCGTTATTCTCTGGAGCCTTGGGTTTTGATGCAGACCTTGGGCTCTAAGGATTTGGCCAACTAGTGGTTTGTGGTTGTTGCATTGCAGAAGTCGCAATCTGTTTGTGCCAAGGTCTTCATTTTGTTGCTCTGCAATTGAATCTTCCTCCTTCAGTACTTGTCGGTTGGACTGGCGTTGATCTCTTCAAAAAGTCCCCATGGCCTTTCCCTGACCTCGTAAATACCCTCTGTTGTTTTATGCAATCGTGAGGGTATAATGCCTTAAAGAAAAGGAAGGCGTGTTTATGAAACTCGGAAGAAAAAGGACGGGATTTATAAAAAGATTATATACTTAAGAAAAATGTTTAAAGGAAATAAATATGCTAATGAAACATGCGTAGGCCGATTGTCACCATGTACTTGAACTCATAGCGCATCCACAGCGTTCTCAAATAACTGAGCAAAACATGACATTTCATTGAGACAGGGGGTTGTACAAGTGTTGCCTCCGATACATTTTAACTAGAATCAATAGGGAGCAAAATACATCATTTTGTTTACAAATAAAACATGGGTTTACTAAGCTCCTACTGCTTGTCCCAGTATTTTACGTCTCTGTCATTGTATCTTCTAATTATTGCAACATATGGTGCGAGAGACGCTCGGATGGATTTTAGCTCCTCGGTTATGTACGCAGGAAATCCTGGATGTAAGGTGCTCACGTGGTCCTGAATCCTCTTGCTGGCTTTTTCGACTGTATCAAGCAGCTCGATGCCTTCTGTTGTATGTATTCGATGCGATCACTTGCTTGGTTGTACTTCATCGTTTGTTCTTCTAGTTTTTGCATGACCCCTTGGATCGGTTCCTCACATCTCGAGTGCCTCTCGCGGAGGTGTTCATATCGTTGATATAAGTCATGGAGCCTTTCTCTATCCTTCATTTGAATTGAGCAGTATTCCTGTCTGATCTGGGCTAACTCATCTTCTAACCTCCTCATGCCCCTTTCAGCTGTTGTTCTTGCTTCAGTTTGTTATTTTCTGATGTCAACCTTTAGATTTCTGCCTGTAAATAGTAGACTTCGGGTTGTTTCGCTCTTAATTTTTGGTTTTCCTCCTGGAGTTTG